>OZ012677.1:137276315-137876315 GCA_963942445.1 Argyra leucocephala
CGTTAACTCTGCTTAACACGCTCATTTAACCTGGATATATAATTACATTAATGCATAAAGCACTGCTCAGGGCACTAAATTAAAGAACACGATTTTTATATAATACCAATTTGACAAAAAATATAGTAAATGTTTATATATATATATATAAACATATAATAAAAATAATTATGTGTATAAGTGTTTGATCTTAATGTCAAATTCCAGAACTAACTGTTGAAAACTTGAAAAAATTATAATCGCACGTGAAAAATATGTTCTTTTGCCATTTAGTTAAATTTTTTACAGAGCACTGTTAATTCAGCAAAAATCTACTTTGGATCACAGACCAAATATATTCATATATAAACTTCGAAAAACAAAATAATTATTTAACGAAAACTAAGCTTTACAACGCTAGGTCGCCCAAGGTGGCACTGAAAGGTCCTTGGTTTGATTTCCGACAAAGAAAAAAAATAATAAGCGTTCTTTTATGGTTATTTTTGACCTAGTTCAGACCCAAATATTTAAAATAAGTCTGATTGTATATGTAAAAAATAATTTTCTTTAGAACCAAATGTAGTTAATGAATTTGTAAATTAGTTGAAATCAAATAGCTACAAGCCAAATAAATAAATAAATAAAAAAAAGAATCGAAATCGATCACTAAATCGATATAAAAAATAATAGATCTATGGAGACATTTCACAAAATATGCGTATAACGATCACTTGAATATAATTGACAATACTAGCTAACAAACAAGAAAAACCAGCATTGATATACACGGACAGACTTTTAGATTTTATGGAATAAAATTAATAAAAATGAAGAGAAGAACGCAATGCCCTCTATCGGCTTAAAAGTAAAAGTAAAAACAAAAATAAAGTATCTAAATTAAAAAAGGGAAAAGCCCTCAAATAACAACTGTTTTTTTGACAGTTTATTTATATGCAGTTGAAATAATAAAATAAAATTGAATTAAATTAGCGTAATGGAGTTATTGTTTTAACTTATTCACATTTTTTTTTTTAAAATTAAAATTCAATAAATTTTCGATTACAGATTAATTTTTTATTGTACTGTCATAATGTATTTTGTCGTATAATTAACTAGAATCAAAAAATTTTATTCAAAAATTTAAATAATTAAAAAAACTAATTAAAAAAAAACATATAGGTTCTACCGAGATTTGAACTCGGATCGCTGGATTCAAAGTCCAGAGTGCTAACCATTACACCATAGAACCGATTGGTAATTAGAATATTATATATATTTATATATAATACATTTCGTTTGTATACTTCTCAAATTATTGAATTAAATAATTTTGATTCCAAGCAAAAAAAGAAAAACAAAAAACAAAAATCAAAAATAAAATATTTAAAATGCAATTTATCAAAATTACAAAATCACGGTCAACCTTATCAAATTTTTAAATGTCATCATTAACTTTATCAACGTCAGGAACATTATCAAATTTCACTGTGTATATAATATTTAAAAAAAAAAAAACAAAAAACAAAAAAATAAATGCATGTCACTAGAAAAATAAATAACAACAAATAAAAAATAATAATAAGAAAAATATTTCAAAATCAACAACAATTATTTCAAATGATAGGTTTAATGGATTGGAAATCAATTTACGAAACTTCACTTGTTCCTTATCAATAGAGATTAATTTATTAAAAAAAAAGGCTTATTTTTTTTTAAATATTTTGCAATCATCTCCTTTGTAAAATAGTATCATTATGTACAGGAAGGTCACGTTGTACGTTAATCTGTTTTGTTATAATGGTGACGTATGTCGAATTAACTCATAATATTTTTGTGTAATCACTGGTTAGGTCAGCGAATTAAAGAAAACGATCCAGCTAAAAAACTGTTCGAATTCAAACCTTGGAGAACGAGTCGTCGTGGAAGATGGATATAGTATTGATGAACTTACAAAAACTTTATATTTACAACCGGATATAATTTACTCGAAACTGCAGTCAAGGAAAGATATTTTTTGGGCACTTAGCTCTTCAAGGCCTGTAGCGCCCACAAAGTAAGTAAGTATTTTTGTGTAAGTCATCATGGGAAATGAAATAAAACCTACTAGCTACATATAAACTTGTTGATTGATAGTATCATTTGGGAATAAGTGAAGTAAAATGGAACTGCCAAAATGTATAAAGCTTAAAACAACTAAAAAACAGTGTCAATTAAATTTGTATAAATTTTGCCATAAATCGTAGCCCAACTGGATAAGACTATGTTGTAGAGGGGGTTTGAAATCTCATGACAGCTAATCCACATTGAAACAGAACCTAATCTTGATATTTCTCTAATTTTATTCAGGCAAATTTGTAAAGGTATATAGTTAAGCAGTACTTTAAACTCATAGCCCAAAAATCTATTTTCCGTGAGTAAACTATTAAATAAATTTGTAGTAATTGACACAAAGTTGTGTACAGATTATGAGTCATAAATATCTCTATTATAATGAAAACTATTTAATCAAACAAAATTATTGCGAAATTTATTTAGTTATTGTTTTATTGCATAGTAGTATTGCTGTTCTACTTGGAGTATAGAACTTGTCTTGAATCATTAAATTTTCACAAATCACATGTCTAGATTGCTGTAACTATTTTACCTTGTGGCATTCATGAAATCTACGGTTTAGCTTAGGAGACGAATTTTATATCTCGTGCTATCCAAAACATCGGATTGCATTTTTCGTGCATTCGTACTGATTCGATTGTAGATTGATTGCATTACTTATACGTTAATTGAGCACAATAATAAAAAAAAATAATCTATTTAAGTAAAATTAAAAAAATTCGGCATTTTTCTGTACTTCTGAATGTATATCATAAATGTATCATGAACATATTTTTCATATTTAATTGTTCGAACAACTTTACCATGATATTAGACCATTAGATATTTGAACAACATTAGATATAGAAACACATATTGATATTGGTTGTTAATATGGTTTTTAAATAACTGATGAAGTGATCTACGAATAGATGTTCTGTCTTTGGTTGTTTAAAATTATATCCGAATATAGGTATAATTAACAGGGCTCGTACATATTTATAACTGTTTTATATATGTGAAAAGCTGAATACTATGATTGATAACATACACAGACATTTTCTACAACCCGGCTTTGTTTTTGGCGGAGAGGTAGGGTGGAGTAGGTACAACTCATTCGCCAAATGATAAGGGATATTATATTGGTTTTTAACTTTTTCGTTTAAATTTTATATACAACTACAATGTTTTTCGAGTTTATTTTTCAAATTACTGGCTTATCACTCATTAAATGTGGAAAACTACTACTATTGTCAAAAACTAAGCCTTCTCAAATAGAATAGCTTTATTTTATTTAAATGGTTACCAGCTTATACTCTCAATTATTTGTTGTCATTTATTTTATTCTAATAACAAAGGGTACTGGACCAGGTCGAAAACCCCATAACACTTTTTTTTTACGTTATCGGGAATCGAACCCGGGAATTTTCGGTTAAAAGGCAAGCGCTCTACCTACCCAGCGTGTATACTACCCAGCAGCCATAATGAATTTCCCAGTTAGATTTTACTGATGGGATTAGTTATTATTTCGTTCAGTTTGCTCAGTTTCGTTCATTGTTTCCTTATATTTTTTTAGTTCATATTTCTTTCCATATATTTCCTTTAGTTTTTTTGTAACTTTGTGTTGTGAAATGTGTTCAATATAGTTGCCAATGTCGTTGGAGAAATATTTTTATAAGCCTTAAAGTATTTTTTGACGTAAATCGAGTCAAAAACAAAAATAAGATGTAAATTGAAACTGTGTTTATCGAACTGATCTGTTATTTATTATAATAAGAATAAATATAAAGGATCAGGTTAACTAGTATGGCATATACGTCTCTATGGTATATGTATACATATTTATATTTAAAGATGGGCTGATATAAAATTAACATGATATAAATGAATTGAAAATGTCTAGAAAATTTGTCTAGTTTCAAATAGGATAATTAATCATTGAAAATAAATACAAAAAAAAAAAAAAACAAGAAAAAAACCATTTACATCTGCTTTAATGGATCTGCTCTTTCGATCTTTTCATTTCATTTAATCTCAAACAAAATGAAGATTCACCATTCACCAGATGTGTTCTCTTCTTATTTTTTTACTAAACTTGGACTTTTTTTTTGTTTTTTTTTTTTTTTATTATTTTGTTTAATATTTAATAGATATGTATTGTAGAGAATCGTTCTATGGGTCGTCGCTTAATATTTGTATTTTGTGCAATTTTTGTGGTTATTTTTTTTATTTATGCTTTATTTAGTTTAGTCCATTATTACCTACCTTGTGCAACATTATTAATGTTCAATATTATCGAATAGATGAGGTATGGTATATTTAAAAAAAAAAAAAATATATATATATATATATATATATATATATATATATATAAACAAAAACTAGAAGGAAAATAAAAAGGATTTATGGTATTCCGATCGGATATGAATATAAAAGCTATATATATATATTTATATGTATATGTATAGTAGTAATTGAAATTCTAGTTCTAAAAATTGAAACCTAATTAATTAATTATTACAAAAGAATGAAAAGATTATAGAATTTTTTTTTTAGACTTTGTGAATATAAGGATGTACTAGGGATTTAAGAATATTTTAAATGATGGTATGAATCTCTGTCGGAGATTAAAAATAATTTTTTTTTAAAATCCTATTTTTAGATTATTTTTATTTTTTTTTTGTTATTTTTAATTAATAGTTTTCAAAAAAAATATTTTTAACCGCACAAAAAAATAAATTGTTTAATAATGAATTCTTCTTAAAAATATCACTTCTTTTTTTTAGTTGTATTATTTTGTTTGTTGTTGTTGTAGTTACTTCAATTGGAAGTCTAGGACTTTGCTTTTTGAATTGTTAAATTTTCTTATAGTAAAGGATTATTTTATTCGTGATATTCTAATTAATTTCTTTTCTGGCACCCTTAGTCTAGTTCTAGTAGATCAGAAGAATTTTATATTCTGCTTGATTTGCCGGTCTAGATATTAGGCAATAGAAAGATATAGTAGTACTATAGACTGAACATAATTTCTTTGTCACTGAATTTTGCTATTGAAAAAACCACTGAGTCAACTCGGAACTCACTATATCATCAAATTGAGAGCACTAAAAACACAGTAGTACTGATCTCTAAAGAGCTATAAATAAATATAACTTTGTTAAAAAATTTTAAAATTAAAGAGAATAGGGGTACAACAAGTAGCCCAGTGGTATGAAAACAAGACTAAAAAATTTAATTTTGATAAATTCAAAATTTGAAGGTTTGAAAATGTAAAGCTAATTTTATAAACCAATACAGAAAATTTGTATAGTTATATTTGGATTGTAGCACCTAACAATGTAAAAAGGCGTCAATACAATTTTAATGATTGTCATGATTAAAATGAATTCAATGGTGGTGATGATTTATTTATTAATTTATTTGATCATGATGAAATTATTGAGAGAGGGTTAACTTTATGTAATGATTTAATTGAAATGTTTTTTCTATGAATATTTTTTATTTGTTTTTATTTGTATTATGAAACTATACAATCTGTCTCTAAAGAACAAACTGAAAGACATTTAGTAGTTGGTATGTTTGTTAATTTACAAACAGTGGGTGTGGGTGCCACACATGAGGAATAGTTACAATCCATCATATTGTTGAACCTTTATCAATTTGTTGTTAAGATCTATTGGGTATGTAGTTATATATTGTTGTGACGTTTAATTCGACTAACACCATTTGAAATTAACAAGTGATTTTCTATTATTCTATTTGAATGATAAGGTAATCTGTTTTGGTATTTACATCTTGTACTTCTAATTTGTTCCTTTATGGTTTTCACCTGCAAATCTAATATCGTTATTCGAGAATCATAGTGTGCTTACTGAATTACGTACTTCCATATTTTTAGCTATATAAATTAATAATTTGTTGTCTACTTGACATATGTGATATGTCTTGTTGACATAGGGTCAACCATAAAAATGTACTTGATTTTAAGCCAAGTTGCTTTTCTTTGTTATGTCCAGACATTATGCATGCCTCATTACCCTTGATATGTCACATTGTTTAGGTTGTTTGGACAGTTTTTAGATAAAGTTCGTTCCGATTGCATCGGTTTTGAACATTTTGATAAGACTTATTTAACAGAGAATTGAAAAATGATGTCAACTATAAAATATTTTGGGATGTTTTAAGATAGTTAAAGATAAACAGTGGGTTTCTTCATTGGATCATAATTTGGAACATTGACAAGGTTAAAGTTAAATTCAAAAGTTTTAAAAGCATGATTTAAATTAACTTTTTAAAATTTTCCAACGACTCTCAGGATTGGGTTTAACATCGAAATCACTATAAATTGAAATTTTATTATTGATGGTATTGATTCCGAGCTTACAGACCCATTGATTTTTACATACTTAGATTCGAGCTTTTGTTTTTTTCTTCTTTTTAATATGTTTATTCTATCTTAATTTGACATCCATTGTCATTTCAATAGTTGACATAAATATTTGAAATTATCTGCATAGGATAGATCCCATTTCTTCTAATTATAATATGGAGTGTTCTTATTTGTAAAATCAAGTTTAATAAATTTAATTTCTGTTTTTTTTTTGTTTTACCGTTATAGAAAGTTTTACATGCTTGTTGGAGTTTTGTCTAGTAGTGTTGTCAATGTTTAATGTTACTTCCATGGCAGTGTTTAATACGAATGTTGTTATACGGTTATGGTTATCAAATCTAGAAGATTACTGATGTAAAAAAAATATAGAATAAAATTTAGAATACATTTCTGGGGTGCTCATTCACTCAGATTAATTTACTCAAATTTAATTTTGCAGAGAGAAAAACACTTTTTTCTTGTTGAAGTTAGAAAAGTCCATTCAATAAGTTTATTCAGATTATTTATACAAATTGTTTTAGAAATATGAGAATCATTTGGTGTAGTAGACTGTCATGTTCAACTTTGTTGAGGTTATTAAGGGACGCCAAGAAAAAGTCATAGTTCGGGGTGTCAAGACGAGTGATTTGACTAATTTACATTGAGTTCTCATTTCATAATTCAAGAACAGTTGAATACGCTTTGGAAGATATACGTTTAAAGTGCTCTAGACCAACGTAATATTTTGTCAAATATAACATTCAGATTTTTGGCGTGATCCACAAATGAGAAAATACTATTTGTGAGTTTCAAATGCGGGAACATTTTGAATATTTTGACTTGATGCCATTCAACATAAGTTGGATATAGTTACGGCCCAAGTCGTTTTGAATCTTTTTAGTGAATCTTGTGACTTGATACAATTAAACATAAGTTGGATAGTTAGAGTCAAAGCGATACGGTTTTAAGCTAGTAATTTTAATAGT
The DNA here is from genome assembly GCA_963942445.1 of Argyra leucocephala. Lineage (NCBI taxonomy): Eukaryota > Metazoa > Arthropoda > Insecta > Diptera > Dolichopodidae > Argyra > Argyra leucocephala. The sequence continues at coordinate 137,283,741 of OZ012677.1, forward strand.
CAAGCTGGTAATATAATGTTAACTCTGAGTTAAGGGCTCGCTAATGTAAATCTGAACATAATCAGCATAAAGATATCATTGGTAAATATGTTGAATGTAGTCAATGACTTAGAAGCTGATCAGGGCATGACATTTTTTTCATGAACAATAACTTCAGGGTTTTGTTTTGAAATAGAATAGTTGAAACTAGAATAAAGTTTGCCTTTTCCAGGCTTTGTTAACGTAATTGAATTGCACTGTGATATGAATTACATACGACAAAACAATAGGCAATAATATTTTTTTAATTTTAGCGGTGCAAAATAAGACGTTTCATATACTCATATATACTCAACAAATTTAACAAGGTAGTTATAATAGTTTTGAAATTATTTTTATTAGAAGATCAAAGAAACATTTACTACTGGTCTTAACCAACACACAGTTATAGTTTTCAAGGAGTTTTTTTTTTGTTTATCTTCAAGAAAATAAACCGTCATCGGTCGCACCACCACCAAAATTATATATACATACTTTTTTTAATCAAAATTTAAATGAGTTGTTTTGTGTTGCTTTTGTACTTTTTATTGTTTAAATTTAATGAAAATAAGTTTATGCTATTTTTTTTTTTTTTTTGTAATAAAATTTTATTTTATACGTATAGCGTCAACTAGTCGACAATTTGAAACCGCAAGTAAGAAAAACAAAAAAACAATAACAAAATAATAACAATATTCAAGCGTAGTTTGTTTGAATATTCCTAACCAACAAATTTAGATGAAATTTGATATGCGCAATCAGTGTGCTCTTAGCAAAAATTTTTAACAACGCGAAAACTTCAAAACAATTTTTTTTTCTTATAGTTGTTATTGTTGTTTTTTTTCTTTTTTTTTATGTTTATGTTGTTGACGAATCTGTTCATATTATTAGTACAGAAATAAAAATTAAAATAAGTTTCAGGTAGGTGTACAGGTACAACAAAATAAATAAAATAAAATGAATTGTGATACAAAAGAAGAAAAAAAAAGCATAACAACAACAACAAAAACATAAAAATTTGTTTCACCTACTTAAGTTTAGGAAAAGAGAGCTTTGTGAACAAAACAAAAAAAAAGAACAGACAGACTATTCGACCGAATAATTTCAAGGGAATTGAAAGACTTTTGTTTTTTTTTTTTTTTGTGCCTGTAATAAAACAAATTTCGTTTAGGTTTTTTTTTTCTTTATTTTTTATTATTTTTGTTTTTTGTACAACAAAACCGACATCAGCTCACCATACTATATACAGAACGATGTACAAAAATAACAATTTGAACATTATGTTGTCTTGACCTACCTGTCTGATATATATGTATACCTATATGACAAAAAAAATACCTGATTTTTTATTTTTCTTAAAGTTAATGTAAACTTCAAGTACTTTAAATTGAACATGTACAATAATTAAGTTCACAGGGTCGCATTTACCGAATTACAAAAAAAAAAATAAATAAAAATATCTAATTATAAAGTACTAACTATTAACAGTAGTAAAAGTTTATTTCAAATCATTTGATATTAACAGTTTTCAAAGCATGAAAGGTCATAAGCATGAATTGTGCTTGGTACATGCATGCGAATAAATATTTTTTTATTTGTACTATTTTTGGTAGATGCATTAGTCAGGTGTACATACATGTTTGTATAAATGTAAATAATTTATCAAATTAATTTTTTAAAATTAAAATATGTAAATCTGTGTGTTTATCAGCATATTAAATTGATATGATAAAGGTTCAAAGGTCTATTCACAAATCTTACTACAAAATTAGTATTGCAAATCAGAATTCCGGAGTCCTGTTACTTTTAGGTCGAATTTGACATAACTCAATTAAACTTACTTATAGTGTATATTTCATGATATTTCAATAGTTCACGAGTGGAAGAATTTTATTTAATAATGAATATCCTTCTCTCTCTCTCTCTCTCTTTTGCACTACTTGATATTTCGTGGTTTGATTAATTTGATTGATGTAATGTTCCAACAATTTGGTGTTTTATTTTATGTAAATATTTCTGTTATTTACTTCTTAAATCTTATATTATATATTTAATATGTAAATTAAAAAAGTACAATACAAATATCTGAACCATTTCAAATCCATATTCATTACAAAAGAAAGCAAGAAGGCTTGAAGCTAAGCAAATTGTATTGGATGATTGGCCGCAACTCGTCGTTGTCACTGGAAAACAAGCTGCTGATTCATATGATTCATAACCGATATGGATCTACGGAATCCAACTACAAAAATTCCAATATTACAGCGTTTTCAGTCAAAGCTATTAAGATTGATAGTTGGCGGGCTTTGGTTTGTCAATAATGATGTCATATATCGGGATTTGCAGGTGAGAACCATTAAGGAGGAGATTAGAAATATAAGCGGGAAGTACCAGATAAGATTAGCTGCACATCCAAACAGACTGGCAAGCAGCTTGATGGCTGAAAGTGATGTAAGTCGCCTTAAGCGTGGCAGCAACCTGCAGCTACCCAGTAGGCAATAGAAACAATCAAATGGGGCAATAAAATACAATGGATTATAATGTTGGCAACGTGGGTGGTTGACCACTGGGTTATCTCATCCGCTAGTCAGTGCAATTTACCGGCATAAAAAATGTCATACAAACTACTGAATGTCTCCTCAATCCGACAGATTGTAATGTTTCATTAGGAAAAAAAAAAAAAATTTCAAACCCGATGTTCATTATAATTTTTTTGAATGTAATTCTTCAAAATGAAACGTGGGGATTTCAAATATTTTTTCAAACATTTTTTCAATTTTTTTAAATGTTCAATTAGAAATTCCGATATAAAATTTCATCTCAAATATATAAGTCATCTTGACATACAAAAATTTCAATTTATCAATTTATCCATCATACCCATACTCAAGTAAATTAAATTTTTATTTTTTTAAATAAATTGTTACGTATCAGGTTGTTGCTTAAGATAAATCAATAAAAAATATAGTGTCCACGATAAATTGAAATCCGGGAAAACCATTAGTAACGAATAATATTGAGTACGATTTTTTAATGGTTTAAATTTAGACACATTTTTCCTATTCATTGCTACGTGGATCGGTAATCGTCGATAATTAAATCACCTGTTCAGTTTTTAATATTGCTTAACCAGATGACGTTTATTTCTTGTTAATTTAAAGAATTTTATATATTATTTACCACGTCCTGCCTTATGTTCCAAATATGCTATTGTTCCACATTTTGTAAAAAGCTGACGGATTTATATTACGAAGAACTTCTTCATTTGAGGCAATGCTCTATCCATGAAATTTTAAACAATGCTCTACACGACCACATTTTATGCGAGTATTGGTAATATTGGTAAGCAAAAAAGTAATTCTTCTTGCCAAGAGATTAATTCAAACAATAGAATTCTTATACAATTCATTGAAAAGTATCTCCATTTTCATTCCAAAATAAATCTGCTGAATCGAGTTATGACTAATATAAAAATTAAATATAATTTGAATGCCCTTTTTTTCATTTCTAATAAACATGTTATTTCTTGTAGGTTTTACAAGTCCGTTCTTATAGGTCACATATCCATATAAGAAGTTTAAAATATTCGGGTATCATAATCAAATGGCTTTCAACGTTGATGACATGTTGATTTTGTGTTTGTTATGACATGCAGAGCAAATAGTCATTAACAATTCTATCAGATCGTATATTTGGGGAATCTCATGAATTTTAAATTTTCTTGAAGCTATTTATCCAAGTAGTTAGTTTTGCTTTTTTAAAAAATACTATAAGTAAAATAAAGTATATAATAAAATGGTCAATTTGAACATATAAGGCTCGTCCGTCACTGATCGATCGACTGAATAATATGATATAGTTGGGCATATAATTTTTTACGGATGCAAATTTTTTTTTTATGCCTTTTTGAACGGATTTGTAATTTTTAAATAATAAAATGTTTGAGAGAAAATAAATATTAAAAGTCTTAATTTTGATATCTTTATCTTAAGTATAATTGATAGAATTAAGTAAAAAGAAAAACAAAAACAGAAAAGTAAGTAATAAATGAGTGAGCGAGTAAAAGCGAAAACATACATACATGCATACATATAAATCGTATGATGGTAGGTTAGGTTAATGTAAGTAGTCGAAGCGTATAAAAGAAATGAATGATGTTCCAATTGCAATTCAAGAGATGAAGATTACAGGCAAACAAACAAACAAACAAATAAATAAATAAAATGAAAACAACAAGATAAAACAAAATTAAAGGGGAAGCTGTAAATTAATAATATATATATGCATATATATATATATATATATACATGGATACGTAAATTCATTTAAATTGGATTTGTGAAATTTCGCTCTAGGGAATTATTTCGGGTGTTTAAAGTATGTCAATAAATAAATGGGGTGGAGTGTGAAAAATCCATATAGATATTATGATTACCTCAACAAAAACAAAAATAAAATATTTAATTTATTATTTTTAAAATGCAAATATCAGAAGAGGATATTGACCTAAAAACTGAAATTAAATGACGAAAAAACATTTTTTTTGTTGTAAATTTATTTTTGAAGATTTTGATTTTAAAATTTTTAAAATTTTTTTTAATTTTTATTATTGTTTTTGTTTGGAGAACGCAAAATTATTTAATACATTAATATTTATTTAGTAATTATCCTCATACATATATAATTTTATTTATCTATTTTTTTTGGCAATACTTACCAACTTTAATGAATTCATAAAATAATATTTCAAATCAATATATAAAAAAAAGAATAGCCAATAGGCGATATTTAAAATTAATTAAAACTATTTAAATAAGTAAAAAATAAATTTTGAAGAAATTTAAATTTAGGTCGACAATGTAATTAGAAAAAAAAAATTAAAAATAAAAAATATTGTCAATTATCTACAAATAAATAAGATTTTTTAATGATCAATTTAATTTTTAATTGAAAATTCAATTTATGTACATAAATGGATAATTGAGATTTTATTTTTAATGTAGGATTTGAGCAATTTAAAATTTCTAATATTTTCTTTTTGCAAATCATATTATTATTTAATATTGTATTCGTATTATGAAATTAACATTGCCTACATTCATTTAATTTTTTATTTTATTTTTTTTTATTTTAAGGTTAAGTTAAATAACACAATCTTATTTATTACTACTTTTAAAGTGGGCTTATAAGCTCCCCTATATTTTATTCTATTGTGCGGCTTAGCTTTTTCAGCCTCCTTATATCAGAAGATCTGTCTAAGAGCTCAATCGCCTTAAGATTGCTATGTTGAGTCAATCAATTTGCGTGTTTAATGACATTTTCATTAATTACGTTACTTATTTTTAGAGCTCTGTGATTATATTTTTATATACTTGCAGGTTGAAAAATAAGCTGAGCTTAGACTGTTTCAATATTAGACAGTTTATATCTCTGATTGATTTGCATTGCTTTTTGTTTAGCGTGATGTTAAATTTATTTAATGATATATTTAATATATGGCACGGCTGAGAACGGTTAATGTGAGATATAAAAACTTGTTTTCTTAATTAATTTATATCATTCTTCATTGTGTAATCTAATATGTAACAAGAATGTGGTTACTGAGGCCTTTTCAATTTTAAATAAAAGTCACACCATTTTTAACACAAAATTTGATCTAAAGTAAATTCACTTTCATAACAGTATTTTTTTTCTGTTCTGGAAACAACTTCTCTCTTCCACTTATCCTGTTTTGTACTGTTGTCTTAATTTCTTATCCCTATAAGTCCTTATTACTGATGGTTGCAGAATAGTCTGCAAATTCTTTTTTTGCATTTGCTCACGAATACTGAAAACTTTTGATTTATCTTATTTGTCGTCATACAAGTTTTGCTGCCATACAGAAGTGTTTTTTTTTTTTTTTTTTAATTAAACTTTATTTTACCCATTGTACAATCTTATAATTACTTAGCCTAGATAAAGTTTACAAAAAACAGCTTTTGTGATAATATTATTAACATGTAAAGTAATAGTTTGCTTTTTATGTTAATTTATGTTATATAATTATTCTTATTATTATTCTTATTATTTAGTTTTAATTTACTTAAGTTCTTATATAAATCTGTTGGAAAAAACCTGGGATGTAAAAACCAATATATTCTCGTATTATTTAAGATAAAACTTAACCTAACTAATCCTACTAACCTAACTAAACCTAACTAAAACTGCTTAAACCTAGTTAAAACGATAAAAAAAAATATGTATTTGTGCTAATTATACGTGTTTTCCAACCACCAATAGTCTCTTTTTATAAATTTATCTTTGTTCGGTATAGACATGTCATATCTCAAATTTTCTCCATTAATGTTGCCCGGGTTATACTCTATAGTTTTACATGTGGCCCGTCTACTATAGTGATATAGTGTAGGGACATGATTTTGGTTCTGAATATAACCATTTTTATCCAAAAAGATAAAGTGCTCAGGGGCTATAAAGCCTGTGAGCATTGTCTTTTTAATGTACTCCTCGTTGTGGTAGAATATATGCGATATTAAACCATTTTCTGGAGTTTTTTGTGCTCTGTCATAATGTTTTCGAATCAATTTTATTAGAAAATTGTCGATTCTAATTATGTTTGCTTCCTTGTACAAGTATTTATTGGAATAGTAATGCTTGTAGTCGGAATTAGGCTTTCTATAAATATTAGTACATACTCTTATACACTTTCTTTCAAATTTTCGAAGTGTTTCCATTAAGCTTGCACTGACGTTGTACCATATGGGTACACCATATGCAAGTGTTGGCCTTATTAATGTCTGATAACATATTATTTTTACTCTAGTGCTTACGTTTTTGTTGTAAAATAGTTTTTTTGCCATCATGAAGGACTTATTGCCTTTAGATATAGTGTATTTTATATGCTCGGAATAATTCAGATTACGGTGAAGAAAAATTCCGAGATATTTCACAACTTTTTTGTTTGCCAGCGGTGAGTTATTTGGAGATTTTATAGAAAAAGATTTCCAATTTTTTTTTATGTCTGAACTTGTTTTATCCACCGTGTTACGGAATAGCACGGTTTCGCATTTTTTAAAGTTCACTTTTAATATCCATATCTTGCAGTAGTCCAAAATAGTATTAAACATTTTTTGAACTTTGTATTGTATATTACTAACTTTGCTATCCGCAGAATAAACTATTATATCGTCCGCAAAGGCTAATGCAAAATTATTACCTTTTACTCTATCTAATAAGTGGAGCAGATCTGTTATATAGATTGAAAAAAGGATTGGTGCGTTAACAATTCCTTGCTGTAAACCGTTTTCGATAGGGAATACGTTATCCGATGAATTTTGTTGATAGTGGATCTGAAATTTATTTCCATATACCATGCTTTGAATAAGCGCAATTAAATGTAATGGGAATTCATATTTTATTAGCTTAAATATTAAGCCGTCCAACCATACCGAGTTGAAAGCCTTTTCCAAATCGACCAAACAGGCACCTACGCCATATTTTTTATTTATGAACCAGCAGATATCTGATGTTAGTTTGGTTATTGTATGAATGGTTCCGTGCTTGTGCCTGAACCCAAACTGATTTTCGGTTATAATATTTTTTGACTCTAGGAAATTTGAAATTTTGTCGTTAATGAGTGTTTCGAATACTTTACTGATGTTAGGCATTAGACTTATTGGCCTGTAATTGCTAGGATCAGTTGGATCTTTGCCTGGTTTTTTTAGCAATATAGTTTTCGACACTTTCCATATTTTCGGAAAATACGAATTATTAATTGCGTTGTTGAATAAAATAACATATTTTGAAATTATTAAACTACTTAAATTTTTTAGGACTACATTAGGTATATTATCGACACCAGAAGAAGTTTTATTTTTTAAAGTATTAAATTTCAGCGAAAGCTCTTCTCCATACAGAAGTGTTGACATAACAAAAGCTTAGAATATTCTAATCTTTAAATTGTTATCATAAAATAATATAAATACATATAGTATTAGTTCTTCTAATATCTGTTCGGGAACATCAAATTGTAACATGCAAAAACAAAATATTTACAATCTTGTTTTATAACTGGAATTTGAAACAACGATGTTCATGTTAGATAATCTAATCACTTAATTATGACGTTGGCAATTAATAAGAAATAAAAAAAAAGTGATATTAAGAAAAATATAAAAAAGAACCTTACAATTTCCTAATTCATTTATTTCCTCATGGTATTCAAATTCGACAATAATTATTACAATATTAGTCAGATGGTGGAGTTAAAATAACATTATGTACATGTCTATTTTATAACTAGTATCTGTTACATTTATTAAAATCTAATTTATTCTATTTTGCTATTTGTAAACCCTGGAAGGATTATTTTTTTATATTTAGAAATTTTCAGATATTTGGAAAAAATTTTACTTACATTCCTTATAGTTTCTATTTGTATTATGCACTTACAACAATACTAAATCAGTAATTTTTAGAAATATCTTGCAAAATGGGTAATTTGGTAGGATATCTGAAAAATGCAATGTAAAACGATATAGGAAACATTTTTTAAATTCTGCTGCGCAAGCGAAACTAAATAATGACAACCAATAGTAACATTAGGCTAATCAACTATATGCTATGTAAAAATAATAATGATTGAAAAACTAAAGCAGAATCTGATCTCAGAATTACAAAAATGAACTCATACTTTCAAGTGAAGCAAAATACGATAAGAAAAATTATAATTAATTTAATTAAGTAAATTAAATAAATTAAAAGTATTCTAGGCCGAGAACAGTTATACTTGTTCATCTAGCGCTCTAAGGTATACAAGTCTTTGATTTGATTTGTCTTGGGATATTTAGATATAACAAAGTACCATGACTTTTTGTCGCTTAAGAATTCTTATTTTTCAAATATTACTTGAAACAAGAAATTTATAATCGCAAAAAATATTTAAAATTTAATTAAAAAATGTAGTACCTAGTTAAAATATAGTAAAAGCTAAAACACCGGAATATTAACTTGAATTGTAATGCGCTAACTATAATGACATAGAAGTATGTAATGAATGACATAATATATGATATTCCGTAACTTGAAAATGAATATGCCCACAATCGACATATGCAACAATTAAGTTGAATCTGACAATTCGTTAAATTTTCGTTCAACATAGAGTTATTAAATTCCATTCAAATCGAATTCGATATATGTAATATATTTTTGTTGTTGTTTTTCTAAGATATATAACCTATAAAATATTATGGGTTGCCATTTGCTTTGACAAAAATTTTTAGGAATTTTGACATTTACATACTACATTATAGTTAGCACATAAGTGTTGTAAAAAAAAATAAACTAAATAAACATGTTAACTTTTATTTGAAAATTTATATTCTATAATTTATGTCATATTTTTATCTAGTTTAAATGACATTTATAAATTGATTTGGTGACAGACAAGTTGGTGTTGCCGTATTGAGAAATATTTTTTTAACCTTTTAGCTTTAAAATCAGGTACTTTTAACTGAGCTAAATTAATTCTCTTGCTGTCTTATATATATGCCAACCGATGGTAATGGGTTAAGAGAGGTATTGGTATTCTATTGAATAAAAGTAATACATGAACAATTAATCAAAATATTTTCATTTTAAAAAAAATGTATATTTTTGGGTTGGGTGATGGGTCAATGTATACTTTGCTTCCTCTACTTCCTTTGTCGACTTTGACAACTGAATTAAATTACATTATTTGCTATTGTACTTGAGCAAATGCAAAAATTTATTAAAGTAAGCAAAGAAAGCAAAGCAACGCATTGACGAATTTTCATTTCAATACTTTGGTTTGCTTACTTTGATTGTTTGTTGAACGTTGATTTTTAAATTTTTAAAACAAAACCTACTTTTTAAATTTTTGAATAAAAATGTTTGAAGAGAAATTAATTGCAGAGGTTTATAAATATAAGGATATTTGGGTTAAAACCAGCCATAGAAATAAATTAATAAGAGATAAAGCACTGAATTAACAAAATAAGAGATAAAGCACAATTCACTGAATTAGCAAAAAACGTTAAAGAATCTGGTAAATTTCTACATTGCTCCAAAACAAATTGTTTTGAATATTTTTATTCAATTTTAATAGAGAATTGCAGGAAGAGATGGAGAAGCTTGCGAATAAATTAGCATTAGAAAGCAGGTCATTTATATGCAAAACATCCAAAACTTCTTGTAATTCCGTTATAATGTACATATATAATATTAAAAACAATAATAAACACAAATTGTTGACAAAATTTGAATAAGCAAATTTTTAAAACTGTAATTGTTTACAAAATTTTGATAAGTAACCTAAGCTTTGACAAATAACAAAGCAACTTCACAAAGTTTCAATTGGTCTACACTGATTTCGTTTACTTTTTTGAGGTAAAGGCAGTAAAGGAAGCAAAGTATACATTGGGCCATCACATTTAGGTGAATAATATACACGGTATTAGGTATTCAACCTTACAAATCCCAAAATGGAGACAAGCTGCACAAGATCGAACTTTTTGGAGGAGCATAATTATAAAGGCCAAAGCTCACCCAGGGCTGTAGCGATATAAGATAATGATAATGATTAGGTATTCAAACTCCAACGAACAAAAGATGCCTTCTAAAGGCTTTCCGTAGATAATATATTATATTGAAGGTAGTCCTATAACTTTCAATTCTACATTATGAATTATTTTTTTGTGTTTAAATATTTACAAAATCAATAGACTTCAAGATCTTTTGTCTGACTGGCTGGTAAACATTTTTTTTTGTTTTCCATAATTTACATAAATTTAAAGTTGTCTAAATTCGAATTAAAATTCATTTTCAATGTTTGCTTTATTGAGACTAGTTGTATTAAAAAAAATGTTTTCTTTTTTTTTTGAGAGCCTAGTAATTCTTTGTTTCACGAACGTACTACACAACCCTATTTGCATTAAGATATGATATGATATTTTGTCTCTGTATTGCAATAAATTCTATTTCGTTTATTTAATCACTTACAAATTTTAATTCTTACAAATTATACATATTTAACATAACATTATAGTCTATATAAATAACAGTCATCAGTTGACAACTAAAATAGGCGAATGATCTGTTTTGTGTTAACAACGAGGTAACAACTTAAAATTGAATAAAAAAATGTTTGAGGAAAATATTTGAAATAAATTTTTAATTAATTTCTTTTATGTATAGCGACATCAAAACAATATGGACACAATTTAGAAAACGTCAAAATCGAGTCTTTTTATACCATCAGACGTTTTGCAAAATCGAGTTTTTTTATACCATCCTATTGTATTGCTATTATAACTGTTCAAGCTATTATGACTGTATTATTATCTTTACTATTGGGTACTCCTGATATTTCCAATGTTTTTAAATATTTTTCTTGTTTTATGTTTTCAATTTCTACTGATTTTTTTTTTCAATTTGGTTCTTAACATTTCATATTCGTTAAATTTATATTTTCATAAATTATAGATCTAATGTTTTTTTTTAAATATAAGTACTTCATTTTGTAACTCAAGTAATTTATTTTCGTGCGATGTTTTGTACGAATTTTACCTAATTTTTGTATGATTTGGCCACTGCTTTCATTCGTTTTAATGAATATATTTGTTGTTGTATTCAATACAATTGATTTCTTTTTTTGGATTTCATTATATTATTCAATGGATATGTCGCAACAGATGTAATGAAACCACTTCTTACACTTCCATCGCACTGAATTACTTTATCTTTTCTAAAATTTAAATTTTTTTTACACTCTAACCATATTGATTTATTTGACATTTTGGCGTTTTATTGTTACTTCAAAAACTAATCAAGGTATGACGTAATGTTCGCTATTACACTTACTAAATTTAATCAAAAATAGAGACACGTTTTGTTTTCAACAGTTTTTATATTATTAATTTTATATTTTTGTTGTGGCTTAAAAAAATATTCCGAAAAATAAAATTTTTTGAGTTGCGACTACTTCGATATCGAGATATATAAAAATTTATAAATTCAATACATAATATGATTAAAATAAAAGAACAAAAGCAACAACACAGAATTAAACTAATTAAAGTATAAAAACAATAAAATTACAAAAGAACGAAACATGAAAAAACAAAACACAAAATCAAAAATTAATTAATTTTCCTTAACAAATTTTTAAATATTGAACACATTTTTAATTTAATTAAATAATAATATTCTTCAAAGCACTACTACTCTTCATTATAAAACAATTCAATTAAACTTTGAATTCAAATGTTATTTCCTTTAAACTAAAAACATTATTAAATTATTAGTTATGAAACTAATTTTTTTTTATACATAATAAATTCCTTACATCACAATAATAGTAAGCTTTTAAAAATATTGTCCTTGAAATGTTTTAGCCTATTAAAATTGAAAATTATTTAACATCTTTTTTTTATTATTTTATTTTTCCAAACTGCAATTTTAAAACAAAATTTCTCTGAAATAACTTGTGTTTGTATGTATGTTGTATATGTTTGTATACAAAATGTATACTCCATACAATAATAATAATATACATATGTAACTATTTTCATTACATTAAATTTTTCATTTAATTTTCCTTTACAATAAATTTTAAACCACAAACACGAGCCCCATATCTTTTCTACCTGTTGTTGTTGTGCCATTTACAACTCTATTGGCATTCAACTACTGAAACGCATTCAACTGCTCTGATATTTTCTCGTTGTTGTCATTTTGTTGATATTATGTTGTTATTGTTTTGTTGATTTTCATTAAAGTCTGATGCATTCCGATGATTCAATTATTCAATGTCTGTCAAATTCAATTAAATTTTATACTTTCAGATCAGTATTTACAAAGACAAAAAAAAACAACAGCAACAAAATGAAAAGAGAAAGAAAATAACAAAAAAAAAACAAAAAAAAAAAAGGAAAAAGAAAATTAAAATAAAATGTCATTAGTTTGATTGTATTCTGTGGGTATGTATGTTTGTATAATATACACATAACAATTATTTATGTCATTGATGATAGATTATATGTAGACGTCAAAGTCAAGAATTTTGACGTTCGTAATGTTTATTTAATTTGAGAAAATAAAAAAAAAATAAAAAGTACCCATAAATTTCTGTGGTTTTTTTTTTTGTAATGATTTCTTTATAAGGTTGTGTATTCTTGGATACCTAACAATTAAACGTACTAACCGTATAATGAAATTTGCTGTGTTGTAGGCGAAAGTTTATTAAAAAAAAATGTATATATTTTTTTTGTACAAAACAATGTTCTGTTAATTTATTCAAATTGTATATTGATATTCAGTTAGGAGACGTAATTATTTTATTTTTTTGAATTCATAGATTCATTTGGTCCTTTAAAGGGCATCATGGTTTTTAGTATTATAAAAAAAATTTTCGGATGTTCTAATTGTATTTGAAATTTCTAATTCATTTTGTTTTCGTAATGGCAGTAAAACCGATTTTTTTCGATCATGTCAGTTTAATTCAGTTGGCATATAAAATTTCTTTAACCATGGTTGCATTGGCGTCCGGCTGCAACAATATTTATTGATGATAAGATTATTTTTATATAATTTGATGAGAGTGGCAAAATCAATGTTTTCGAAAAAAATCATTATAAATTATGAAGGACATAACGAAATGATAGTGTTAGATTAAAATTGTATGGGAGTGATGCAAACCATATTGTACCATAATTTTTTGCATATATAACAATAACTAAAAGGTCAATGCTAATTACATACTCGGGATAGGAACAAAAACTAGGAAATTATAAACCCACTTCAGGAATAAATATGCATACATATATATGTATATACATATTTAATTAAATTCAATTTATTTATTATACTACAGAAATGAATTTTGTCGTCAACCCGCTTACAGTGCTGACTTGGGCATTTGGGCAGTTTAAATGTATATATTACGTGATATTATGTATTAATCTTACAAATTAATTACAATTTTTTGTATATTTTAATTCCATTTAGTAGATAAAAAATGATTTCAGTAATATTTATAGAAATACTAAAAGCAGTTTGCAGAGCAGTTATTATGAATTAACCGTAAATACAATTAATAAATTTTATGTTGATTATAAACAAAAATCTTATAACAATTGGTATAATACGTAGGATAGGTGGAATAGGTAGACAAGCATGTATTGATTTAAAATATAAGAGTCCCTCGAAAAGTATATAATTCCTAAAAAATTTTGTAATAGTTTTAAAAAAAATCAAATATCTCGGGACTGAACAGTGAAATGAAATCTAATTTTTGTTCTTGGCCATTATCATGCACTTTGAATACAATTCTAACTTGGTTGTCTATATACCATAAAAAACTTTTATGATCGAGTATCAATATAGAACTTTTTTATCAATAATTTAATTTAAAAGGAAAATTCGATTCTTTGAAAAATTTTAAAATGGGAAAAATTCTGGGCCCGTTAATTTTTAAAACTTTTTCAAATTAGATATACAGTATATTAATCGAATAAAGTATTCCAGCAAGGTCTAAGGACATACTCATCAAACAAACTTTTAGTATATATAAAATTTGTTTTGTTTTTATTAATACGATTAATCCTATTAATAATTCTATCATTGCCAACAAATTTTGTTTTTGCCATTTTAATATTTGACAATTTTATGATTATAGAGTGAGTGATATTGACATAGAAAATTGTTTTATATGGTTTTATATTTCAGTATTATTTTTCGAATAATTTGAATATGAACAAAATTAACTGTACTGCTGGTAGTAACTACTAGAACAAAGCGCGTGCGATTGGAAAAAGAAGAAGAAGCTAGAATAGCTAGGTCTTTGTAAATAAAATATTTTTGTTTTGTCTCTTTGAAGCAAATGTCATTTTTGTTTAGTTGATAAAATTTTACAAATCAAATAATTTTACTAGTGATTTCCTACTTAGTGTCATGTCAAAGTCGACCTATTGTTTAACAGAAAAGAAACACTAAAATTCGTCGGTCGCATTGTTGAATACTTCAATTAAGCTATAGAGAAATTAACAAATAAAGTATATTTTTGCTTGGTTTTGATTTTTTTATAAGGGAATAATCAAAATTGTGTTATTCGAGGGTCATTCTCTTAGGATATGTTTGATAGTTCTAGACATCAGTGAATACATTTCGGAGGAGTGAATCTGTCAAATAAATGTTTATGTGTGGGAAGGGTATAACGTAAGCGCACTGTTAAAAGCTTAACATCTAGACCTCGTAATTTAGTTTTGATGGGACCAGAAGTAATTTAGGCTACAACGTAAATCTTTGAAACTGGCATCCTTAGAACAAAAGTAATAAAAATTTACATATATAGAGATTTTAAAATATATATATAAAATTGAACTTGCCTTTAACCCTGTATTATTCCAGTCCGGGTATGAAACAAATTGATAAGTACTCATATACCAAACCATTCATTACTTTCAATTTAAAATTAATTGAAATTTAGGTATTAATTTAAATTTAATGATTCCAAAAAAATCAAAAAAATATTCTAAACGTTATAACAACTGAACAATATCGTGACGATCATCGAAATTTATTTTTCGAATATTTCAAGAGAATATCGCTGTCACAGTAGTAGTAGTCATTATTACAAGCAATTATCATATATTCGGATAATAAAAGTTTTTTTTTGTTTGTTTTGTTTTTGTACAAATAATTTTTTTAAATATTATAACAAATTCTTCCTTTTAAATTATAAGATGTCAAATTTTATTAATTTTCTGTCGTTTTTTAAAAAAATGAAGTCGACATTTTAGGGCTCATGATAAAAATAATTACGATAATAATTATTAAAATGATGATGATGATGATGATGGCTCTGATGTTTGTGATGATAATGATGATGTATAAGAATGATAATGATGATGTTGACATAATTATGATAACATGATGATAGAAATTTATTTTTAAATTGACACCATTTAAAATATTATATGTAAATATATATGTATGTACATTTAAATAAAATTAAAATAAAATTTATCTATTATTATAATTAATGGATGAAAATAGATTTTAAGAAAATCGAAATTAAAATTTTTAAATTGAATTTAAATATCTTTTTTCTAAATGACAGTTTCATTAGGTAATTATAATTGATTATATTCAAAATTTATGTAACTTCATTAATTAAAATTTGAAGTACTAATAATAGGTTGTTGGTATTTTTTAATTTATATTTAATAATAATTATTGTTATTATTATAAAAAATAAAAATGAAAAGAAATAATCAATTTAATTGTAGTTAAGTGTTTAAAAAATTAATTAAATTCGAAATATAAAAAATAAGCTCAAGAATTGAATTATAAAATAATAATTTGGAAACTAATAGTTCGTAAGTGGAATAAAATTTTTCTTTAAATTTAAGTGTTAGTAATTTTTCATATTCTTTGTATACAAGTGTAAAGACTTATCGTCTAATGTATATGCACAAATTGATTAATAAATAAATAAATAAATAAAAAAAGTTCTTTGAAATAATATTAATGTATCAAAGTATATATCTGAATATCTGAATCTATTAATTTTATGAATTGAACCTAATGATGAGCATAAAGATCTTTGTTTTGGGCTCAAGATTATTGAGCTGTACTATAAATTATTGTACATTTTCTCGTAAATTAAATCAAAATATTCTGTTGTGCTATACTTAGACAAGGCTAATAGATTGAGTATTATCTATACTTATTGTAATATAATATTAGAATATTCTAAACGGGTACATTTTTTAAGTTTTCGTAACAGTGAATATGTTTGAGAGAGGATTTCGACGTTACTGACTGTTCTAACATATTTATTTTTCCATAAAACGGTAGTATCCACGGTAAGTATCCATAGATTAGGGAGGCCTTGTTAACTTATTTTTCAATCTAGGTTTCCAAGTCTCTGTACAATATTATATCGATTACCAATATTATTGAAAATGACTAATTCAATAGGCTTGTCATGGATGTCAAGTTTTCATTTTTTTGATATTGTTAATGCAAGTAAATATTTGTTTTTCTTTTGTTGATATTTGCATATTTAAGATTTCTGCTATGTTGATAAAAGAAAAAATATAAACCCTTGAATATTTGATAAAATCAGTGTTATTCCTCGATTTAACTATAATTGCTAATTACAAAAATAGCCAATAAAAACATGTTTATCTTTTTTGTAATGATTAGAGCAATTGAGCGAATAGGAGTTTGAATAATTTAAATAAATTTTGTAAGAGGAAATATTATTCATAAAATAAATAAAGTCGACCTACATGGTGTAGTAGTCATGTCATGTGATTATTAGGCATCTTGGTTCCGGGCATGGATGTTAAATTGAATATTTTTCTTTCATTATTCATAATGCACATTTTAATTCAAAATGTCAGTACCTTAAGAAATTATGGTGACCAGTCAGCTTGAGCTAGGTCTTAAAAAATAATTTAACTAATTTCAAGCAATGTTTTTTATATAATATAAATTTAAAATTCCAAATACAATATCACTAATGCTATTTACTTTTATTTTGCAATCTGAATTATTGTACAAATTACAATTTCATAAATTCTTTTATTTTTGCTTAATTTTGTCTTTACGTAAAATAAAATTAGTTCTTTAGTATAATAAGTTTAAATAGCTAAGTAATATACATTTATTTTTATTTAGTAACATATAAGCTACATTGAATTATTCATTAAGATTGAAATAAAGAAAAACAAAAAAATAATAATTGGATTTTTGCAAAATTTGTAACTTAATTAAAATGAAACTACGCTATTTTAGAAGGTTCCTTCTAGTTCCTTCCAACAGTAGTATAGTTTACCACATTTAATTATTTCATATACCAGGAAATTAACTAACAAAGAAATTTTTGTAAAACATAATTTAAACAATAAATTGCGTAATGTACGAAAAGGTCCAATTTACGGACGATAGGATAAAAAAATAAATTAAATATTTTTTGTTAAACTTACAAAAAAATATAAAAACACCTAAAAAAAAAATAAAAAGAAAAATATTAAAAAAATTAAATAAAAACAATATTCAAAATTATACAATATGGATGAACTCAAGGCTATTTTAGTTTAGGATCAAATATCATTGCATATTTTTATACAATGAATTACAATATTTTATGTGAATAATATCCAACGATCCTAAACCAGCTTCTTTTTTTACATGAAAACCATTATCATAAATTGCCCTATAGTTTTTTTCAATTGCCAATAATTAATATCGGCTTTAAATTAATATATTTTTAATAAAAATTTGAATCTTGTCGTAAATGCTATAGTTTTCATATTTTCAGTTCTTCTTCCTGAAATTTAATTTTCTGGTTAAATCATATAGCACTTGTTGTAAGTATCCTATTTATATTATTTATTTGTACAACATTGGGTATGCATGCCAAATTACAGGTCCTTTTCCTATTCAAAATGTGCGCCTTTTTGTATAGTAGTTATTCGGTATATATTTTTGTATATTGCAAGTAGGTACGTATTTATAATTTTAAAATAATTTATGTCGATATACCAGGTTAAATTAATTCAGCCATTTAATATGAAACGTTTCTGATTAATTACTGATTAAATCTCCAGTTTGAATTTATTTTCTCATGTTTGGATACAAAATTTTCAGTAATTTTTTAAACGTTTTGATTTAAATAAATATTAATTATAATATCAAAGAAGTTTTTTAAATAATCTGTTCATCACTTAATTTTATATATTTTGCCCCGTAGACTCTAAAAATTATTGTACATAAATATTTTTCGTAATAAATTGTTATGCCAACATAAATGTCAACAATATCCAAGCAAAAAATATTTTATTGCCCCATACCTACGCATAAATATATATATATTATATATATATACATTCGTAAATTAATTTATATAAATAAATATTATAATAAAAAAGTATACCTATTAACGGTTACAATTTTCTTCCCT
This sequence comes from Argyra leucocephala, assembly GCA_963942445.1. Taxonomy (NCBI): domain Eukaryota; kingdom Metazoa; phylum Arthropoda; class Insecta; order Diptera; family Dolichopodidae; genus Argyra; species Argyra leucocephala. The sequence goes on from OZ012677.1 coordinate 137,302,750, forward strand.
TTTCTCATTACTTAACCATTAAAAAACAACAACAACAACAAAAAGAAAAAAAAATTCATGGTCGTTTAACTAAAAACAAAACAAATGCGCATAACTTACCTTCGAAAAACATGTGTTTTAGAAATTTAAACTAAAAAAAAAGTCAAACTCACTCACATCTATACTATATAGTCAATATAAATGTTTAGATCGTAAAAAAATATTTACGATATTTGCATAAAAAATTCTTAAAATGATTATTATTAACTTAAAATTAAATTAATTTTTGTTGTTTTCATAAAATTAAATCTTCGTTTATAATAAGTTTTAAAATTAAATTTTTTATAAATTATAAAATTGGGAGTTTTTTTTCTCATTTAATATTTACAATCTGAATGATTTACATTTAAACAACTTAAATAATTTTGGGTACTAAACTGGCTTGAAGAAAAGTTAGGATACTGATATCACTTTACTAATTATTATATAATTTTAAAGGCCGCATTGAACTTTACGTTTTAGGCCTAAGTGCCTTATAAGATTATTTTCCAGGATGTTTGAATGAATGAGAAAGTAAAGTAAGGTTGACATTTATTTTAATTACACAGTATTTCGACCCATGTGCTAGTTTATTTACGAAAAAAATGCATCGCATAAAAAACTTTATTACCGATTAAATTACCGCAATTTACCGTATTTAGTTACTCCATTTATTATGTCAGTGTAAAAGAGAGATTAAATTAGGTAGAGATTAGAAAAAAAAAACTGAAATAGAGATGTGTTGAGAGCTTAATTTTGGACTTTGTACAGAACAGTTCTCAATGTATGTAGGTATACCTAGGGACTTATGTTTTTAAGAAAAGGTTAATTTATGTTCTACACTAATTGAAATGAAATTATGTATGTTCCTCTACTTTTATATAACATTGCATTTAACACGATTGAGCTGATCTCTGTCGCATTATAATTTATTTTTATTTTTCAAATACATATTTACATTTGTTAGTGTTTATATTTATTTTAATTTTGCGCTCTTAAGATTTTCCTGCAGGTAATTTTTTATAGCTGAAATTATTTATAATAATTCTTTTTTGCATCTTAAATTTAAATTACATATTTATAAATATATATATATAAATTGAACCCCATAATGTATTTATTATAGACTATATGAATTGTAAGAGCTATCACGATTCCGTACAGCACGATGACCCCCTTTAAAGTTTTATTCTGAACACTAAATTTTATTTTAACGTTTTTAACAATTCTATACGAAGGAAATATAACCGCTTATGTCAACATAAGAAAAAAATCAAGTTCAAATCTGAGCCAACAAATCAATACCGTTTTGGTCAACATAGAAAATATTGAGATAAAATTACCACCATATTCAGAATTTTCGAAAGTATTACTTTGCAAAATTTGGTTTGATTCGCACAACTATTTGTCACATTTTTGCAAGGGTTCATAACTTATATTCAGACCCATTCCCTCACATCTTAATTCCAATTTTGATTTTCACAAAAAAAATTTAAATCCTGAATCCATGAACATAATTCTATATATTTTTCGAAACCTACTCCATCGTTAACTAAAAACAAAACGTTAGTTTTTGTAGTAAATTTAGATCATTAATTTCGTCGGCACGCATATCATCATTGACTGACCGAAATATGAGTTTAAATAAAAAAGGCGACGCATTGTATCCTAAAAAAATGGGAAAATTTTATGGATGCGACCTTATTATATCTGAAGTATTTCTGAAATGTATCTCATAGAATTATATCTGAAATGTAATTCAGGGTTTATTTATGTTCATGAGTTATACCTAACCATGAGCCCTATTGTTTGCTATTCTTTTCTGGGCTTTACATTGCAAAAAGTAACCTTTCCAGAGTATTCCTACCATCTGTGATAAACCCTTTTTCTTTCGGATAAAAATAATTTGTATTCAGCTCTCAAAAATTTTTCAAAAATTAGTTTCTTACAAAATTATTTAGATCCCTTTAGTTTACCTAGTTCACTTTAATTTTACCTTTTTGAGTTTTGTGGGTGATAATAAAAAGAGCTTTAAATAAAAAAAATATTTTTTTTGTTTTTCAATTTAATTTTGCATCGTTCTGTTTTTTTCTGTTTCAAAAAAAATATTATTGTGATTAAAATCGCGTAAAAAAATGTGCCAAGAATAAATTGCCATAGATTAAGAATAAAAATAAAAAACAAAAAAAATAAGAATGAAAACAAAAAATAAGAAATCCAAATAAACGTCAAGTGTCATAAAGTTTGGAATGTGATATTTAAATAATACAAAAAAAAAAAAAACAAAAACTAGTGAATGTACTTTCACATATACATTTAACATCTGTATAAATATGTACATTCATACAAACATTATTATTAATGAATGTGAATTATAAGAGGGAATTTCTGATTTGACTAATAAATGTCATTTGAAAGTATTCCAAATATTTGACATTAGATAAATTTTATTTTACAGTTTTTATTTAAATGATTTTCTCATTCATTACGTTAGGAAAATATCATCAATTTTTTTTATGTTAAAAACTTTTAAATTAATAAAAAAAAAAATTGTTAATTTTTTTTTTTTTTATTTCGATTTTTTTAAATGAAAATTTTGCGACAAGGAAGAATAATAAAAAAATATCGACTAAATTAGAAAATTGCGTAGGTATAAAAATAAAAACAAAATGAAAAACAATATAATTAATTTTATAGATTTGAGTGAATGATGAAAATTAGTTGAATTCTAAGGCAATATGTTAAATTATAAATAATTGTAGTAGGTCAAAATAATTGCAAATAATTTGAAAAAATAAATGCTATGGCATGGAGGGTAGTGTGATGAAATTTACAATGTTTGTTTTACCTACATATTCTGAGGAAATTATGATGACTTAAAAAAGCATTGGAATATGCACAGTATAATAAAAAATAACATAAATATTGTTGTAGAAATCATTACAAACTCCCTTAAATTAGATTTGAACTAAACTTATGGGACTGAAATTATGTCTTATATTTTGTTGGATTTTGTTTTATTTGTAGCAGTAATCAAAAGTTAAAAGATAAATTAATAAAGCATTAGCTGTTAGGGCTATCGCATTAGGCTATGATATCATATGCATATACTTGCGGTGGTAGACTTTAAATCGTCGACTGCATTCCTATGTGTCCAACAGACCATTTTTTCCGAATTTGACTTTTCAATGGACTATACCATTTTCGATAATACTCTATCCGAATTTGCAGTCAAAATAAATGTATCTCTTATAGTTTTCGAATAATTTTTTCTAATTTATCCAAACAACCAATATTTTAATGCTTTTCAAGCCTTCAAGTTGTGCTTATTTATCCAAATTACAGTTTTTGTACTGATAAGTCATAAAATTTTTAGAACCATTCCGTATGATTGGGTATTCCTAAGTATCTAACAGACCATTTTTATTCCTAAATGCCCAAACACACATGAAGCTTTACACTATACATACTAACATTTTTTTAAATATATTATTTTGATATTTCAAAATATTGAAATGATAAAACTATGCATGTTAATAAAATTCAAATTTTGTTTGATTATTTTTAAATTTTTCCAGTTAAAATTTTCGTCAAACTTAAAAAATTGATTTTTTCAAGATTTTGTTTTTAATAGATTGGATACATGAGAATGCAGCCGACGAAATATATTCGTCGGCTGTATTGACAGATGTCTATATTATGATTATATTTATCAGGAGTGGAATTTTGGAAAGTAATTGATAGTGACTAAAAGTAAAAGTGATCAGAAATGTTGCTGAAAAATTTCGGTATTTTGTATGATCATTTTTAAATTTAGCACATCTGAAAATGTATATTAAACAAAACATTTAATATTAAAAAAAAAAGCACACTAGTTGATTGCAGCATAATATTTGTGTGATTAGCTCAAGTACTAGATAAAGGTTTGATATTGTACACTGAAAGACTGAAGGCTAAGGTTTTACAACGCTTACCAACTGAGACTACTTGATTGAAGTTCTAGATATTAAGTATTTATTCGGACTCATTCTATGCTCTAAGACTAGTTTATTTTACTGAGAGATGTATAAAACTGCATTACTATTAAATAATGTAAATTTATTATTTTTGATAATCAGATTTATTTTTAATATGGTATATTAAATTAACAATTAAAAGTCGAATTTTATTTCAATAATAAATTTTTATTTTGAAAATATATTTCGTGAAAATAAGTTCGACTTTTAATTGGTCAATGTTAAATAATTTAATTACCATTAGCATTACTTGTAACATTACCATTGAATAAATATTTTATGAAATAACCCTAATTATACTATACTGTGAGCTCCTCGAACGTATTTCATAATATTTTATAAAAGTTTAACGTCAAAAAATTTATGTATATGGAAATAAATGTTCCATTTTTTAAGTTGCTCTCAGGTAACCCGGTCAGAGGGATAATGCATTCCACACTTAATTCTGATATTGTAATTTGAGTTAAAATAAATTCAAGAAAATGAACATTTTCAAATGAATTAATCCTACGACACAAGCTATATAGGATCAAAAACTTAAATTATATTATATTCATATTTTAAATAACGTTCAACGCTTGTTCTAGGTCGACTTTGCCTTGGAAAAAAATTGTTACCACTATATGAAGATATATCCTGTATGCTAATCTAAATATTTATCTTTGATTAGACATCATGATTACAGATAAAATAATAGGAACATTTTTTTATGATTCATTTATTGATTAGTATTATCTAGATGGTTAGTAGTATTAGAATTGATCAAACAACTTTTTTTTACGAGGTCGTACAAATTCGTGTAAGTTTTTGTTAATTATATACACAATACACAACATAGCAACTACACATATCACTTAACTACTTCCTTTCTTAAATGGCTAGCATACCTGGTTCTCGTCTTGAGTCTGGCTTTTCAGCGTCCTTCATTTTTGCGGTCACAAGCTTCTCTTCAGTCGAAGATACGAAATTGTAATTTTATGATTACGGAATTGGGTATAGCAAAAATGCAAAAGAACACAAGTCGTAAGTTCAGATTTGTACTACAAAGTAAGTACAGACAACAAATATAAAAATCAATTGGCATAAAAATGAAAATGAAACAGTGCTCAATTTACTTTTTAATTGGTGTTATAGGTTACTATACCATGTAATATCATTATATTTAAAAAACAATCGTATTTTTTGATTTTGATTGAACTTTGGATATGACCACAATTTTTAATTCTTTAAATTTTGATACATTATTTATTTCTTTAGTTTCGTTGAATTCGCTACGCTTTTATTAATTTTATTAAACCCTTGTATAATAGTATTATATTTAAGGCAAAAAATATAATCCTAATTATATCTTAGGATATATAATACCTATTTAATTACATTGGACGATTCATATCACCATACCTTCATCCATCCCACCATCCACCCAAACAGGTTTTGGTTATTTATTGTTTTTTACACCAGGTTTTGATTTTGTTCTGAATTGCACGAAGTTATAATAATTGTCTTTGATCTTTAATAGTATTCGGCTTTCCATACTCGGCAAAGAGATGGATTTATTTCGACAAAGAGATATAATTAAACAGAAATTTTATTTTCTCTTTGCAATTACAATCATAAAAGTCAATTATTTTTATTTTATTAGCAGCAGTATTAAAGCACCCCTTTTCAAAATTCTGAAAAATTCAAGTAAATCAAGTTATTTTTTTTTTTTTTTGTATATACATCACTAATTGTAAAAAATAATGCTAAGTTCACTTGTTTCAACTCTTTTTTTCTCTAAAATATTTTTCATTTATTTTAAAAATAAAATTCTGAGTTTTTCCACTAAAACAAAAAATGGACCAAAATTAACAACAAAATTGTGATGAAATTTCAAAATAAGCGGGAAAAAAAACATTTTAAATTACTTTAATGCTCGTTTTATCCAAAAAGATAACCATAATGATCATTTGATGCACATCATTAGTATCATGTTAAGCACTAAAATTAAAAAAAAAAAAACATAAAATAAAAACAACAAAAAACTCGAAATTTAATTCAGAATCTACAAAAAACTAACCTTCTATTTTTGTTGCTCGCATAATCATTTTCTTAATCAATTACATGACTTTAAGAGTCCATTTTGAACAAGTAATAAAAATCAGAGCATATAAACCAGGAAAAACTGAAGATTCAACAATTTAAACCACTCAAACACTATACAATTCTTTGATTAACTTTACAAACTAAAACCTCTTCAAAAAAAAAAAACAAGAACAAACAAAAACTGAAGAGAAAAGTTAATAGCTATCAGCACCAAGGAATATTTAATCACAATGTTCTGTTTAAGCTCGTATTAAGAAAAAAAAAATAACAAAAACAAGAAGAACTAAATTTATAGAAAAAATTAAAAAAATAACAAAAAAAAAATCCCATAAATTGCAATTTTTGCAATCAAAATCAAAACTATCAAAGCTCATATTTCTTAATTATCATTCTTTTATAGACCAACTAGTCAACTAACCAACCAACCAACTGAGCAAAATAACAAAAACTAAAAAATAAATAAAAAAGTAAAGTAAAAGACAATACTTTACCCTAAGATAATACACCAGTAAACCAGCAGAGTGGGTACCAATATTGGAACGTATTTTAATACCAATTTCATTAGTAATTTAAAACCAAATTAAAAAGAGTTAACAAACTATGAAGTCGAAAAATAAGAATTTGTCGAATTCGTTTTTTATTTTTTTTTCTGATTGAATTGAATTAAAAACGGGCAATCATTTTGTTAAAAACTAAATAATTATTAAAAAATTAAATCGACTTTAAATTTTGCGATTATTTTACATATTTTTTTTATTTCTAGATGGAATTATATTGTAATCCTGTTTGAACCCAAGCTTGCCAATAATACACTAAATAAGGTATGAGATTTTTTATTTTTATTTGATTATAAAGTATAGAATTAGTTTTATTTTTTTTTGTTAATCTTATGTGGATGAGGACTTATACTTGATTTAATAAAGTATTTTATGAATCTTTTTTAAAATAAATTCCGAAGCGCAGAGTATAAATTTTTAGTTAGAAAAATTTTATTCGGATTATTGAAAATTCATACTTCTTCCATTTTCATTGTTTTATTATAAATTGTCAGATATTGCTTAGAGCAAGCAAATCAGACGTCTATTGTACACTAAAGGTTGTTCCATCTTGTAGCTAAGTGGTGAAATTATTATCCAGTGGGTTAGTTGCTAATTAGTAACTAATGCTATTAAGAGATAAAAATAAAATAGCTAACATGTTATACAGGCTAATATGCCGTAGAATATTAAGGAGAAAAAGATGACTTTAAATGCAAAAAGAAAGTAAAAAAGAATAAATGTCAGTTGCAACAATCATTTATTGGTCAAACAACTTTATTTTTAAGCTTCTTTTACTAAAATACTAAGGTTTTGCTTAAACAAGCTGGTCTTGAGTTAGTATCATATAAAATTCCAGACACAGCAAATTTATCAAATTTATGTGCCGTATATAGTAAATTCGAGCCTGGTATGATTAGCAATACAAATCAGGTCAAAATTTATTAAATGCCTAATTTTATGTGCCAAGATGTTTCCAGTAATAATTTGGTGGATAAATTTGATGTCAGCCACCGATCGACATTGTTGGAGAGATTTCTGGTTTGTCAAAAGCTACCGCAAAAAATTTCGATGGACTGCTTTGAGTCGTGAGTGATTAACATAAAGACCAAGGTTGCGAAGCATATTCAAGTCTAATGGTCTAACATATGTGATGTATAAATGTTTAGTAATGTAAAATGTCAGTAAGCTCTTTTTAGTCTAGCGCATTATAAATCCTAGCATATATGATTCGATTTGTTAATAATATAGTAGAAATACGCTTAGAAATTGAGTTTGTGGTGCTGAGTAATACCTAGATCACCCCCAGTCCACTGAGACCCGTTTAAAACTTCATTTCCATGATAGTAATCAAAGTTAGTAATAGAGAACTTTGAAGCTTACTACTAAAGCTAACAACCTGACATTTAGAGATATTTAACTTAATTAGGTTTTTCCACAAATGATTTTGCCATTTATTGGCCATATGAATATCAATTGTGGTATTATTTAAGATGATATGAGGATGTATTTTCAATCTATAGCATATGTACTTTTTTTAGTCATTGCATTTTTCAATACATTTTCTGATCTAACAATGTTTATAAATACATTCAATATTCTCCGTACGAAGGCTGAAAAGGTTTTATCCGATAGATCTAAGCAGCAGATTTATGAATAGTCAAACCAGAAATGCTCACTACCTTAACCAGAAATATAAAACTTCGGAGTTGTGCCAATGGGCTTACTCACCACTTGTTATTTTTTATGTTATTTACTCAATGTTGTCTAATAGTGACATATACTATTATTAGATAAAAATAAGATAGATTGTAAAGTTAAATAAATAAACAAAAAAAAAAAATATTCTCCGTAAAACTTTGATTTGTGGTGTTTGAAATTGCTTTTAAACAATTTCCTTTGAAACAATTCTATATGGTACTTACGCTATATTATGTATTATGTGTAATAGAATGTTAATTCCTAGATATTTATTTCTAGATTCCAATTTCCTAATTTTTATTTTTTTTTTCATTTTGTTCATTACGTTTTCTGCTATGGAAGAGTCTGTCAATGTTTAATTTTAATTTGTATAGAAATATTCCATATAAATTTTTTATTAAATTTGTTTTTGATTTAAAGGTTAAATGTGTATAAATGTTATTTAGTAAATTTATTTAATTATTATCAATCATAATATCAATGTTCAGTGTGGGAAACAGTTAGAGTTAGAAAACAAATATTGAAAATATAAGTAGAATGTAAGGTAGCATATTTCGCGAATGAATTTCATTCGGCTCTCAAAAATAGTTATGGTCAAAAAACCACAAGGATGGAATTCAATCGGAAGACTTCTAAAATAAAGAAATGAATACCGAACATCCACATGGTGAAATGCACAATCCTTATAAGATGGACAAGATCAATAAATTGTGAAAAAATATGTCCTAGAAGAAAAAGAAGAACTACAGTACAGTATCAAAACGACGCACTTGTATTGCAATATGTTTTCTAGAAATAGTTTACTAAAACTTCAGCTCTTATCTCTATTAATACTGTCAGATCAGACGTCTATTACTAGACCAAGGCTATCATTTAATTGGGCAATAACTCATCATCCAGTAGGGTTAATAAATCACCGCCACCTTTGATTAGAAAAATCTAAAAATAAACTAAACCAGATACATGCTGTTAGTAGAAGGGTAAAAGTCATAAGTTAATAGCTATACAATTATTTAAAACACTTCCAGAAGTTAGGCCGAAAGTATGAAAGTTAAAAAGAACAACAGTTGTTAGTTAGTCTCAGTTGGAACGTACATTAAAACGTAATCGTTTTTTAATAGTTAAAACAATTAGTTGTCGATCAATGTTAGAATTTACTTCATTATTATAACTTAATTGTTGTTCCAAATGATTTACCGTATAGAAAAATTTACTTCTTAATTTGTATACACATAAATACTGTATATAGTAACATAAAAAATCCTCAACAACAACTTGTACACAACACCTTTTCATAAAGTAATCAAAAAGTATTTAAATTTTTTTTTTGTTTTGTATAACAATAATAAGAAAATTTCAAGTCTTTATCGGTAGAGGAAAACCGAAAAAAAAAAATAAAAAAAAATAACAAATACTCAATTATATATTATAATTGAATTGAATTGGTGTAAAAGTTTATATCAATTTTTTTATTAAAAACAATTAAAGAGGTGTTGAGACTGATGTATATATTATAAGCCATCTATTAAAATTACTATGATTATTTTAAGAACCCAACTGAATCGAATTGAAATACTTCTTAAAATAGATATTGAAGTTTAATTAAATGACTTTTTAAATGCCATATACTCGTACTACATATATAATATTATAGCGTCTTAATAGACAAACAGCGATTTAATAATCAGCGGCATGTCGCTCTATTCCATTTAATATTAAATACGTACCAACTATAACAAACCAACAACAACAACAACCAACCAATCACTTTTTTTGTTCTTTTGTTTTTTTTTTTTTTTGCAATCGAAGTCGTCGTCTATGTCTTTATACTCGTATCTTAATTTTAAAAGAATTAAGAAAATGTTGAACATTCTTTTTTTTCAAGCGCTTAAAGTGTTATAAAGAAATCTAAGTATTGCAGTAGAAAAAAAAACAAAAAAAAAAAAAAAAAATTCAAAGAATCTTATGAGTATTTTTTTTTAACACTGGGTGGCGCTATAATATATATAAAGATATTGGCAGGCGCTATAATTTTTTTTTTCGTTGAATTTGAAAATTGTAAAAATATCTTGTTGTAGCTTCTGTTTTTTTTCTTGCCTCTCTATAATAATAATTTAAAAAATAAAAATAATAGTAATAATAAAAATTAATGCTTAAATGGTGTAAATGATACTTTAAATACTAAAACATTTACATAGGTACATTTATAATGGTGTAGAAAAAAAAAGGCAAAAATGTTAATTAAAAACTTTACCGTATACGTGATCGCATTGTTACAAATAAAAAATTGCTATCTGAAATAACATAAGCGCTTGAAGATTTGCATACGGCCTTAAAGAGTTATTTACTGATGTTGAACTGCTTTGATTTACCTAATCTATAAAATTAGAATTAAAATAATAAAATATATTATAAATTATTTTTTTCTAACACAATATCAACTCTAATTTCCAATTTAATGAAATTCTTAAGTTAAATTAAATGCTAGTCAAGTTTGGTCACCTTTCTATGATATTCATATTAATAGGATTGAAGCAGTGCAAAAAAGTTTTTAAGATTTGCTTTGCGTAACTTCCATTTGTCAAATCCATTAAATTTATCTCCATATGAACATAGGTTGAACTTAATTCATTTGAAAACTTTGAAATTAAGACGAGAAGTGGCGGATGTTATTTTTCTTACTGAAATTATTAAAGAAAACATTGTTTCTCCTCAGATTTTGAATAACGTCAACATTAATTCAAATAATCGCCTACGAAATATAAACTTCTTTACATTAAGTTTCCATAGTACCAATTATGGCAATTATGAGTCAATTCATAGAATTTTACTATATTAACTGCACTCTTTTGAAACAGACTCAAAAACTTAAATTATATAATCAATCTGTAGTAATTAAAATATGTGTGCAATTTATTTCAATGTATTTTAATTAGTTCTAGATTAGATATACTTTTAATTTGTAAATTGAATGTATATTGATGATGTTGTATTGTAAAAAAAAAAAATTATAATTGTAATGAAGTTTGAGCTAAACTAAATAAATAAATAAATAAATTAAGATTAAATATTATTAAATATTTGTCTACCAAATTTCATTAGTCAATTTTGGAAACTATTTAACTGATTTCATAATAATAGAACCTGATAATACTGATAAAAGTGTGTGTCAGGTATTCTTTTTGGGCTCAATTATTTGAAACTAACTGTTCAAAAACTATTGTTACTATTCTCAGTAAGTTAGTCTTTTAGTATCGTACTGTCTTAATGAAAAGTTCATCGTTCATATCGATTACACAAATGGCACTGTAAAACTTTTCAACGAGCATTGGTTAAAGAGATGAGTCAAAGGAAATTTATCTATCTCAATGTCAGGTTTAAGCACTGTTAATAACATCACAAACTTTTCGATGTTAAATAATTTTTTTAAGTTTTACACGATTTTTATTAATTTTTGTTTTTGATATTTCGATTTAACTTTTCAATAACATTTATAAAATTTGAAAAAGGCCCTATTTAAATATACTCAGTACATATCCCTCGTCCCACAGTGAAATCAAACCAAATAGAAAGAAGAACAAAAATAAATATTTTTGGGATAATAACAGTCAACTAATTGTGAGTCTTAGATATAGTAAAGTCATCATTGAAAAAATATTATGGAGTTAGAATATCACCAAATAACCTACTTAACATTTATATTAAAAGAGAAGCGACGAGCAACATTTTTTTGCTATAAGTTTCAATTTTTCGATTTATGGTTTAACTATGGTGGAAATGCAAAATAGATAGTTATAATGTCTCTTAACAAAATTCTATCCTAATATTACCTTACAATGTCATTTAATTCTTAAAACTATTTTCAATGATTTTAATCTGGCTACTAACACAGAAAGCATGCTTTTTAATTCGGTATGTAGCATTGGAGGCTTAAAAAATTGATAAAAATTATCTTAAAATAATCTAGCAATATAATTTTGTTATTTTATTTATAAAATTATAAAATTAGAAAATTTGAATAACAAATACAGTATCTGTAACGTAATAATACTATTCAATTTATTCCATAAATGCGTGGAAGTAGATAAATATTGTTATTCTGCACAGACAGGCTTTAGCCCTTTTAGAAATTATTTGATAAAAGATATATACAGTAATTTTATTGTTCTTAGATTTTATCAAAGCTTTTGAGTGTGTTAATCACAAAATGTTATGCAAACATCTTCATAACTTTGATTCATCTGCCATAAAACTGTTGCATAGTTATCTTTTCAATTTGTTCATCAAAAATCTTCTTCGGTGTTTATCTGAAGCCGATTATAGGTTATATTCCAATGACACTCAATTTTATATCAGTGCACCAGCTCATTCATAAATTTCTTGTGATTCAAATATATCGTCTGAATCTCCATAGTTACACAATAAGTTGATATTTAGTGGATCACCTAAAGAAGTTTAGTTGGTCTATGTCATAATGTCAGACTTTGACACTTTACGGCACGACCTTTTTCTTTAGAGTTACGTTATTATGTAATTGAAATTGATTGTAAGTACTATAATATCTTGGGAATATTTTAAACAAAAACCGTAGATAATCGATAAAATTGTAGCAATTTATTGAATTAATTTTTGTTAATAGTATATATTATATAAGGATTAGATCAGTATTTACTTTCTTTTCTATAACTACAGTTGAACTTATAAATATATAGATATAGTAAGTAGTGTTGAATTACCTAAAAACATATTGCCTTCAAGGTCACCTAGTGTGTCAATAAAGAAGGCTGCTAGATGGGTTTTCTTATTTTAATAAAGAACAGGGTAGGTACATAAAAGGTGTTGGACAATTTCCTTCTCTTCCTCTTCTGTACATGTTCTGTAAAACTCGTTTGAGGGAGTCAAAGCCTTATATTCAGCTCGGTTGAGCTCCCACGTTTGTTTGTTTTGTTTTTGTATATTATACTATAAATAACCAAAATGTCTTTGTATTTTTCGACGCCGAACAGCTGAAACATTTGGAAGCTCAGATTTTACTTCCATTTCAGATAGTAACTTTGATTCGGCTAACAAATGTGTAATATTCTTTTTCCAAAAACAAACCATCTCTGGGTGGATCCTGAAAAAAAATTATATAATTCTTGAATTATGTCAAAAAAATTATATAGTCTCATGGTTTATTTTAGCAGCGTCTTTAACTACTAAATTAAGGCTGTGCGGTGCACAGGGTACATAATAAGCGCGACAGTTAATATCAAAACATTTTGTTTTGTAGTACATTGCGTTTGCCCCTAATATTGGCACCGCTATCGTACCCTTGCCCTCGCATATTATAAATATCAAGACCTATTTCTTACAGTTTGCTTAAAAGAAACTTAATCAATCCATCTCCGGTTGAATTGGTAATAAGGCAAAAATCTTAAAAATGTTCTCTAACTTCCACTTTTTTTAAAATGCAATTTAATTGAACAAATCTTATTATATCTGAACTGACGTCAGGTGTACAATCTAAGTAATATTTAGTTCTTACCATAAGCAATATATTTGATTTGATTTCGGTTGAAAGTAATACAATAATTTCGTTCTTTACGTATCTTCTCACCTAAATATGATGGCAGATATGTTTGAAATTGTTTTCAATTTTTATAATCTTCGTATGTGCTCCAAAATAGTTGAATCAAATTTCGAAATCATTTCTACAACTTTTAAGAAATTTCCATTACTGGAATGAAATAGTGAACTTGACGGACGATCCTCTAAGAGACAAATTTTACATTGATATACCAAACGTTTCATAACTTTATGCTGGCAGTGATGTTTTTCGCGGTTAAAGATTTTTTACTCATAATGGTCTATTGCTGTTTTGTTTTCAATGGGTTTACGTTTACTTAATTCTTTCCATTTTTGGCAGTTATTTATATGAGTCTCGCTTGTTTCATGTCTAATTGAGATAAGTATTGGCAATCTGAAAATCGTCCGTAGCCTACAAATTATCTTGAAAGTGAAATAATTTGAAAAACAGAATACTTTGTTTTTTGAAACCGAATACAGCAACCAATTTCGTATATATTTCTCCCCATCTACCAAAGTACGAAAAAGTATCCGAGTAGAATTGTTTCAACAAAAACAAAAAGAAAAAATATGTAGAAATATAAGTTTCATAAATACCAAAATGTTAGTTAAATATTGAATCTACCGCCCCCTAAAATCGACCAAAATCGGCCAAACGTCATATGGGGAACCTAACGAAACCCATCAGCTTCATGTCATTTATCATATATTTATCATTATCATAATATAAATAGTTAGATGTGAAACAGACAGACAGAAAGAAATTTTTATTGTATTTTAAAAAATGTTGCAAATTATTAAATGTAAATGTTATGAAACACCACCTTCTTCGGTACAAGCAAAATATTAGGTTTTTAGCGTCAACTACTGGTTATTAATATCTAGATGTATAAAAAAAATATTTAATAATATTATTTTTTTTTTTTTTTTAAATATTAGATGGCAACGTCAATTGAAACCAGATAATTGAAATTTGAAATTAGTTATTGAGGCTACCGTTTTAATAGTGTTTTAGTTTACACGCTTTTCTTTTTTGTTTTGTTTATTTTTGTTTTTAAAAGAGTTGAAATAATTAAAGTTGAGGAAATTTACAAAAAAGATTCTAAAAGAACTGAATTCATATTGAAAATAAGAAGTAGACTTGTTGTCGTAATTGATGCAGAACGAGACCAAAGATATAGAATTGCAATAATGTTAAGATAAAATAATATACAGTTGTATATAAAATTGTATTAACAGCAATAGTAATAGCGGCAGCAGTCATACAAGTCTACTAAGATAAGTTAGGAAAAGTTAAAAAATAGTTTTTTTTTTTTTTTTTTTTTTTTTAATACGGAATTAGAGAATATGTTGACCAGAACTTGAAAATATTTAAAAATTTTTATGTTGTGTTGAACTTAGTGTATACGTATACCTACATGTAGGTATATTAATATTCCACATATTTAATGTTAACTATATATTCTTTCTCTTTCTTTTTAATTTTAATGTTTGATAAATAGTATCTGAGTAAATGTAGTTAAGTTATTTTTTTTTTATATATGAGTGCACATTAAATGCTCTCTTAAATATATTAAAATATTATATTCTAGATATATGATTATATATATATATATATATATATATATATATATATATTAAATAAACCTTACGTAATTGGAGATTATAAATATACCTATCGAGTATCAAATTCAATTTGGTGCATTTTTGTTTCAGTCAGGTTCTGGTATTTAATTTTTGATAATATTATAAGATTCATTCATTGTAAGACCTTGTTATTGAAATGAAAAAAAAAAAAATTAAAATTAAAGTATAAAATAAAAAAATTAGAAACTAGATTTTTTGTTTTTAAATAAGAAAAATATATTCAAACTATTTAGTGCACATAAATGCAATGGTCATAATCTGAATTTAAAAATAATTTTTCAAGGATTTAAAATACGATTGAATCTATATGGTTCTCCATCGAAATAATGTTTTTTTTGTTTCCTTCTTAACTGATAAAATAGAAAAGTAAAAAAAAAAAGGAAAAAAATTAAATAAATGTGGAAAAATAGTTTCTTCCTCTCTATTCCGTGTTTATTTGATATCGATGCCGTCTAACTTAATATAGTAAGATAATATTGGGGAGGTGAAGAAAATTGATTTATAGGTATATAGAGTGAGATTTAAAAATGTTTAAACAAATTATTTAAATAGAGAATAGTAATTTTTTTTAGCTTATAATTAGAGTTGAAAATTTTATACAAAATTGATTGGATTGGATTTAACAAGCGTTTGAATTGCTCAAAAGCTGTATTGAGGATCATTAATACTTTTTTAACCTTCACACGGGCAGGATTAACGTATGTTAATATTTACTTTTTTACTTTTGCATAAAAACTTCATTATTTGGCCGATCTTAATGAAATCAGAGATCAGTGCCTAATTTTTTAGTAGATATTGAATATATAAAAAAAAGTTCGGAAAAACGTGTCTATGCCCAATTTTTCGGCAATTTAATTTTTTTTCTTCGTTTTTGGGCAAGATTAACATATGTTAATATTTTTTTTATTCATATTCATATTATTGTATTCATACAAAATGTATGGTATTCTATAAAACTTTTGTTATTATTTTGATAAGAGTTGAAAAATAAAATAAAAGGCTCTGAAATATTTTAAATTGAAATAGAAATATACTAAAATTAATATATTTTAAGACATAAAGTAAACAAAGCACCAAAGGTTTTTTGAAAAAAAATTTTGTTTTGAATTTTATTTTTGGTATGTTATAAAAAAGAAAAATTCTGTTATGAAGTTAAATTAAAATTTGTGTCAACGATTGATGTATTGAAAATTGCGGAGAATCTTTCACAATCAGTTAAACTTTTTGTTGATGGATGCTGATCTATCGATCTTTGTCGGAAATTTTTTGTTGTCTAGCTCTTTGATATGTTTATGGAATTTTATTCCACTTTGTGCCATCCTGTCCAATAAAATATTGATTTGAATCAACAATGTGATTTTTTTCTTTTTGTACTTTTGATTCATCATCTAGTGACTCATCCTCAGAATCATGACCATCACTATCTAATTCTTCATTTTCATCTTTGTCATCATTATCATCACTTTCGACTCTTGAGGAACCGGCAACTGGTTCAAATAGTATTTCTTCCGGTGGTCCTACATCAGCGTGTTCATCATAAATTTTATTTAATTTTTTTTTTATTTCACTGAAATAGATACACTGTTGTTGTTGCAACTACTAACTCTGTTATAAGTACCTTGTAACAAACGGAAGTCCCCAGTAGCACTTCCTTTTTCTAAAATACCAATATTTCCAAAAAATATCTTAGAGGATAGATATTCGCTGGTAATAAAAGCAAACATAAAAGTAAAAATAATGTACATACAAAAATAATCATAAAAACATAAAAATCACTAATTTTTGTCAAAAAATTCTCCATACAAAATATATGGAAAAACCAAAAATATTAACATATGTTAATCTTGCCCGTTTACATATATTTCATTTGCCGCCCAAGCGAAGGTTAAACAACAAAGTCAAATTTTAAATCTTCCTAAAATAGACTCAGCAATATCTTAGGGAAGAGTTCTCGGGCCGATATTTTATTTGTTATATACTACAATTTTATCAAATCGCAAATACAATTTTAGTTACTTTTGTAATAATGAAACAGCTATTGTTGTCTCAAATAACGATGGAAATACTCCATCGGATTTTGTACAATTTGAATCGTCAGTTGTACAAAACAGACATGATGGTAAAAAAAGTGGAAAACCAATCCAAAAAATGAAAATCTCTTGTTTTGTCTTAAATCAATCATAATAAAATAATCCACAATCCGATGATGTAAAATATCTTGGTATGCACCTGGTATCAAGCCTGAGTTGGAGAAGGCACATTATTTACAAAAAGCATACATTTAAATATACTGTTAAGATAAAATGTACTTTACTTGATAATTGAAAAAAAATTCTACATGGATCTAGAAAGATACGTATTAATCTACATGCCATATGATTTATGGTTGTATCTACTTGTGGTATTCAACTTTGCCGAACAATGAAACAGTTCAACATTAAAATTATACATCGTTTCAAAATAAGATTTAATTCCAAACCACTCACAGGGATTCAAAAGTTGTGATGGATTTTATTTTTTTATTACGTACAGCAAATCTCTATAAGAGTATATAAGATAGAAGCATGTAAATTGATCCTCAAACTTAAATTATACTTAATGTATGGAAATTAACAGTAAAACAAGAGAAAAAAAGGAAATTTAAAATTTAAATACAAAATTAATTCTTATTCTAGCAAAAACATCTTTTAAACATAACAAACATTATTTAAAACAATAACTCTCAGTAGTAATATTAATAATGGGTACAAATTTTCGTAAAAGTACACCAAACCAAGCTCGTACAATTTAGAATACATAACTCTAGCCTGAGAATATACGGAAAATAATTCCATAACGCCACTGCCTACAAAGAGGCGTATACGTCTCAATCTTTCAGAGTGCTTTGTGAATAACTAAGCTTGGAATAACTAACTTCTTTGCGACCTACCATGTGTTTTTTTTTCATAGAAATATTTTGACATTTTTTGATGGAATTTCTGTGATAAATCATATTTATTTATATTTCAAATGGTTTTAAAATGTGAAATCAACTATGACTTTGGAAACATCTCTAATACTAGCTAACTTATGTCGATTTGTCACAATACGGGATGGTTCAAGAAAAATTCGCTATGTAAGGAATTAATGTAACTAGATTGGATAGTCATTCAAATACGATATGATAATGACAAGATGCATAACACACACCAAACTACAGCATATAGCACCAACGAACTTATAATTGAAAATTTAAACTTAATAGAAATTAATTTCAAATGTTTTATTATGTCAATTTTGTAAAACATATTAATTTATATTGCATTGTTGTATAATTTAAAGCATAGGTAGAGATTCTGAAGAAAAATGTAAAATAAAAAAATTATTTAATTGATTGTAAACTCTAAGATCTTTATAAATATCAACATTACGTACATACCTGTAGTGAACATTGATTATGTTTCGTAATTTACCTTTTTTGTGAACATTTGGAAATTTTAAATAGGGATTATTGTTTAGCACAACCCTGTGTATGAATGCTATATGCCTATTCTGGTTTCAGTCTGAATTGTAGCTGGTTTCAATATGTATTCTGGAAAGTAGATTGAAACTTTTTTATAAGTAGAAAGCGAATATTTTCACGTAATTAGGGAATTTGCAAAATATCAAACATATATATATATATTATTCTTTTTACAATTAATAATTAATCGCCTCGGTTGACCACTAGAATAATCTTATATTTTTATTTCGATGTGCTTTAAGTATTTTTATAATCGCTCAAAAATACCCTTTTTTAAAATTATCGTTCGATAGTAAATTTTTGGTATGTAGTGGTGCCACTGTAATTTATTTCCATTTCTTCCCATAATATATGATATTTGATCCATTTGTGTTGAATTGATCTCCGTCAGTTGAATTATTTGATCTACCACATTCCTTGTTCAACTCTAGCCTCGTATATGTCGTTATTTTAAAATTAAATAAAATTTTTATTAACTAAATCGAGGGTTCTCTATCGATTGGTGATATTTTCAACTTCCGAGAAGGAAAAGAAATTGGAAGGGGTACTTTTTTATGCAAATTCGTATTCTATGTCAGAAAATAAGAAACTTTTGTAACGTAAATTTTTTTTTGTTTTTTTTTTTTGCTTAAACTTTGTAGGAACCCAAAACTGAGTTAAAAAATTTGATAACATGAAAAACCAATTTATTTATGTATAAAAATGATTATCATTAATATTAGTTTACCAAAGGAAAATATTGAGCATTTTTGTTTTATTGTTAATCTTAAAGAAAAATAATAAGAAAACAAAAAAAAAATCAAAAGGGGCACTTTTTAATCACACACATTAAAAATCTCGATTTGGGCAAGTTTCGGAGATTTTTGGAATTGTTTCTCAAAGAGAGCAATTTGCTCATATATAGTATATTATATTGTTCTTGTAATTTACAATTCAGTATAATATTTGTTTTTTGTTTTTGTGTTTTTATATTAATTCAATAAAATATTTGTTTAATTCCGTTTTAAATTGTGTGTTGTTCATGTTTTTCAAGTTAATTGGCAGCTTGTTGTATTTTTTGACAGCATTATTGTAAATCGAATTATTTCTGATACCACTGGCAACTCTATTTATTTGAAGCAGATGCGATAATCAAGTATTGTGTTGGTGTACTTCGCTTATTATTTTAACTGTATTTGTATTGATCGTCCCAGTAAGCAATTAAAATAAAACCCAGGAATTGTATACATAATCTAACACTATAATAATACCTACTGATGATTTCAAAACAAATGTTAGATGAAAAACCCACTCTTTTAATAAATTATTAATATTAAATATTATGTTCATTCATTTTCGATACTCAGTATTTTGGTATTCGAATTATTATGCATGAAATAAGAAAATTAGATTTAAATTGAGATATTGAAAATTAAATAGTAAATTAATTTACAATATTGCAAATTATAATATACATTCTCAGAATATTATTATGCCATATGTGATATACGAAATGCACACATATACTTCTAATATTAATTTAGAAAAAAACAAAATACTAACAAAAAACAATTACAAAAATCAAAACAACTGGACTATATTGATAGTTATTTATTTGAAAAATGAAAAAATTAAATAAAAAAATATAAACACAAAAAAAAGTAATGTATTTAAATTGAATTTTATTTTCTTGTCTATTAACGTTTTGATAAATATTTTAAATGCACGATTTTTATTTATAAGAAAATTAATTATATATGTACTATATACATCAATTTTTATATGAAAATATATGTATATACGTATATATTATGTGCGATGTATATTGCATGTGAATTGATAAAATAGAAAAAAATAAACAAATATTGTGTATCAGAGGACTCTTTATGGACTCTTTATGGACGCTGCAGCTATTAATAGAAAAGCAAAAAAAAAAAAAAATTCAAAAATGTAACAAATTTACAACGGTAGAAATCTAATCGTAACTGTCAAATTAAAGCACAACCAAAAACACAAAAACAGGAAAGAAAAATAAAATAAAAATGGCGATAGAATATTTATAATATTATGTATATTATATATTTTTTATTACAAAACAAAAACAAAAAATTAACCAAAATTGTTGATGTATTTTATTATATATTATTTTATTATATTATCATAAATATGAATTAGATTATTTATTATTTTACCAAGTTTATGACTGAAAAGTGGTTTTTAATAGTTGTTTTACCATTTTTTGTTATTGTATATATACATATTTAGTTTGTTTTTTTGTTTTTTTTTATTTTTAATTGAGAAGCCTGGAAGCATGCAATTAAAAGTCTCGTTACTTACTGTGATCTTTATGATCTTTGCTGAAATTTATAAACATTTTTTTTAAAAATTAATTTAAGATAATTTTTTTTGTTGTAAGTACATAGAAGTGTTACAAATTTGTATTTTCGTTTAGATGTAGATTATATGGTAATAGTACCGAAAACCTTTCACGTTCGATTTAATCATTTTAATTTATTTAATAAAAGCATTCAAAGTATGTAAGAATAATCCGCTCATAAGAGCAATTTTAGAATAGGTTTTAATTTAGGTTTATTTCTTAGTATGTAAGTAGTAGTAATTTTTATGAAAAAACATAAATATTGAAGAAGGTTTTTTGTTGCCATTTTTCCTTTAACTAATAAATTAAATAATAAATAAATTGACTAGCTGACTGCCTAAATAATAATTAATAATAGTCATAGGTGTAAATAAAATAGAATAAGCTCTAAAAAATTCAAAATTGTTAAAAAAATTATGAATATGTATCATGGCAATAAATAAATAAATATATAAAATAAAAAGTATGTAAGAAAGAAGAAATAAAATTTCATTAAACATTTTAGATAACAGTTCTAAATTATTTGTAGAATTAACAAAATTAATTAATCAATTTATTACCAAGAAAACAAAATTTAGTACTAAAATAAGGTAGTCGAAAACAACGCAACGCAAATATTCTAGTATACAAATTTAAATAAAATAAAATGGAAAAGTAAGCAACAAATGTAAACAAAAACAGAAACCAGTGTACCACCATTATGAAAACTATGACATAAATACGACGTCAAAGTTGATATTTTTTTTTAATGTTATTGGATACATTAAAATATTCCAGCCCAGAGAATCTTCGAATATAGATCGACAAGACATTAGGCAGACCAAACCTTCTTTCGAAAAACAAAATATCGGCAAACATGAAATAATTTCGTATCTTCAACTGGAGACAATATAATAACTGTTATCTTTTGACTTTAATTTTCGTATATACCTCATTATACCCCTCCTATAGTTTGGCATTATATCTTCTACTCCAGACGTCATCGTCATTTTCCGAACTCTTTAGATTTAGATTTTTAATTCATTTATTCATATTATAGTGAAATACAATACTTAAAATTTACATTTACTAAATAAAAAATAATAAGAATAAATATAGGATCATTCGGATATTCATTAGAATATGTGATGAATGAAACTGCAAGCAAAAATACAGGCATAAAAATATAAAATATTGTTGGGTACTTCGGTTCTTACTCGTTAAACCTAATTTTTCATTTATTGCAATCTAGTCTCTTAAAACCATAATTGAGTAATTTTTGTTCTAGCTTAGGTACTAGATCTTCTTATCAATTATTGATGAAATGATCACAATTGAATAATTTTACTCAAATAAATACTTACTTTTTTTTAAATGTTTGGGCTGTGTTGTATGTTTATTGTATTTAATTTACTTAGGAGTATTTAAAGATCAAATGGCTATATTCTACATAGTTTTTTAATTTAATTAAGATGATCGTTGTAACAATTTTTTTCATGGCTCTTTGTATATTTTTACATTTGGTTGGTAATGAATTTTACTTTTAAGTCTATCTGTACATCTTTGCTTTTGAAGTACGAAGGTGTTCTTATAATATTTCATCTTTTTGCTTTAATTTTTCTTTATATTGTAACTGTTAATTTTCCCGTTTATAAATTACAATTACGTTGGTTTTTTTATTTTATTAGTAACAAAATGTAAATACTATGTAATTATACTAATGTAATTATACTACTTGAAATGCTTTAATTTAATACTAATTGTATGATTATGAACCAATATATTGGACTCCACATTAAAATAGGATACGAGTACGATGTTTTGTAGCACAACGTTTTATTTGATCTGAAACAAAAATGATAGTCAAATCTGTGTGAATGTAATAAGGATATTCACAGAGACTTAACTATCATATTTGTTACAGATCAAAGATATATCCCAAGGGACACGGTATGCGGTATTTCACTGTACTCTGTTTTTAAATGTTTGTCTGCTATAATTTATATTGAATCTGTTGCTAGAATTCCACAAAATTATACTCAAATTATTTATAATTTATATTTGTAATGAATATCCTATGGATGAGATTAGCTAATTTAAATTAATTTTCTATTTTAATTTTTATCTTGTAGATTTATATTAATGTATACTATGATTTATGACAATTTTTATTAAAATTTACCATGAAAATTAATTTTTGTTTTTTGAAATTTTTGATTTATTTACTATATTTTTGTTAATATGCTCTCATAACTCAATTTAAATCTATAAAAATTAAATTGTTACTTGTATTTTTAAAATAAAAAGTTTTTTTTAATTACATTTATTTTTTTTTGTCATGTTGTAGTTTCCTGTTTTATGATACAGTTTTTTATTATAATTTTTTTTAATTTTAGAAATTATTTTTGGTATTTTTGAACCAGATGTTAGATTTTATTTAGAATCTAGGTCTTGAATGTTGTTTGATATTTTATGATAAAAAAATCATGTAGATAGTCATGTTTAATGAATAGTCAGAATTTTTAGATCTTCTAAGTATGATATGTACTATACATTTCAAGTAAATTATATAAACATTTCCTGTTTTGAAAGGTGTAGATTAATAAGAGATTAAAACTAATAAAATAAAAAAATGTGTATATGTACTTGTCTATATATATATAAAATTCTAAGCACTTTTGTTTGTGGCCATTTAAATTTTAAACTACCATACGTGTCGTAACTATATATACATCATAGGTTGTATTGATTTTCCGCTTGGTTTGTGTCTGTCTTTTGGATCGTTATTCTGAGTTGTTTGTATAGCTGCCGTACAACTACCAGCACTTATCATGAATATTTCAAAAACCAATTGTGCTACAGACCTGCAAATTGGTAATCAGATAGTTCTTCAAAAATGAAGAAACATGCCTGTTAGCGTTTTTCAGCATTTTAAGTGGTTCGGGTTTAAGCTGCCATACAACTCTTAGCACCTATCAGAAATATTTTAAAAATCAACTGTGTTAAAGACATGAGAATTTATACATAGGTAATATATGAAAATTAAACAAACACGTATTTTCCAGTTTATCGAAATTCGGGCTGGTTCGGGTAGCTGCCGTACAATTCCTAACACCGATCAGAATTATTTCAAAAATCAATTGTGTTACACACATGAAAATTTACACTTAGATATTCTTTCAAAGATAAAGAAAAGCAACTGTTACAGATTTCGTATAAATAACATTTGCAATAAGCTAATGAGTATGCAAAACAAAAAAAAAGGGGGAATTAGTAAACACGATTAAGGAAATCAGTAATTAGTAATAAATTAATAGGATACTAAAAACAGAAACAAAAATAAAATCCATAATAGGAAAAACGGTTAAAAATCTCTAGTAACTTTGATTTGCCTTCCAAAATGTCTAAGAACAAAAATCAATAAGCAATATGCTCACAAGTCAAAAGTTGATGCAATTTAAAATCTTCAATCAATATCTTCAATGAATTTAACACACCTTGGTCAAGGCAAAATTTCAGAAGACTTGAATATCAAAATTGGAATAACAACGATCAGTACAACCACATACAAAGTAATGAAGAATTGATTAAAAAATGATTTCGAAAACTTCGTCTGAAAGAAGAAGATTGATTTCCTCATGGACTCATGGACATTCTTTCTCATATGTGGGATTTTCATGGGTAGGAACATCAAGGAACGTGTTGGTAATATTTTGATAAACAAGTTATTTTTTAATTCGCTTCAAAAATCAAACCTTATTGAAATAAATTCTATACATTTTGTGTTCGACTCGGAGTACAGTATTATATTAGCAATAAAATTATCTTTAGAATTGTTTAATGTTTGGTTGATTTTTGTAAATAAAAATATTGGCTGTTATGAGTTTCAATTGGTAAAGTTGTACAGTTTTGTTTCTAAATACATTTGGATTATTGTATTTTTGAGCTATATTTGATTAATTTGATGAGGTATACCTTATTTTTTTCTTTACAGTTATTTTAGATTGTATGGTTATTGGTTGTATGTAAATTTATGGTACTATATGCAATGTTTAAATACTTCATGTAAAATGTATAGTAAGGGTCTGATTTTTATATTGAAAAAATATCAATGTCTTACTCTCTTGATATCGTTACAACTACCCAAATCAATCTTGAAGTCTTTAATGTACCTCATCTATAGTTTTCTACGCTTAATAGTTTTTTTTATAGTTAAGAATAAAAAAAGCTTGAGGTTTTTAACCATACAACCATTTTAATCTGGATCGTCCACCTAATCTATTATTGAATATTCTACAATTATTCTATTTTTAATAATCGAATTTGTTTTTTAAGTGTTTTGTTCAAATGTTAATAAAAAATTAATAAATTTTGTTTCATTGTTCTCAACTATATTTTAATTCATGAATACACGTGGATTAAATAAAATATTTCTTTTAATTAATTCATTTTAATATAATTAATAATGTTCATTGTATAGTGTAATAATTCATGTTCATTTAGATCATTTTAATTGAAAATTTATCAGATAAAGTTAAATTAATTCTTAGTATGTACATTTAGTTTAGAATTATAATTTCCAAGACAATTAAATGAAGATTCTAAATGGTTGCACAAAATCTATACCATGATGATCGACAAACATCACATTGGTTATAATGTTTAAGTGATAATTATTTATACTCATAGTTGATTTTCATTCAAATAGTCAATATTTGTTTTTATTCTATTTAAAGATATTTCGCTCTCTTGGCTATCTTGGCAAAGTAAAACAAACAGAAAATAAAAGAAAATATAACATCCTTTTTACTAAGTATATGTCCTTCAATGTTTTCAATTAAGGAATTACTGAGGTCAAATTTAATGATAATAAAATCTTACTATTTATTTTTTTTTTGTTTCAATATTTCTTTTAAGTACAGGTGCGGTGATCACGCTTTTTATGAAAGTTAAAACAAAGAAATTTTAAAACAAATAAAAGCAGTCTAAAAAATATAAGTACAAAAAAGAAAAACAACTAAACTCAATTCCTAATTATTATTTGCAATTTGACTAGTAGTATATAATATTTGAAAATAAATATAATAAAATTGCACTCTATTAAACTGAGCACTTTAATGAACCACAGCAATTTAAACTTTCATATTTACTTTGTTTTCTTCTTGTTTTTTTTTTGTTATTTGTTTTGTTATTTTTTTCTATTTAATAGATTTTAATCAATATAATATCGTTAAACTTTAAACTCTTTTGTTAACCTTTTTATTTTGTTTAAGAGATATTTATACTATATCATGTCTACTAGGTATATATTTATATATATTGTTATGTTTTTTTCTAATATGGCAAAAAATTTATCTCATTCTTTTAATCTCATCTCTTATTTTCTTCATCTCTTTCATTTTCTAATGGTTGTTAGTTCATTGATTTTTTTTTTATTATTATTTTTTTTTTGTTCTTTATTATTATTTCCCATAATTTGATTAATAATTTTTGAATTTTTTTAGTAACTGTTATTACTGTTATTACTACTTCTACATTTATACTGACTACTCGTACCAACCACTATTATTACTACTACCTTAATACAAAAGACTTAAGTGAGAAACTTGAAAATTTGAAAAAGGAAAAACTGCAGGCTTGTACTACTACTACTACTTATGGTACCCCAACGTTATTACTCTGGTACCATCATAATTAATTTTAAAATAATAAAAAATAAAAAATTTGTGAAAATTATTAAAAAAAAAAAAAAACAATTCACTTACTAACAATACCGGAAGTACTTTAAAAAAAAAAAAAATTTACTAAGTATACTCAATACTTGTTACCTTCTCTAAACATAAATAAAATTTCAAGTGAATTGAAGATTGCAACCCATTTATTTTTTCAGAATAAAGAATAGAACTCGTGATGAGTTCTTCTCAATTTAAAAAAATAAATTTTTTTTTTCTTTTTTTGTTTAGTAAAGAATTATTTTTTTCATAAGATCATAATCGCCATCTTATATTGTATAAAAAAATATTATATAAAATATAAATAAATAAAAAATAATAATTCAATATCATCATTAAAGTCACCAAACATAATATTTACTCGTACTAAGGCGTGTTAAAGGTTTCAATTGCTTAGCACGAAATTAAAAAAAAAAAAACAACAACAACAACAAAAACAAATAGTCTTAAAGAAAATTTGTTCAAATGCAGCGATTTGTTTAAACGTCTATGTAATTTTTGCATATAGGTATGTAATGTGTGTACATTCGGGTGTCCCTTATTTTATGAAATTTTGTGGTCTTTGTGGGTAAATCCTAATTTTTCTTGTTAATCACAAATGATAACTTTGAAGTGACTTCAAAGTCACGTGTTGTGTTAATAAAATATCTTTGCAAAATTTTGAAATTTAGTGACTTGCTCTTACCGAAATATGGATAATATATTTCTAGTTGGGACTTAAAAGGAAGCTACTGCAAACTTTTTTTTTTTTTGTTCTTTCGCACAAAAAATATGTTACCCTAATTTATTATATAAAGCAAAGCGAGTAATGTTTAATGAGTTTTTTCATTTTTTTGGTACGTCAACTAATGAAAACTAGATCAGTAGGTAGGTATGTAGGAGCGGTTGCAAGAAATCGACACTATTAGACGAAAACAGGTCAATTGTATTACCACGGTATCAGAATGTCTCCTTGGATGGATCCTATTAATGAAAATCAATTAGAATTATTAATAAAACGATGAAGGCATTTAAGTTTAGTACTTGCAAGATTACCCAGTGTGTTGATAAAGTTGGTTTCTAGATTGATTTTTTTTATAAATTAATGGGGAGTAGGTGCAGGCAAAGTGCAGAATTTCGGTTCATCCCGGCAGGTTTTGAAATAGTCATTTGGGAGAGCACAAGCCATATTATCGGCAATAACCTCTATTACTGTACTGAATTTTAATCTAGTTAATGATAGTAGGTTTAGTGATTTTTGTGGTTCAGTATTGCTCAGATAAGTTTGCCTATATTATATACTCAGATCTATTAAATCATCTGAAATTTGGAAATATGGTTGTTTCTTTGTGGATTAATACATATAACTAGAGATCTGTGAGATTGCTACTTTTATGAAAGCTAAGGCGGTAAGTTAGTCTTCCTAGTAAGTTAATCTTTTTTAAAGTTTCGTAGAATATCACTAGACCCGGCACACAAAATATATCAATGTTGATCTGAACCGCCATCTCGTTGAAAGAAATTCGGCAGTCAATTACAGTCTTTCAGTTGACAGTTATTTCTAGTAAAATTAATTAGAGTTGCAGCCACTATTTACAAACTAGATTTTGTTAATTAGGACCGTTTCATTTTTATTTAAGTTGTGTTCTTGTCAATTTATATTTTCAAACAATATTAAAAAAAATTTAATATTTTAAATGTAATGAAAGAAAGAAGAAACTTTAATTAAGAATCTATATCTGAGCCATATTCGAAACCAAGACTATATGTTTAATATTCAGTTGGAATAGCCCCTACACCATATCGTTTAATGAATGATATATGATCAAAATGAAATATTTTAAATCTTAGATTATTTGTTAAAAGTTTTGTTGAGTATAAGTACATCACTTTTATTTTTGTTTCGTACTTATCTTTGGAGCATAGTTTGGCATTTATCGTATTTTATTTTTAGCTTTCTAATTTATGTGATATTTGATCAGTACATCGGCTAAGAATTTCTTTTCTTTTAGGATTCCATACATAGGTCTATAAATATTTTTTACTGGTTTTATGTTTTTATGACATATTCACATCCATTTTCAATATGTGTTCTTTGCTATTTAATACTGATTGGTCTTCATTATATTTAATGCATTTGGCTCTTCTAACTTCTAACATGTTTTCGGATTACATATTTGATTTTTCTAGCTACACTATTCTGAAATTTTTGTAATAATATTTAAAATTATAAAAATAATTTGATTATTTACACTACGAGTTTAGTGATATTACAAAATTCACGTTCGTAACCGAAATCGATAAATATATTATAATTTTTGTGAGCAGCTAGTAATTGTTTTACTTTAATATTTTGGTATTACTGATACCAATGGGGTGGTATCAGTATGGGGATGGAGGGTACATTAGTAGATTATATAAATTTATTCCAGGCAATGATACCGATTATACAACAGTACAATTTAGATTAAATTAGATTTTTAATTGAGGGTTGGTCGTTTAATTCAGTAGCACTTCTTCATAGATCTAGCTTATGTTATTTCTAATCTTTCATTGAATTTGGAAATACTTTTCAGTGAATTCGGTGGAATCTTTTCTCAGATGTAATATCTTATTTGCCAGTTTCTACAACTCTACAACTCCATTACATAGTCCCCATATCATAAACCAGTGATTTGCTCTATCTGAGCTGATGTTTATTCACTTGACTGTGACCTGTATAAAAGGGTTTAGTAAACTCAGATTAATTTTTAATTAATATAAAATTTAATTTATTTTTTTTGGACACCCTAATTTACATAATATTATAGAAATATTATTTATTATTAGTGAAAATTTTCCAAAAGTGTCCAAGTCGATGTATTTAATAT
The DNA here is from genome assembly GCA_963942445.1 of Argyra leucocephala. Classification (NCBI taxonomy): domain Eukaryota; kingdom Metazoa; phylum Arthropoda; class Insecta; order Diptera; family Dolichopodidae; genus Argyra; species Argyra leucocephala. The sequence goes on from OZ012677.1 coordinate 137,332,739, forward strand.
ATATATACAGGTGAATAGTATTGCACTATTTGGTTAGATGTGCAGGTGAAATGAAAAATTAAAGAAATTGCTTAGAAAATTTACGAAGAAAATAACCGAACCGATGGAAAGATGATTGCAAGAATATTAAAGAGAAGAATACTTCATCTTATGCAATTTTTTTTTTTTTTTTTTTTTTGAAAAACGTTTAAAGAGTTTTTTTTTCAGAATATTTTTTTTAAGAGTTTTTTTTTGTTTTTTTATTGTTTAAAGCAATTTGGTTGTAGGTATGTTCTTCAAAATTTTAAATTAGGACCCGATTTATGTTTTAATGTGCAGTGTATTAAATTTTTATTTTTTTTTAGTTTCTGTGCTGTGATGTGTATTTACTCACTTGTTGTCTTTTTTGTTTGTTCACTTTTGTGATTGTGTTCTTTTATAAAGTTTGGAAGACAGTATTTTGAATTAATTTTCAACTGAAAATTGTAATGAACCTCTTAGGTAAGCGACTGTGCGTTATGTATTTAAAGTATTTAAATTCTTTTTAATTGTTATGTGTAATTGTTGTTGAGGTTAAGTTTTAAAAGAGATTAAATTTTTCAAGAGCACCTCTTAAAATTATTTATAAATAAAATATGAATCTCAAATATGTAGTTATGTGATTCGCTTTCATTAATTTTGCAATAATTGTTTTTGAATTTATTAAATTGTTGTTTGTTTGTTTCAAGTGTTTGTCTTTCTTGGATTAGTTTGTTTGATTTCGTTAATCCATTAATATTAATTTATTCTGTTTTGTTGTTGAATTTTAATCATATACGAGTAAATTGGAATTTTATTTAATATTTCAATATTTCACATCTAATATATTTAATACACTAATAATATCCGTAAAACTTTTCACCTGGGTGAATAAAAGCAAGTAGCAGTAGTAAGACGAGCCAAAAAATCTTTACTTTTGAGCTCGTTAAATATAGTTTTTAATGAAATAATTCAAGTGGTGAATAATAATAAAACCTCAAAACGAATTATTTTACTCACCTTTTTTCGTTCAGAATAGCATTTCATCTACTGTAATCTATCAAGCTGGAACAACCACAAAATAAATAAAGTGGTGAATTATAGTAAAATAACAAAAAATGTTAATATGAAATTTTTTGAAATTACAAGTATAGGGAAAAAGTATTAGATCTTTTGATATTGTCTTATGCCAAATGCACAGACAAACTACGAAAATTATTGATATTTAAAAAAAATTTAATTGTTTTGACCTGACAGACTAAATTTTTTAATCATTATTAATTGTTCTAATTGTTGTTGTTATTTTGAGCTATCAATAGAAATAATGAAGAAGTTATAAAAAACTATGTATTGTTAAAAATGAGAGAACAAAGAATGTGACAAAAATTTATTAATTAAATTATTATATTAGCAAAAAATAAAATAACAGTATTATAAATATTACAACAACACAATGTTTTAAAATAAAGAATATATGATGTGGGAGACGTCAAATTTTGAATTAGGTTAAATGGTCAAACTGGGTCAAACTTAAATACGACGTCCCGAACTCTTTTTTTTTCCAGTAGATGTCTCTGTTCATAAATACCTACTTTAGAACCCGAAATCCATTCGATCCGAAAATTAAACAATTTCCTTGCACTTTGTGTATAAAAAATAATAAAAATATTGCAAGAAAAAAAATTCATGCGACAAAAATCTAGCACAAATTTTAGATTCTGTTTTATCTCTTACAGAAATATTTGCTCACCCACAAATTTTGGTAGATTTCTACCAAATGGTAGATTTGGTAGATTTCTACCAACTGACAAAATTCCTTTAAGAAATACTTAAGTACATGTTCGATATTTTTGAAAGAAATTTAAATTTCCTAAAATTTCGATACTATTACTGTCAGCTATTCGAAAATAGACACCGAGATTGATGTTTTATGCTTATTTTGATTAAATGCCAAATTTCTGGAATACGACAAAAGGTGTAAATTAGGTTGACGTAGGTTGACAAACAACAGATTTTTACTTGTTTTTAATTTTATTATTATGCCCTATGTGTTTATGACTTGTATGATGTCTGTGTTTGTTTCGGATTGTTTTTGTTATGTGGTAAATGTAATTACCCTAAATCTATATATATTCAAAGTCATGACACTGCAGAGAGGATTCTCATTTTGGTCGCTATTTATACAGACAGCATAGGAAAAATAAGGACCAGGTTTTTTAAGTTGTTTGAATAACTGAAAAAATATAATTTTTTTCGAGTTTTGTTCTAAAAAGAAATTAAAATTTTGCATTTTTAGATCGAATAGTAAAAAAAAATGTTATATACTTTAATGTTTTATTATGGAAAAATTGATTCAAAAAATACCTTGCAATTTGAAAAAAAAAATATTTACGCCTTTCAAAAGAGAGTAAAACACATAACAAATTATTTCTAATCAGCACAATTTTTTTCCCTATTTTTGTTTAACCAACAATTTTTTAAATTTTAAAATATATTTTATGCAATCTTTTTTTTATATAATTAAAGTACAAATTTTAAACTTTTTTTTTATCTTAAATTTATATTTTTTCATTTATATTAAATGCTGTAAGACTTGGTTGAAACATAAAAATTCGTGCCAAATTTACAAAGTTACTTTACAGCGCGCTCAAATTGGTTGAAAAGATATAAAGATAGACAAGAAAAGAACAAAATTGAAAATCTTAGACAAATACATAGGCAAATGTCATTTTTCATTCTCATTTATTTGGAAGTATTGTTATGTACTAACGAATATTATCTTATTTTTGTTCCTTTTTTCACGCATACTCTCTCTGTAAGCGAATGTTATGCATGACTTCAATAAATGTAGACTTAGAATTACCACATGTTTGGTTATGTGGAAAAACATAATTTTTTTTAGTATTGTTCAAGTGGTGGACAGTAGAATGGTTGTATTTTTTATTCAATCAAGAATTAGTATGTGATACTTTATGATTGACTTTTAAGTAACTACATCGTACTTTTAAAATATAAGTTTAGATAATAAATATTATAAGAAATTTTTTTTGTATAGCTCTTCAAATCTTATATATTAATACGCTTAAACAACTGTTAAAGTTTTCACAAAGCTTTTACAACACAAAGCATTTGTCAACTAGATTAGATAACTTTATTAATAACTATTACGAATTACGATAGTGTGCAAAATTTAATTTAAAGACATAAACCACAAAACAATAAAACCAAATAAAACCAAAAACAAATTAAAATTAACCTAAAAACAATTCACCTATTGAGCAATAGCATTGATTTATTTGATTATATGAATTAATTTAAAAAAAAAAACAAAGTAGCAAAGACAAGAACCGAATTATCAGAGTATAATTATTACATCGGTAAAATAGCTTTGTTAAAATATTACGATATTACAGCACAGAAAATTACCGGTGAAACAAATAGTAAATTTAGAAAAAAAATTTTTACCTCACCCAGACCATGTTCACAAATTCCAATAATTGAAATTTATTTATTTTATTAACAAATAATCCAAAAGTATAAATTCAAATGCGCAGTAGCATTGAATAAATATAATATTGTACATGAAGAATCATAAACCGAAATTTACGATCTGCTAAGAACAAGAAAAACAAAATATGTTGTGACATTATTATCAAGCTCCAATTCAATACACGGCAAATTTAGTACACATAAAAATTAAAAAACTAAAACTTTAAAAAGAAAAATCTCCCTACATCAGAGACCCTAGCGGGATAACAATATAACAATAAAAACTGAAGAACAAGAGAAAAAGCATAATTATTGGCTTTACCCCTAACTATAATAGTCATAAGGCGTCAATAAAACTGAACAATAAGAGAAAAAGCATAATTATTGGCTTTACCCCTAACTGTAATAGTCATAAGGCATCATATGACGTCATATGATACTTCGTTAAATGGCCTATATGATTTGACATGATTTAACAAAGTCGTAACCAATCATAACCTTTACTATAATGGTCATACCTAATCATACCAAAACGTCAAAACCAAAATTTAAAAGAAGTGAAATGAAAATATAAATTCTATAAATAAATGTTTTTCTTTTTTTATTTTGAGTTTTGAAATAGTTAGGGCTATTATGATAACAAAAAAAAAAACACAAAAACGTATCTATGGCTATTTTAATGCATTTTTAATGTGGGTGTGGTATGTATTTAGTTTAAATGCATTTACTTTCATATTTTATACTGCCAGCGACATCTCTGTTCGCCACATTTTGTTGAAATGTACGTCTCTATTAATAGTATTTGTACTCTAGACAAAGCTACATACAACTGTGAAATAGAGAATTGAGTTTTTAGGGAAATATTTGAATAAGTATTAAAATGTTAAACTATTTATATAAGATATTACATAAAGTTAATTATAGTTTTAAGTTTTTCAATTTAACTTATTTATTATGTAATAAAAATATATGTAAAACATTGAGAGTTTCTAAGAAAGTAAAGAAAATAAATAAATAAAATAAATTGTTTCATTTATAATGCTAATGCTAGACCGGTGAATGTTACGCCGGGAATAGCTAATAAATTTATATTTTGCTTAATAAAACAAAGATTGAATTTCAAAAGTTAAAAACATTTTCAATTCAAATTTCAAAAGCTAAAAAAAATATTTCAGATTAAAAAATAAAATACTTATTTTGGCGTATATACGAATTTTTTTTTTTGTCGAACGTGCATACAGGATAAATGAAAACTGCATAAAAATGGCGTATACGGTAAGTTGGTTTGAGGTAAAAAGTCCTTAAATTCCTAATTCTTGTTCCAAAATACTTTGTTTTGATACCTCTAAAAGACAGCTTATGAACAATACTACTACTAAACATTAAAAAAAATAGAATTTTTTCGGCTCAATTTTGTTTTTTTCGTTTCAAAATTCAAATTCAATTTCCCCAAATTCGATTTTCTAGATATACCTACGACAAAATAATTGGGGGGCGACGATATATCCAAATGGGTTTGATAATTGTTGTATATATCAACAACTTATTTTGGGAAGCAAGTTGGGATTTGAGTTCCAAAATTCAGTGTTATTTTTATTTTTATAATATTCCAAGTCTATGGAATGAACCTTAACTGTTTTTTCCATAAAAAAGCTTCAAAAGTTTATAGTTCCTTTTTATTTTTAGTGATAACCAAAACTAGAAACAATTTTTTACCATTTATTTTATCCCAATTACATAAGGTACTGGACCAGCTCAAAAACCTATTAAGCATTTGGGCTACCTCTTCGTTGGAAGTCGAAACTGGGATTTTTCGGTTCTTACAGCAAGCACTCTAACTACTGTGTCAAGTAAACAGTCGGTCCATTTAGATATTTTAGGTTTCCACAAGATATTTTGCTTCATCGGCATGTACAATTTTCACTTCATCAACTACCAGAGGAGAACAGGTTTCCTTTCGGATTGTGAAGGCCAAATTCATCGAGTTTGTAGAATTCGCTTTTAATCTCTATTCCTTGACCTCCAGTAAGTTTCTTTGAAAAAACTTTGAGATTATTACAGAATCTCTATGGATAGCCTTAAGCAGTGTATCATCAGAGAATGTTGCATGCATTTTGTTTAATGACCCAAAACTCCAAGTTATATTGTCGAACTACAAATTATATTGTATTCAACTGAGCTGCTTCGTTCTAAAGATTTGTCAAAATATATTTTTCTTTGAGGTGTGATTTCAAGACTTGGTAATATGGATATGGTATGCAATACCGTCGTATATTGGTTGAAATAAAATTCGTCGGTCGAAATAGATCAATATCGGAACATCATCTCTATTTGTTAAATTATTTTTCTTCTTTATTTTTAAATTTTTTGTATTCAGAAGTGTTAAAAACTAAATACCAAAACAATTCCAAATTTAAAAAAATTTTCATATCAATTGTGAGAGTTATTTTTACTTCAGGTGATGATGCTAAATTCAAGAGATTGATTCTTTTAAATGCCCAGGACCTACTTGGTTTGTTGACCACTTAAGATTTTTTAACCATATAACTAAATTTTATTTGAGTTACTTTCTTTTGGTTTTGAAGTGAACTTGAATTTTATATGGAAACTTAACAGAAAAAAAACAATTTATATATTCGAAATCTGACAATCAATGAAAATTGTTTAGTAATTATAAAAACTTAAAAACTTGTAAAATCCAAATTATAAAAAAAAAAATAAAATAAAAATCCTATTTCTCCAGTAAAATCCAATTGACATTTAGCATGAAAACCAGAATCTAGTAATGGAATTTTTGTTTTTATTTTTCAATTGACACGCATATTAAAATTATTACAGCGCGGCTTTTTACATTAAATTTTACTGTCAGTCTTTATTTTATTCGGTTTTTGTTTTTATTTTATTTTATTTTTTTTTTAATTTGTTTATTATATTTTAACTCGTTTACATATTTAATTCGCGTAAAAAAAAGTATTAAAGTCTATCTAAATCTATGCGTTAACATTCATTGGATTTCTGCAATTATTTCATCCTTTTTATCTAGTTTCTGGTTGTTGTTGTTTTTCTTTTTTTATATTGTTGTTGTTGCCCATAAATTTCATATTTCTTCTACCAGGTATATACCTAACTATATTTTGCTATTTTTCTTTTTCATCTTTAACTTTTATTTACCATTCTAAATTTAGCATTTTTTCTTTAGATCCTTTAAAATAGGTAGGTATATAACATACTTCTACTGATGTTAAAGGTATAATAAAATTCTATTTAAATGCCAAAAAAAGTAGAAAAAAAATTAACAAAAAAAAATTATTGTTGGAAGTTTTTTTTACCCAGAAACCATCCTGAGTTACATTAGTTCTAAAGATTGTTTTTTTGCATTGCTTTACTGCTTTCTTTTGATTGCTTTAAAAATTTGTTAAAAAATGTAGTAAAATCCTGCGCCGTTGTGCAAGTTATGTAGCACAGAATTTGTGACAGCAAACTTAAAAAAAAAAAATTAACGTCGAATCAACGAAATATTTTCAATTGTTTTAAAAAGATTGTTATTGTGTGGGCGACAGAATTTAATCGTCTCTTTTGAAATTCGGTGACTTCTTTAGAATCAAACTGATGTCAAATTTATTTATCATTTTACTTTCATTATTTTGCATATTGGTTTTTAGAGTATTCAAAATACGATATTTAATTTCAGTATAGGGCCTTTGAATATTTATCCTTTCTTATATAAATTAATTATTACTGTTTATATAAGATACAGTTGCAAAAATACGTCTTTACTTACTTTCTGGACAATATAAACTTTGGAGATAGTATTCTAATTGACCTTAATTTTTTTAATTGAACTATTCCTTCCTAATTTTCAGTTTATTATCAGTCTATTACACAAAAAATATTTGTAGGTTTTAAGAAAGCCTCGAATCGAAGAGGTGAGTAAGTTCACCTAGGCAGCAACGCATTATCAGATGGAGGTGCCGATTTTGATATTGAGGGCCGCATCAGGAAAGCTCGTACTGCTTTCGGGATGTTTTCAAAAATACAATATAGAACATGGAAAATACAACAGCCTGCGCAACAGGGAAAGTTTCAGTAAACATCAACTGAAAACTACAAGAGTACATCAATAGATGTCACCCGCGCACTTTAACATTGGTAGACCACAAACAGATTCCAACAAAACACTGTGGCAAAAACCGAATAAAAAACAATTAGACGTGGAAATCCGACAAGAGGAAATAGCGTTGGGTTGGGCATACTCTGAGGAAACTTGGCAACAACATTGCGAAACAATGTTTCGAATTGAATCCTTAGGGTACACGTCCCGTCGGAAGGTCGAGAAATTGGAAAACAATAGTCTTAGCTGAAGTAAGTACCCAATAAAGAACGTGAACGCAACAATAGTCTTAGCTGAAGTAAGTACCCAATAAAGAACGTGAACGCAGATAAGAGCCGATGGAAAGATTTTATCTTCGTCCTATGTTCCACAATTTAGTTTACAGAACAATGATGATGATGATATTTATTAAAGGCGTGTTTCATTCATCTAACACTACTAGAACTGATTTGTAGATATTTTAGTGTTATACTACCTATACAACTCCTGTAACTTATATAAAGAACTTATATAAACTTATATAAAGAAGCTGTTAACAACATATTATGTTAGTTATTAAGAATCAATCAAAAATTAAAATCAGTTACAAAAAAATAAAATTTCCTCTGGTTTTATTAATTTTAATAAATAAAAAAGGCTAATTCGATTTATTTATTGAAAATGATACATTTATAGATATAATATTATTTATCATCATTGTATCTAATATTATAAGCTTTTTGTGGTTATAGAGAACCGATGTTAAATTTAAGTTTTCGAGTAAATAGACGTTTTTCTTATTACAACAACAGTATGATGACATATTACAAATTGACTCTAACAAAATGATCAATTTGATCATTCTTTTTCTTTATATTCTATACTATTTTGAGCCTAACTACTTCCACGACATATTTTCATAAATTATATAGTTAGAGCTATCCTTTGTTGTAACAACACGAAGCTGAATTTGGGATTATAGCGATCTCTTATAACAGAAAACTGGACTATTACCTAATCGATATGATATGTATAGTGATTATGTTAACCGACTACTATTCAGAAGGTCTCGGTTTTAAATCTAGCTCAGGGCACGGATATTTTAAGAATTTTTTTTTCAATTATTCCCGATTTAGAATTTCAATTTGGCTATCACTAAAAATAATATACAGATAATGTTATTATGAAGGCAAAAATCACTCTATACAATAGATTTAGTCTCTACTGTTCAATTAGTTGCGATATCAGAAATTTATAAAGAAAAATTAAACATTTTATGTGTTTGTGTGCCAAATCTCTATATAAAAATTAGTTAGGGTATTTATCCCAAATTATAAAAAAATAATGATGTTATTCAACATAATATATATTTTTCCAAAAAACTAAGTTTGATTTTCGCCAGGCTCGAGCAATTCCTAAGAGAAAGTATTAAGAGTTTAAGACATTTTTATTTCCTTTTTGAAAGTTTTTTTCTTTCATAACTTTTTAAATTATTTTCAGTTAATTTTAAATGTTAAGACAAAATAGCTTTTCACAATTCACGTAAATATAACTAAGAAGTTGTGCCCGCTGATCACAATTGCGTAAGCGCTGGGTGGTGTAGTAGGTAGAATGTCTGTCTTTCAAATGAAAATATCCCAGGTTCGATTTCCAATAAAGGTTTTTCGATCTGTTTCGGCACGCTCTGTCATTGGGATAAAATAAATGACAATAAAAAATAATAGACCCATATTTCAAAAGGGAATAGGGAAATAAAAATAAATAAAATTGCAAATGTGTATAGTAAAATTTAATAAGATAATTGAAGAGCAAAAAGTATAGATATGTGAAAAGAGAAAGAGATATAAGCCAAGCTTCTATGAATTGTTTCTTGTCAGAATATACTTTGAGAAAATACATTGAATTTACAGTTAATAATTTCTAATTGCCTTGAGAATATCTAATCAAGCTTATAAGATATAATAATAGAGCAAAAGTAGGTTTAGAAATAGAGAAAAACGAAGTGATTGCCAATATCGAAATAAGAAAAGCAATAATTTATTTTTGTATATACTTGTAGGGAAAAAGGGCCTGAAAATTTGGCTGCATATTAACATGCAGGGAAACTGATATTTTTTTTTATTTCTCATTTTTATTTACACCTGTCTTAATGTAAAAGACGGATAGTAAATTTCCCTACATTTTGGGAAAGCAATAACTGTAAAATTGGTATTCTCTAGTAATTTTTTTTCTCTTTTTTAAATTAATTTTTATTTTTTTTTTATTTTATTTAGTTGTCAATATTTATAAATCACGGTGTCGATCATCATCTCTTGTATACCATTTCTCTCCAGCTTTCTAATTATTTTTGTTTGTCCTCTCTCTATTAAATCAATGCTTTGTACTTGATGTACCCCAAATTTTTGCTCCATATGCCCATTTTGGCTTTATAATTGTTTTATACAGCTGTAGCTGGCTATTCATTGTCAGTTTTGATTTAGCCCCCAGAAGTCATTGTAATAATTGTCTGAATTTTAATCTTATTTGATTTGATTATATTGACGTTTGTGGATTATGTGACTCTTCCATGTCAATTTATTGTCAATGTGCATTCCCAGGTTTTTACTTATTATTATTTATTCAGGGTCATATCCAGTCTTAGTTGTATATACATAACTTGTGTTGTTTTTCTTTATTAATTTTAATATTCCAGATTTAGAACCAATTCATTGGCTTACCCGTATAGTTTTTTGTTCTATAGCTTATTAGCTGTTTTCAAGTATAACAGTATCATTTGCAATTCTTGCTAGCAATGTATTATGTTTTTTTGGTATACCAGTTGTATATAGAAGGTATAAAATTGGTCCTAGAACGCGGCCTTGTGGCCCTTTGCATATATTTAAATATTCAGTCTTATATTCAACAAACTGATATATAAATAAATAAATATTCTTTTTCCATTGCGATCCATCTGCATAGACACTGTTAAATATCATTAAATGCACTTCTATTCTGCGTTTTTCGGATCAGTAACCTAATATGGCTTTTTCCAGTTCATTGCCGAATGTTACCTAATCAAAAAGAAAAAATTATAATTGTTGGTATATCCTTCGTTAAATTTTTTTTCCAGCAGAAATTGAATCACTTCGTTCTTTTCTATTTGAATTCTTATATTATAAATTTTGTACCGGGTAAAACTAAATTTATCATGAATAACTGTTGCTAAATCGTAATCGGCAAAATAGTAAAATACCTTTGAAAAACTGCAAATTGGGATCAATGTTGACCTATACAAATTAATTAAGTATTTTAAGTGTGAAATTTAAAAAAACTGACCTGATTTAAAAATTTGTTTTTCAAAGAATTAATTAAATTAATACAAAAACAAAATATTTTCTGAAAATTAGTACAAATTACTAAAAAAAAAAAAATCGTCTGACTTCTAATAACAATAATATTCGAACTAAATTATTGTATTTGTTAGTATTGAATTACTTTTGTACCAAAATATTAAAAAAAAAAAAAAAAATGTTTGCTACCAGTTTCAAAAATTAATTTTAAAATGTTCCAAACCTTAAGGCAATATCATGATTCAATTCCCACACACACATAATATTTTTTTGTTTTTATTTTTTTTTCCCTTTTTGTTTTAGTTTTTATTTTTGGTCAAATCATCATATTATTGCCGCTGCTTTAATCACTGATCCTTTTTCTTATACTCTTCAATTCTTTGTACGCTCTATCTCTTTCTCTCTCTCTGTCTCTTTCTTTTCTTACTATTTTCTATCAAATTTTCTCTACGTCAGTTTAAATCCATCTTGAAAATGATACCGTTTAAGGATTGTATAGATTTATACGTATATAAAAACAAAAATAAAGAAAAACAACAATAACAAAAAAAGGCTTCCTAACCATAATTTACCTGTTGTTTTTTTTTTTTGTTTTTTGATGTTATTTTTTTTTGTTCTGTATTTGGTTGGTGGTAGTCTACATTATATGCCAATTTTTTTCTCGTGTCCATTAAATAACACCTCTGAATGGCATAACATAGTACTTGTTTGTTTCTTGGACGGTTAAATGGTTAAAACAAAAAGAAACAAAAAAAAACAACAAAAAGAATAAAAATAAAACGATCAGGATCAGGCAATTCAGGCTTCATCATCATAATGGCATTCGTTGCATGACATGGTAATGCATTGCACGGCACACAGAACACATTATAAAAATAATTCTGTCTAAAAAATAATTTGTTTTTTGTTTTTTTTTGTTTTTGTGTTTGGTTATTTTGTTGTTATCTTGTGTTTTTGTGACTATGTACTGTGTAAATTGCATGTAGGTATTAAGGTATGTATATAATAGACTGGACTAGGGACTCTTATAATCTTTTCTTTTCAGCATTTAATTTTTTGTTTTGGTTTTTATTCTCAGTGAACATAAATTGTATTCATGTTGCTGAAGTTTTAACATGATGCGATGATAATATGATGATTGGACATAAAATAAAGCAATATATATATACTTATTTACATATATATATATATACATATATATTTGGTTATAGTTATTTAAAAAATGATGCAAAATTAAGAAAAAAGAATGATTCAAAATGCGTGCCTCATATCAAATGAATACAGGTATACACACAGTGACGATGAGTGCATTGAAGCAAAATTAAGTTTAATTGTGATCGTTGCATTAAATGAACATTTCAAAAATCCCGCTTCGCCCTTCTCATTCTTTCTCCAATAATACCCTTTTGTCTGTTCAACTGAAACTTATTTTGAAATGATTAAAATATGGAAAAATACAAAATAAGAAAAAAATTTTACAAAGAAATTAAAATGGTGAAAATTATTGATAGGTTTTGGGATTTTTGGGTTTTTGCTTGTGTTTTTTTGTCTTTTTAATTGAAATCCTCCTATATATGAATTAAAATCGAGTGGCGTTTTTTTATTCAAGAGAACCTAAGTTAAAAGAAAATAAAAAGTTCTCAAAATAAAATCAGATAAGTATTCAGTCCGGAAATTACATTTGAGTGTTATTAAGATCATTAAACAAAATAAAAAAACAAAATAAAACAAAAAAATTGATATTCAGATTTTTTTTGAAAAACAATGAAAACAATCAAAGAAGGACTTAAAGCAATTTGTTAATGTCAGTCGAAAATATTTTTTTTTTAAAGAAATGAATAATCGAAAAATCGAAAGTGGGTCACACATTTAACAATAATCATTTTTTTGATATATAACTGTTTAAACCTATATAAAATATTATATGTATGCATAAATGATGAATTCAATTCATATATTATAAAAACAGGGTGTTTAAATATCTTATATATAATACACAAGATGAACGACGTGGTGAGTAAAAAAGAAAGAATAATTGAATAGTAAATTAATTACACCATAAAAATATTAAAATTTTAGCAAGTTCTTGGTGCTGAATACTTAAAACATTTAAAATAGTTACACCAAATAGTGACGATTATTTCCAAGTTGAGCGCCACCTATACTCTAAAATAAATTTCAATCACGGACAATTTTTAAAAAGGCTTCTTATAGAAAAACAAAAACATAAACAAAAATTTAAAACAAAACAGAAAACCAAAAATCAGATCAGACACTGCTGGTTATTACAGGCACTATCATAATTTGATTTTTGACGGATTTTTATTCGGGTCTAATTCGTTTCATTCTCTCATTTCAACGAAGATATTTCCAATATTTCTATTTATTTCTGTTTTATTTTTTTTAAATTTTTAATTAGTATGTCAGTAAGTTTTCGTCAGTATATTTTTTATTAAAACAAAATAGGGTAAACTGCCAAGATATTTTTAGTAAGATGAATATTTTTTATTATTATTTTCTTTTTAAAAAACTACATTATATGAAATTTTTTAACCAAAAAGATTTTCCTTTGAACGTCTTGCAAAACTTTTGAGTATAATGGATATTTTTATGTATCATGTTACGCAGCTTTTTGAATAGCGAAAATAATAAATTGCAATGTTTGTAAACTATTAATTATGGAAAGTCAAAACAATTTAAATAGTTACTTAAGTATAGTAATTATTATTTTAATCTGATTCAGCGTGTTGGTTTAGTAATATCTTCTATATATGTACAAAATATATACTATTTCATATGAACGCTATTTTAAACAGTTTAATAATTTTAATAAAATATAAATTTATGGCTGATAGCAATCAAAAAAGAATTATGTGTCCTTTAACTTATCAAAGTGTAGCATCTGGTGACTTTTATGTACCATTAGACACAATTTGTACATGTGGAAAACGTTCTTTCGAAATCTTTACACACATTTTTTTCAATTTTTGGTAATATTGTATTGTCTATCTAATATTATGTAGAATGGAAAATAATAAAGTATGTGAAAATAAAAAGCCATCATTAAATTTTAATATGTTAAAATTTAAATAAATTAAATAATTTATTGTTTTTACATGTTATAACTAAAACTTGTTATAACTTTATAATTTTGTTGTTGTTTTTAATTGAATTGTTTTTGTTTTATTTATTTGGAAAATAATATTATGTATTCTATTATTTTGATAAAAGATCTTACTTTGATTTTATTCAAAATATATTTTCAATTTCAAAAATTTTGGCAACAAAATCAATGTTTAGTACACTTGGTAACGCTTAAGTGGGAAATACATGTACAGAATTCTCATATCTGCATGCCAGACACATGCGCATATTTTATTTGTCAAAAATTGTTTTGTTTTGAAATAATGTAGATAATTGCCGCCATTGATACACATACAATTTGTTTGTATAGTAATAAAATACAAAATAAAATAATTTAAAAAATGAAAAATTTTAAAGTTAAATGTTATTAAAAGTGTTTAATAAAAGTTTTAATTTACTAATTTTTAAAAAATATTAATCACATATTTTGTTATCTATCACTATCATGAATGTAACAAAATATAATTATATGAATAAATTAATGCTAGTTTGTTGTGCATATATTTTGTTATATCTAAATATTTTAAAAATTTATGATGAATATTGCAACAAAAAAGAAAGAAAATCTAGACTATGGACTGGGGAAATTTTCGTTCATTTCAAATTAATTAGTTTTTCTTCAATTACTTAATTTAAAATAAATTTTTACAAAATTGATTATAACCTATTTTTTACAAAAAACAATAATAAATAATATGTAAATATTAAACAAATTTTATGACGTTTGTCATTATTTTTTTACTAGCTTTGTAACCCGTCATAAATGACGGAAGCAAAATAAATCCTAGTTTCTTTTTTTCTTTTATTAGATTCTTAATTCCGAAATTACATTACTTATGTTTATATCACTTTTTATTTATTTTTATTTACGTTTATATTGGCCTAACACTAATCTTTTTTTTTTTTATATAACAGAAAAAGAAGTACCATACCAACAAATTTATATAAAATGTTTGTATTTTTGTATGGTATACTCGTATTCACTTCCATTTAGTTATAATTCGTTAGTTGGGTTCCATTTAGTATAAATTATACCGTATTAGCGTTATTGTGCCCTCTGGGAGAGCAAATTTAAAAATGGGATCTTATTTTCATATAAATTTTGTCTTTTGTATACTGTATAGGGATCTTATTTTGCTATATGAATAAACTGTTATTATGGTATTGTGGTATTTTTAAAAAAATATTCAAAATTTTGTATCTAAATTGGTAAAATTTACAAAAAATACAAAAACATTTTCATCAATAATTTTCAATTTAAAAAAAAACAATGTTTTATTATCCTACTCTACTTCTATCAAGTTCTATTGATTGAACAGTGAACCTGAACAGTGAAGTGAACAGTGAACACTTAACACTGAAAATAAAAAAATATTTTTGGAATGGAGCATGCAGAACATACAGAATACAGATACAGCAAATAATTAAAAAAAACAAAAAAAAAAACAAAAATAATTTTTTTTGAGTGAAGTGAGTTACGCACACATAATGACAAAGATAAAAGGTAGAAGCAATAAAGTAGTATAATGTATAATATTATACAATACAAATATGCTGATACACATGTATATTATTGTGTATAATTTTAAGTAATAAGAATAACCTTTGAGTGAATTATGTTTTTTTTTCTGTTAAATGCTGTTTGCCTTTTGGTTATTATACCATATTAAACTATTGATTAAATTTCTATTAGTCCTTATTATTATAAATCAAAAAAATTGTTTGCTTTATTTATATTATTATTATTATTTTTTATTTTTCCTTATTATTTGCGAAGAAGACTAACATTAAATTAAAAAAATATAGTTCATGCAATAAATTTTTCCTGCAAAGGTTCAGCATGGTAGACAGGGGTTAAAAAAAAGAACCAAAGCAATTTGTATATATATGCATTTGTATACATATGCAATTTGTATATGTGTTGGAGCGTTCCGTCGAACTTACAAACATCCAGACAAATGCAGAATAATATATATATAATTAGTATGAGTAAAATGACAATTTTTACAATCTTTCGTATTGGTAGCTCTGCCGCTGCACAGCAAAAATTAGAAATAGAAATATCATGCATCAAATTTTCTGCGTGCAGAATTACATGTAATTGGTTCCATCTAAAACCATGTATTCTAATTTATTTTTGCTGCGATGCATGCATAGTTCTGCATATGTATTTCAGGCATTACCTTATTTTAAATTTATTCAAAAAATTATATATTTATGAAATTTATTTTAATTTTGTGTTAGTGTGCTTCAGCACTTCAATGAAGGTCGACTGTGTTACTTTTTATGATGAATGTTTTTTTAAAGCCTTATTTTTTGAATGAAAATAAAAGATAATCAAATATTTTTCTTTTACAACTGTAAGATAAAATTTATGATTTTTTTAACTGTAACTACGCAAAAAATTGGATCCCCACTGAAAAACACTGATTTTTCATACAAAATTATGAAAAAAGGGATTTATATTTCAGTAAATTGAGAGTCGCTCTCTCTTCGCTAGTGCCTGTAATAGCCAGCAGTGGATCAGATCATACTCTTCAAAAGTTATATAATAAATGTTAATTCATTTGCTTCTGCTATTTAAAAAGAAATTTATACAGTAAAACACAGTTATAGTCATTCGCTAAATTTCAGTAATATTTCTGACTATAATCGTTTTGTGACTATAAGCGTAGTGAAAAAAAATTGCATCTTTATAAATAATATCAAATTCAATAAAATATCTTTCGTATAACAATTTTAAACTTTATTTTATTCATAAATAGAAATTTTGTTATGTAATCAATTCATATTTGTAATAAAGAACAGAAAAAGACAATATATAAATCAGTTTTTCAATAAAATAATTCACTTTTGACTGATTTTTTTGTTTTATTGAAAAAATTGGCGTTATATTTTACTATGACTATAAACGACATCGATTGTATGAACTTATGAAGGTTATTACTTTGTTTCAAAAAAAATGTTGACTATTGCTATTGCTATAACGTTTTTAACTATAAACGAATTAAAATGCATCGATCTACTACGTTGATAAAGTCGTCATAAAGTATTAGGTATTATACTTTAATTTCATTATATATATGTATATTCAATAATCAAGTTATTCAAAAAACAACTACAATTATTCCAAAAAAAAATATTTCTTATTATATAAAATCGTACCTGAAAGAACTGCTTCTGTACAATTGTACAGGGGATTCACTAGTAAAATATTAATATATAGCAATCATTTAGATGAACCAACGTAATACAAAAAATAATTCAAATGTATTGAAATTAGACGGTTGAATGTTATCGTGAACGCTTCTTTATAAAAGTGCTAGCAAAATATCCCGAAATTGTTCGGGTCTAACACAAAATGTATAAAATTTACTTCAATAAGATTTTTGAATAATGTTGAAGTTTGGAATCGCCTAAGGACAAAAGATCTGCCGAAAAAAAGAAAAGAGTGTTCTAATTCAATATTTTTTTATTAAGAGAAAAATATAAAGAACCGGGTGGCTTATGAAATAAAGGTCCAATAAGAAAAAAAAAGGATTGTAGTTATAAGTTAAAATATTAAAGAAAAGTTAATGATCATACCCTTATATCAGTAATATATGACATATTTTAAATAATATGATTCAGTATGTGTTTTTTTATGATGTGTATGTGCTTCTGATATTTATGCCTTCTTTTATGTTTATTTTGGACGCTTGTAACTAGGTTTAAAAATTATTTGAATATTTTTTCTGATGCATTAAAATTATTTGAATATTTTTTCTGATGCATTTTTAAAATTGAAATGTAATTTGTAGGGATGGATTTTATACATTTAGAATAAGGATTCAAACCAGTTGCTACCAGTTGAAGTTCTCTTGTTAGAAGGCTGTATAAATAGACAATTTTTCTATTAATTTTTTTAAGCAATGAAAATTTGGTCATCGTTCAGATTATGATAACACCTTTTAGTTAGTGATGGATTTTTTAACTTTATTAACGTAATTTTAAAAGGGACCCTAAAATTTATAAATAATGCAAACTGGTTTTCTAAACTCAATAATTCATCCAATAGAAATTGAAATATTTTTAAAAAAATTGTATAATATTTGTATAAAAAAATAATGTTTGTATCTTCTAAACTTTTTGATATACACATTTTAGTATTTATGTATCAATGAGTTATAGAAAAAAAAATCTTTCTTTAAACAGTATTTAAAAAATAGAAAGTTTTTATGGTAAAATTTTGGGATATTTGGTGTTTAAAGGAAGATGATAAAGATTGTTTTTTTTTTCAAGAATTGTCTACTTGAACTACAATATCTTCATAACGGCAGTACCTATCATTATCAAATAAATGTGTAAATATGCTCCAGGCTGTTATCTTAATTACTTATAGACCAACAAATATAACGGTTTATATACAAAAACATCACAACAACAAGTATACTTTAAAATGTCCTTTTCGTCCTTAAAAGAAGCCCCATTAAAGGTATATATTTTTGGAAAGCTAGGGACACTACGTATCTTTGGGACGCGGGTACACCATCTCCTTTAGAAGAGTCATTAAAATACTTGATTTTTTTTGCTCAAAAATTAAACTTTACAATCTCACACTGAAGTATTTTGTATCTTATATGGGAACGATTTCAAAAACATAAGACCAATGGTCGCATTTCGAAATTTAAAATTTTTTATAGTCTAAATGCTAACTAATTTTCAAAGATTGAAAATAGACTTTTTTTCTGCAACGGTTTGTTTTTTCCATTGAAAGCTCTCGATAAGAAACAGACCCTGAAGCCTCTTTCGATGACTTACTGCTATCTGCAAAAAAAAAAATCCTATCGAATAGTGCGAAAAATATTAGTAAACAGTCTGTATGAAATACTGTTTATGAAAAAATTATATTAAACACTCAGTTTCATTGTTGCTTCACACTACATAATTATATTCAATATTATGCAATAAAGCAGTTTTAGCTTGATTTACAACACCCTGTATATAATATATGTATATAATGTAGGATCATATATCATATTATCATGTTATTCAGATTATATTTTGTTTTTTATTTATTAATCCTTTCTTGGGAGGAGGAATTTAAGTTTAATTTTTTTTTTGCTGTTTTTAACTATCTAGAAAGAAATTATTCTGGAAAATATTTACACACTTATAAAGAAAGTAAAAACAGTTATATGGGATAATTACTTTCTTTTTCCGCTTGCGCAAATTTTAACAATAACAAAAAAAAATAAATAAATAAAAAAATAAAAGATTTTTCTTGGATTTATGAAAATTAACAAACAAATAAACAAAATAAAAACAATAAAAAAAAGAGAATACGATTTCGATTTGAATTTCACTTTTTTGACTTTTGACGAAAAATGTCAAATAAATTGAGGTTATGATAATGGTTTTTCTTTAAAATTCTGTATTATTATTGTTTTTTTCTTTTTTAATTTATATTATAATTGACATTAGGTGATTAATTGCTGTTTTTTGTATTTTTTTTTATTGTAGAAATTTAAGAGGTAAAATTTTTTCAAGGCGTAAAATTTTAATCAATTTTGAATTATGTTGTTGGGTTATTATTTTGGCTTTGTTGATAATACGATAAATTCAGTTAAAAAATATATGCTAAAAGCTAAATTAAATACAAATAAATGTATATCCCTTTCATCATTTTGCTATAAATTATGGAAACTGGAAAACATATTGCTACCATACCAGAACCGGAAAGTATTGCAGTAATTGCAATAGCGAAGAAGTATAATGCGTTCATTTTTGCAAGTTTTACCTACTTTATATTGCTACTTATATTGTTTAGAGTCGCAAAGCACTGATGAAGGAAGTAAGTTGCTTCCGAAATATTGATATTTGCAAAATAAATACAAATGATTAGTGAAAGGAAACTCGACTTTTATTCCATAAATCTACTTTATATGTTTATTTACATATTTACTTGTCACAAAAAAAATTGTTGGACAATGTGAGAAAATAAAGTATTAATTATAAAGTTTATTTATTTAAATTTTCCAATTTTGGCATTTACATTTCATTTCATATGATTATATTTATACAAAGTTCAGGTTTAATTTTATTTGTTTTTATGTTTTAGCTTTTATTTATTATTTTCTATTCTATTTGCAATATCCACGAAAAAAGTTTATAAAACTAGACTAAATTCTTGTAAATTGATAAACATATAGAAAAACTATATGTATGACCGCAAATTGCATCATCTAAACGTATTTGAACTTTAAGTTTGAAGACTTAACCATAATGGTATTACGCTGAAAACACAATCACGACGAATAACCAAAATTTCGCGTTCAAAAAATAAATCTATTTCATTGATACCAATACAAATTGGTTTTACTTGATGTCATTTGTTTGTTTTTGTTGTTGTCAGTTCAAAATATAAATAAATTAGGTTACAAAATATTGATTTAATAAAAAATTTTTAAAATTTAAATTCAAATAAAAATTTTTTTAAATTAAGTTTTTTAAAAATTTTTCTCTATTTTTTTTATAAGCCAATTTTGAAATTTCAAAAACACAAAAATTTATTTATTCTGTTTTTGTTTTATTAGTTGTGTCAAAAAAATAGTAGCTAATAGTTCGTCGTGATTGTGTCTCTAAGGGCGAATTTTAGTCATTCGTTTGACTCGTCATTCGTCGTGATTGTGTTTTCAACATTAAGCTGGCTTAAGCTAATGTCAAAACTAAATGAAAAGCCAACTAAAGTTTTGTAAATTGCTTAACTTACCCATAATAGACTTTAGCTAACTTAAGTGAATTTCATATTTATAAATTGTAAATGTAAATAAAAATACGTAGATAAACAAAAGTTTTGTTACATATGAATTATGTTTTGTTTGTTGTTTTAATTTTGTTATTTCAATTATTAAAAAACAATTCACAGTTGGCTGTGAAGAAATAATCATCAACCTTTTTTTGAAAAAATATTAGTGTGTGAATTAAAAATAATATTTTATTAAAATAAAATAATAATATTATTTTATTGCATTTTACTAACCAATTGCAAATACAAAATAAAAATATTATAGAAAGAGGTCTAACTACATACCAATAATAAGAAAACTACCAATAAATCCAAAATAAAAACCAAAAACTACATACCAATAATAAAAAAATAAAAGTACAAAGCTAAATAACAAACAATCAACAATGAAGGAAAAACTGGATAAGCCGCCAGATAAACCGCCAGATAAGCTGCTAGCCAATTCTTTACCTAGACATACACAAGACAGCAGTAAAATGATAGAAATAGATACCTCAATAAAATTAAATAACAGAAACCCCGGACCCAAATTCCTAGTAATGGAAAGAAAAGAAAATGGTGCTACAATGGAAAAAATTTCAGCTTTTTTAATTAAAAAAGTTATAAATTCAGTTGCTGGAGAAGTCACGAAAGCAAGAAAATTAAAAAATGGTACTCTCCTAATTGAAACCAAAACGTTCCACCAAGCATCACTACTAATACAGATAACACAGTTGACACCAAATATAAAAGTGAAAGTATCTGAACACAGATCACTTAACAACTCCAAAGGTGTTGTTTTTTGCCCGGAGTTTAATTATATTGAAGAGAATGAATTATTAGAAGAACTAAATGCACAAAATGTAATAGGTATCCGAGCAATAAAAAAGAAAGAAAAAGAAGTCTTTATTAACACAGGATTATATTTATTAACATTCGGCACAACTTCACTCCCGACCCATGTCTATGCTGGATATGAAAGTTTTAGTGTAAGAGAATATATTCCAGCTCCATTGAGATGCTTTAACTGCTTCCAATTTGGACATATGCACAGACGAGAAAAAATGCTGTAATTGTGGAGAAAAATATCACAAGACAGATGAAGAAGATAAGTGTAACAATATACAAAAATGTGTTAACTGCAATGAAAATCATAATGCGCTAAAAAAAATATGTACACAATTTATAAAAGAAAAAGAAATACAAAAAATTAAAGTTTTAGAAAAAATTAGTATATATGAAGCGAAAAGACGATACTATAGCAGACAACAACAAAACACCACACCAACTTTTGCTGACACTGTTAAAAAACCAGAAAATCAAAATTTAATGGAAATAAACAAATCAAGTATAAAAAATAATACAACAAAATTGGAATTTATAAATGAAAGTAATACTAAAACAAATGATAACGGAAAAGCAACAACAACAAAACCAACTCTACATACACAACAACAACTAAAAATAAATGCAGAAACGGCTAATAAGAATGAAACATTATTAGATAAGGAAATAACAACAACAACTAAAATACAAATCCTACCAAAAAATTTGTCGAAGAGGAAAAAACAAGCTTTTAAAAATCAAATCAAAAAAACGAGACAAGAATCAAATATTAACGAAATTAGAATTTTGGATGATAGTCATTCAGAAGATTCTAATTCTGAAATTTCAATAAATTAATGAAGAATTTTTTCAGGTAATATTTCAATTAAAAATAATAAAACAGAAATAAATAAAACTCATAGTGCAATAGATATTTCATTATGTTCATCAGAAATCCAGACCTATTTTCATTGGTATGTGAATGATGATTTATACAGTAGTGACCATTACCCCATTGTAATACCTATACTGAATAGCAACCAAAAGGTATACACTAGAGAAAAATTTATAATTCGAAAAGCAAACTGGGATGTATATAGAGAGTGCATATTCTTCGCAAATAGAGAAACTTTTGCAAACACAGATGAATATGAAAAACATATAAAAACGAACATTTTAAAAGCAGCAAAAACTGCAATGCCACTAGTTAAACCAAAACAGTATAGAAAAAGTGTTCCATGGTGGAATGAAAAAGTTAGAGAATTAATACAAAAAAGAAAACGTCTGAAGCGGAAATATGATCGTACATGCGATCTAACGGACTACAGAAACTTTATTATTGCTAAAAGTGAGGCCCGAAAAACAATACGATATTATATGAAAAAATCATGGGAAGATTATGTTGAATCTATAAATAGTAAGGCTACTAGTAAAGAGATTTTTGAAAAAATCAAAAAAATTAAAGGAAAAGAAAAACAAAATTTAATAACCTCGATCGTAAATGAACATTCCATTATTACCTCTCAAAAACAAATATGTGAAAGAATTGCTGAGTCTTTTGAAGAAATTTACAATTCAAGTAATTACGAAGAACCTTTCGCACAATTCAAAATTTTACATGAACACAATCCTCCAAGTATTCCGCCCGATCAAAATGAAACATATAATCTTCCATTTAGATTAATTGAACTAGAATCTGTACTAAAAAAAGTGAAAGGTTCGTCCCCCGGACCTGACCTTATCCATTATGAAATGATCAAACAATTAAGTTCTAAGCAGAAAAAATATCTACTTCAATTTTACAATGATATGTGAATAAGTGGCACCTTCCCTGAAAATTGGAGAAGGGCATTACTTATCCCAATCCTAAAAGATAACAAAGATCCAAAAAATGTTAAAAATTATAGACCGATATCTCTAACTAATTGTCTTTGTAAAGTATTGGAACGAATGGTGTGCAAAAGATTAACATGGGTCCTTGAACATACTAATAAAGTTAGTATATTTCAATCTGGATTTCAACAAAATCGTAACACTCTAGATAATCTCACTTATCTGGAAACAGAAGTCATGCAAGCTTTTGCCAATAAAAAATTCTTCATTTCAGTTTTTCTTGATCTGGAAAAGGCTTTTGATAGAGTATGGAAACAAAGAGTAATACAGCAACTGATACAAATGGGGTTTAAAGGGAATCTTGTTAAATTTATTTCAAACTTTTTAGCGAACAGATCCTTCCAAGTGTACACTGCAAACGCAGTTTCCTCAGAAAAATTACAAGAAAACGGAATACCACAAGGATCTGTGTTGAGTGTAGTATTGTTCATTATAGCCATAAATAATATTTCCAAAATTATAGAACAACCTGTGAAATTTATGATTTTCGCTGATGATATCGCAATATTTATGACGCACTCGGATCTTGAGATATTACAAAATAATCTACAGAATACACTATGTAAAATAGATAAATGGTGTGAAAAAACCGGATTCAAAATCTCGGAGAAGAAAACAGTAGCAATGCTTTTTACTAGAAAAAGGAAAAATGTGTATCAACCAAGACTTACCTTGAATAACATCAGTATAAAATATGTTAACACACATAAATTTTTAGGTCTCACACTAGACTCTAAATTAAATTGGAAAGACCACATAAACACAATTAAAAACAAAGCCAACAAAAGTTTAAATATATTAAAAATTTTAAGTAATACACGATATGGCTCAGATCGTAAGACACTTATTAGAATTTTGAATACTGTTGTATTACCAATATTAGATTATGCTAGCCCAATATATAGTTCAACTTGTAAAACGAATTTGAAAATACTTGATACTATTAATAACTTAGAGCTAGGATACTATTAATTAATCAGAGCTCATCGAACTAGTCCCATTCTAAGTATAATGATAGATGCTGGTCAATTAAATTTAATTAAAAGACGAGAAAAGCAGATGTTGAATTACGCAATGAAGATTCCTTCATTTGAAAATCATCCTTTAACAAATTTTTTTAAAAATGATGAAATGCATAATAAAATGAAAAGGTTGAATACGCACTCGTAACCACTTTTGACAAGAGCAAGAACAATTTTTGAAAAATATGATATACCTTTCCAAAATAATATGGAGACCCAAAAATTCTCAAGTAGCCCTCCGTGGCTTGTTCCGGACCCAAATATAGACTTCGAGTTGGCAAATTATAGAAAAGATAGTACAAACCAAATTCAGTTTCGAGAATTATTCATAGAAAAAACAAAGACAAGATACTGTGAATATGAACATATATTTACTGATGGGTCTTTCAAAGATCAAGAGGCAGGATGCGCATTCAAACACAAACAAGAAGAACACAAATTTCATCTTCAAAGGCATACCACTATATTTACGGCTGAACTATACGCAATATTTAAAGCACTCGAGTATATTATGAAAAGGGACGAAAAAAACTTTTTAATTTGTACTGACTCCTTGAGTTCCTTAAAAGCTATTCTCAAACTATATCCAGTACATCCTTTAGTACAAAAAATACAAGTCATATCGGCATCCATGATAACGAGATAGTTGACAGTCTAGCAAAAAGCTCTGTAAACCAACCATACGATAACCATCACCTTTTATATTATAAAGATCTTAAAAATATAATAAATAAGAAAATATATCAAAGTGTAGAACAAGAATGGATAGAAACGGACGATAGTAACAAACTAAAAAATATCAAAACAAATACGAGACCTTGGAAAAATCTCAATTTACTTAACAGAAGAGAGTCGACCGTGATTACAAGAATAAGAATAGGGCACACTAATTTAACACACAAATTTATATTTGATAATACAACACCACCAAATTGTGCTTGTGGAGCAAACCTTACTATTAGACATCTGTTCGAAACTTGTATTAGATATTCAGGAGATAGGGATAGATATAAATTTCCTAAAAGCTATTGAACTATACAAAACAATTTAAAACAAAAGATTAAATAAAATCAATAAAATATGTTAAATGAAAAATATTAAATGTTAAAAAAAAAAAAACGGAATAAAATAGAAAATATGTAGTTATGATAACTTCATATAATTAATATATGTATAAGAAAAATTTAACTATTGAATTATTTTATATAGAAATCAAAACAAAAAAAAAAAAAAATTAAAAATGTATTATATGAATAATAGAATATGTAATTAGATAATGTAAAGATCTGGCCTGAAAAAACCTATATTGTGTTCAAAGGCCACTTAAATAAAGTTATAAAAAAAAAAAATTTTGTTATTTACATATATGTAAGTATATTTTAAATTTTATTATTAATCGAATTTTGTTTTTGGTGTTCTTTTAGTTATATTTTTTTTAATTAATGTTTTTTTTTTTATTGTTTCTCCTTTTATTATTTTTAGATATAATTGATTAGTTATGAAGTAATTAAATAATTAGATTATTTTATTATAGCTATATCATAAATTTTTAATAAGTAATAATCAGGTCAATCGTAGTTGTCAGTTATCAGTATTATTTGTCAGTATTTATGACTAATTTAAGAAATTCTGATACGTCCTATCGTGGTTGTCAGAATTATCAGTTTTTTGATCGATTGTGAATTTTAATAAACGTCACTGATAAATTGGTATCGTGGAGCTTAAAATTTGTCATATTTTCTGATATTTTTTATATTCTGTATCAGCTCAAAATTTTTCAAGTGATAAAAATAAATTTACAGAAAAACGCATATAGACATTCATAAAAAATTTATTTAGTATAAAAAAAACTTTAAGTTTAATTTTAAAATAAAAAACAAATGAAATAATTTTTAATTTATTTTGTTTTTGTTTTTATTAATATGAATTAATTTTATATTTTCTATAAATGGTTTTTGATATAGTAAATAAAAAAGTGTTAGTTTGATTTAATCACAATATTTAATTAAATTATTTTTAATTTGATTTACATATATTTTAGCAGTGGATCCTATACAGATAAAAATGCAGTCTAACTTTACAGGCCATCTTTCCCTTTCGAAATATGAGCCGTTTTTTATTAAATTTTATTTGAATTTGATTTACATTTTATTTCCCGAACTGAAAAAAAAAGTTTTCAAACTTATTTTATTTCACTTATTTTTGTCTTTTATATGAAACTCTTTTACTTTAGAATTTTTTTTTTATTTTATTTAATATAAATTTACACTTTTATTTTATATTTTATTTCACAAAACTAAACTAAACAAATTAATTTAAACTTTTATTCAATGAATCAGCTGATTTTTGAAAAGTCAAACTAATCAGAATTCACAATAGCAAATTTTTGTCAGAAAACTTATCAGTATCAGTTCACAATTCACTTTCTGATAAATTTTGTCAGCTATCAGATTTCTGACCACTGACAACCACAATAGACCTGAATATCTTCTAAATAAATCAAAATGTCGAATTCCCGTACAAAGAGTGCACTTTCAAAAATCGCACTTTCCTTAAGCCAGCTTAAGTTAACGAAAACTTGACGAAATTCTCTGATATTCCTATTATGGGTGTATAATACAATTTATATATTATAATCGTACATTTCTTTAAGTGGGCTTAAACCAGCTAAAGATCATTATGGTTGGGCCTTTATACTTTAAGTGTCATACCTACTGAAAACGTAATATATACAACATAAAGTAAATAAACATCAGTAAATTCAATAGTTAAAATAAAAAATAATATTAACAACACTTAAACTAAAAGATAAATTATTGAAATCCTGTAATTATGGATATTTTTAAAAAAAATAATTATTAACATTTTGAATTAATAATAAACAATTTTTAAATGACAATACAAATTGTTTATTTTTATTATTGTTTGTTTTGATTTAATTTTTTTTATTATTTATGAACTATCTAATATTTGTAAATTTATAAATTTCCCATAATCTATATAGAGATCCCGATAAAAAGCTAGATTAGCGAATGTATATGAAATTTTAAGAAGCTTTATGATCTATGTAGATCGAGATCATTAGAAAAACTCAGATAACTAGGATCCTACTCCATTTTGGTGCATATAGCCCGACTATTCCTAAAATGAAATAGTAGTGGGACTTTGGTTTGGATTTGCTTTATCTTTCTCTTGATCGGGTGCTATAAGGTCTGATTTCAATGTTCTTTTTATATACTCCCCTTTATGGTTATATATTATATACCGGTTGTTTCAGAGCATGCGTATTTTAGAGGGGAAGAAGCAGTTATTTTATCATTTTAGGATTCAAAAAAAAATTATTAACTAAATCGAGGGTGCTAGATCGATTGGTGATATACAACTTCTGGGAAGGACCGCAAATCGGATTTTTAAGAACAAAAATCGCCGAAATTGGCCGAAATCGATATTTTCAAATGAGGTACTTTTTTTATGCATATTCAGATTCGATGGCAAAAAATAAAAACTTATGTTAAATTATTTTTTTTTTTTTCTCAGTATTTTTCTTTAAAGTTAATAAAAATAAAACAAAAAACCAACATATTTTCCTTTGGTAAACTAAAATTAATAATAATCATTTTAATAAATAAATTTGTTATTCATATTATCATATTTTTTTATCTAAAAAAAAAAAAAAAAATGGAGCGTTATCACTCATATAGAGCTTATACAATACATACTTTGTAATAGTCATTAATTTAATATTTAATATTTAATATGTATGGTGGTTTTGCAATTTAAAGTAAGTTAAGGCAACACAACACATTATTGAAAAATATTATATAAGGAACATTGATAATAATAAACCAAAATCCAATTAAAAAATAAAAAAAAATAATTCAAATATTTAACAGAATATTGAATTAGAATTTCTTATAATGTATAAAATTTGACATTTAAAGAAAAAAAAACAAAGCAAAAAAAATGACTAGGTAGTTAATTTATATAATGTAAATCAAATTGTTTTTTAAATGTACCCGTCGTTACTCTTTCATCCAATTTGGAATTTATTATATTCATTTATTGCTGCACTGGATATACATTACCAGTACATTCGAAAATAGATTACGGATTATCAAACTACGGGTAGCACAATATTATAAGAATATTATAGAAAAGCATAAAACTAATTACTATTCGTCAATCCAAGTGACATTGTGTAACTTCGATTCTTACCAATAATCAATATTCTTGCGAAATGTTGGTTCTTCATCAATCGAAGATTATTCGATTACACAATGGCGATTAATTACAAAAATGGTTCATTCAGAAGATGTTGATATCTTCAAATACAGAAAAGAAAAATATTTAAAGCGGAAACATATTCCGAATTTTAAAAACATCGGAGTACATGGCAATTTTACTATTTATTAATCTATTAGTGACTTGTCATGTCTTAAATATTTTTTCTTTATATAATTCCAAATCTATGAGATGAACCTATGGGATTTATGCTTTTGCACAGACTTTTGGAATATACAATAGATTTTTATTTAAAATTTTTATGATAATATATCTACTAAATTGAATGTGTGTGACTACATCTATTGTAGAGTAACTTCGCCTAAATAGAATAGTTCTATTTTATTTATAGTGATAACCAAAACTCTCAACTATTTTTATCACTTATTTTATCCCAATGACAAAGGGTAGGGGACCAGGTCGAAAACGAATAAATTATTATTTTTTCGTCGGTAATCGTGGTGCGTTACTTCCCCTGATATTTTCCATAATTTTCTTTGCTTGAAATGTGTAAAAATTTTATTATTCTAAGAACTGTTATAATAATTTCCATTGTATTATTTATTAAAATTTCATTAATTTTTATTTATTTTTTTTTTACAGAAGCAACGATTTTTTTAGATGACCCAATGTCAATTCTACTTAACTTCTTATAAGGTACGGTATTTTGCTTTAATATATTATTTAATATCAAAACATTTGTAATTCTGTTAACTTCATTTATTGTAAATTTATTTAAAAAAAAAAAAACACAAGAAAAGAAAAAAAAAACGTTTTTTTTTTTTTAAATTTTAGTACAATTTTAACAAATTACGAGTTAAACTTATGTCAAGTATTTTTGTTTCTACGAAGTCAAATATTCAATGTATGTGTATGTAAAGGTATATATATATATATAGTGGTTATCTTAAAATGTAAATTCAAATATCATATTAAAAGTGTAGTGTAAATGTGTTTGTAAAACTGAATTTGTAAAAATAAGAAAATTGTTATCACGATACTACAACCATTTCGAATGTGAAAAACTTTGGAATAAAAAAACAATAAAAAAAAAACATTTTCTTTTTATGTTTCACTTTCTTTACAAAATTTACATTTATTTGTAGTATAGCTACTTAATATTGAGGAAAAAATATGCTAAATGTGACATTTGAACAAGGTGCTTTGCATACCAGAGACAAGCTGCACCTGCTATTTTTATATGTTTTGTATCTATGAAAATTACAGGTTAAGGGTTATGTTAATTGTTTGTTCGCAAATAAAATTTTAAATTTTCGAAAATAATAGAAAAAAAAGAAAAACAAATCAAAAAATAAAATCAAAAAGTTTCTTTGTTGCATAAATCTTATAACATTGCGGTAGGTAGGTAGGTAGTTATATCTATTCAAAATTTAAATAAAAAATAAAAAAAAATAAAGGAAATTCACTTGTTGGTTTGGCAAATGACCAATAATATAATCAGAATTTTAAAACTCTTTTTATTTAGATAGCACACTTTTTATTGATAAATTTAAAAAAATTAAAAAAAAAATTATCAGATTAATTTTTTTTATGAGGCAATGGTAGAAAGACACCCGAAAAGGAATTGAGAATATTAGGTCGAATTCCATACCAAATTCATTTACTTGTTCGATATCTGATCTACGTAGATGGGCTATTAGATTATTTCATGAGATCAAGTGGAAATTTGTTTTGGAGAAATATTTTATTAAATAAATTCACAAGTACAGTTTTAAACCATTGATTTAGATTTAGTTGTTTCAGTTTATAAGAGTTATTGTCAATGTTAAGAAAAATTGTACAAAAGCTAAATCCGATATATTAACATTTGTTCTATATATTAAAATTTGTTCTAGAAAGCCTACAAGTGTAATTCCGGTTGGCATTTGTTTGTGGTTTTTTTTTATGTTCTTGACAGTAACTTAGGTATAGAATTACCTTTTCATGCTTAATTAAGTACGGTACTGTAAGTTTTTACTACATATTTTAAATGAATTACTACATTATGTGAACCATGATAATCATATTCTATTTTAACTCCGATTATGAAGAATTTTTTATCTATAGTCGGCTGAATCTCAAAATGAATATTGACACTGAAATTGTTCGTAATATTCTTTTTAGTTTGATTCTTTTCTGCATAACTGAATATCTAGGCTACAATTTAAAACAGGTATATGAGATTTCCCCATCTAAATAGTGTGCCACATAATATTTCAATGTACTTAAGATAATTTATCACAATGGACTTCACTGGTTTAAGTATATCGGCGTATTGCCGGCAGCCAGTAATGCCTAAGATAATTTCAATTTTCAGAAAATCCTTTATTTGTATTTGCCAGATATTGTTTATTACATCGCTTTTCCAACTTAACCTAGGTCTTTTAGTATTAGTAAAGGTCTAAATTTAGAGGTCTCCCTTAGTGAAGAGGTCTGTGTTAGAAGAAATTCAGTTGCAATCCATTCGCATTGCACTTTTGTGCACGATCTTGCACTTTTACTTATGGTCATATGTTTTCAATCTCGTTTCAACTTCGTTATTACAATTTAGGATAGGCCGGTTAGGTCGAAATATTTTACCTCTCTCGAAAATTTTTACATTTCTACTCTAAAGTTCATATTTCTGAGCTATAGATTAATATTAATCAAAACCTAATTTTGATTACAGAATACAGAAGATTTTTTTTGGATCGGATTCGAATTAAGATTCAGAATTTTTTAGAAATTATTTTTATCTTTTCCCTAGTAATCAAATAATCAAAGTTTTTATTTCAAAGTTTCTAATTTAAAATTCAAAACTCAGTTTTTTTTTTTACACAAAATTTTTTAATTCAGAATTGAGCCGCCAAACCTTTTTTTTATCTAAATTGGTGTCTCAATTTTGTTTTTTTTTTAACGGCAGGGGGTTCTATGTGTAACATTTTCTGATTATGCACAGTTTTGACATTGAATTTATTGTTCCTGATTATCTAATTTAATTGGTTAATATTAAATTTGCAAAAAGTTTTAGACTGCAACAGTCCTTTGAAACTATCTCATATGGTGTTCGTTTCTTTAATTCCTAGATAATTCTTGGTATTTGTTTCCAATTAGGAAACAATTCTTTGTAGATGTAGGTAGATAGGCATAGTAGCGTGCAATGCTAAGATATTGTCCTAAGAATTGACTAATCGCATCAATTCCTGCAAGTTACATCTTTTTTTTCAGGCGATTCAGAATCAGTCGATTTGTATCCCTGGACGTGTTTATATCTTTTTCGAGCTACAGCGTCGCAATCAAATAGAATATGGGAGGAGGACTCCTCTCCTTCTAAGCAGAATCTGCATCTGTCTGTGCTCGATCTACCAATCTTGAAGAGATGTTTGTTGAATGGGCCATGACCTGTGATGAACAATGTCAGCATACTGACATTGAGCTTAGTCTCCCTGATTATCTGGTTTAATCCATGAATATTTAGTTACTGCGTAAGTCCTTGGCAGCTATTCCATATATTCTGGGTTTCTGTGGACTCCCTGAAGCAATACTTGGCTCTGGTCTCAAGAATTGACTTTTCGCACCTGTTTTTGCAAGGACATCTGCCTCTTCATTACCCTGTATTCCTTCATGTCCAGGAGTCCACATAAGAGTAACTCTGTTTCATTCGGTTAGCTTTATTAAGCTTCTGTAACAGCTATAGATAAGCTTTGATTTAAAAATTCGGGAGGCCAGAGCTTTTAAAGCAGCTTGGCTATCTGAAATTATGTGTATGTTGGCACCTCTGTGCCCCCTTTTACTGCACTGTAATGCCGATACCTCGATGGAATAGGTTTCAGCTTGAAAGACAGTGGGATATGTGCCAAGTGCCGCGCTAAACCTAAACCTTGGTCCAAATACCCCGGCACCGGTTTTCTCCCCGATTTTTGAGCCATCAGTATACCATACTGAAGCTCCTGGAGGTAAGTATCATATTAAGTTACATCTGTTTCCTCATCAACTTGTATTCCCCCATATTGAGTAGCTTAAATAGTGATTATGTGATTATTAAAAGCTTTGAAGTGGATCAGCCGAAAAAGAAGAAGAATAAGAAAATTATATTCATCAACTATTTTCTTTTAATACATTTTACTTTACTCTATTTTAAATAGTTTGTCCTACAAATTAAATGTAATATTATGTTGTTTTCCTATACTGATTATATATAATTAAACATTTTAAATAAATTAAAATACATATGTACAAAATTCATTCATTCCATCATTATGTTACGATATTTTAATATTTAATTTACATAAGTACTGCATTAACTTAAATTGAATTTTCTAATCAATTTAAATCAATTCGAACGTAAAGCGTACACAATTATTACAAAATATACCATATAATTTTCAATTCATTTTAATTTTTCTTTTTTTCTTTCTCAACTTTTAAATGTCGGTCTCGAATTGGCCGACAGACAAAATGGAAAAAAAAAATAAATAAAAAAATTGCATATTAAAAATTAAATTCTATATTTAACTAATCTCTTTCAATCTAAATTACAAGGTAAAAAAAAAGAAAGAACTCAGCTAATTAAATTTTTTGACAGAATAATTATTGGGTTGTCGTCTATGCTAAAATAAAACGCGCGATATATAAGGCAAAATGTGTAGACCTACATATTTTTGTTTTTATTTGCACAATTTTTTCTATTTTTAATTTTTATTCTAGAATTCAATTCTTTGCACATTCTTACCTATGTTTAATCTATTTTAAAACCTTTCAGAAATACCTGAGTTCTGAATACTAACCTACAAAGAATATGTGTTGAGTTGCTTATTGAATTTCCTCTAATATTCATATATTCATATATATGTATAGTATATATATATACATAATTGGTTAGGCGCTGTTCTTGATACAGTTGCTATAGTCAGATTTATTGTTTTGAGGCTATTATTAAGATTGTCAGTTTTTAATCCAGATGTATATTTTCATTTCCATCTCTAGAATGCCAAAAGACAAACAACAGAAAAGAAACCCAAACATTAAAAATTTAAGCCAGGCTCTATATGTAAGCATTTTTAATTCCTTTAATATTATTTTCAGTAAAAAAAACAAAAAAAAAAACCCAAAATAGGAAGAACAAACAGCAGAAAACAACGGTGATGACTTTTGTAAATTGTATTAAGAGTTGAATGTTATGTTACAAAAGGCGATCAAAATAACAGGATCAATTTCTAGAATATGTCAAGATATTTATAGTTATAGTATAAAAAAAAAAAAAGCAAAAATAATAAAAACAACATAGAAAACGAAAAACTATCAAAGTTAATAGGAACTCTAAATTTATTTATAAAGAATTTGATTCGATTTTATTTGTTTTTTATAAAGTTTATTAATTCGAATTACGCTATCTAATTTCGAAATTGAAAATCTTAATTAACCAAAGTAAAATATAAATAAAACTTTATTTTAATAATTTCCTTCATATTTTAGTCAAAAAACATTTCGGATATTTAATGAATTTCTGAGGAAATCCCAGTAAGCACATTTGACATTAAAGGGTTAAAAAAATTAAAAACTTTGGATTAGTAAAAATAATGTTGTTTGGTTCGAAAATTTAGAAGATATGTGAATTTAATTCAAAACATTTCTGGAACCAAAATAACAAATACTTAAGTATAATAAAATTATTACTGTCAGATTAAATGTTTAGAGCAAGCACATCAGACGGCTATTGGAGACAAAAGCTTGCTATATTTTTGTGCTATATATACTCAGTGAAGTTAGTAGAACCCGACACCGTTAAAGGTAAATAAAAAGATAAAATGTATGTTGTTAGTAGAGTAGATTAAATATACTGTACATAAACAATAAAAACATAAAATATATTAAAATAATTGACAAAAAAAAAATTAATTTAGTTAGTTGGCATTACTTACATTATTACGCAATTTACTTTTAACAGTCCTAACTCTTACGTGGCGGTCAAAAGAGCTTGAATTAGAATTTACTTAACCAATCATTCTAGTAATTGGCTAAAATCTGCCATATTATGCAGGAGGAAAATGAAATGTGGCACATTTCATCGGTACTGACATAACTCTGATCTGTATTTTCAATCGGAAAATTTGAAATTATGGAGGCTAACAATTTTTCCAGTGAGTATCTGGTGAATAAAAGAGATATTCGTAATTAATGACAATGACTGTGAGCCAATTAGTTTAAAACGGTGGGAATTAATAAGGCGTTTGTTGCCCTCTTTTATAATATGTATGCTTCTACAGTGCCACTTAGTCGAAGAAACTGATTAATGATTTATTGTATTACAACTTTTGAAATCAATTGAAAAAAGATGGATTTCACGATAAAAACTAAGGCGAAACGTAAAAAATTTCGTTGAACAAATTTCAACCGATTAAGAATGTCAGTTAAGAAATGAGGGGTTCATACTTGATTGGCATATATTCAAGAGCAGGCCTGATCGATAACTTAGATTTTTTTTTCAACATTTATTATTCAAGATTCATTTTCAAACAAATTAAGCATAATCACACATCTACAGGGCTTTCTAAAAACGTATTTGGAAATAGAATTATGTCTCTACAGATTAAACGACTATGTAAAATATTTCGAAAAAAAATGTATTTGAAATCCACAAAATACTTAGAAGCTTAACCAGTATCAGAAGCCCTTAATGTATCGTTTGATAAAATGTTGTGCCTTTTAGAAAATAATTTTTACCGAAAAATGTACATTCAATATTTTCAATAAAATCGAATTTCAACAAAATTTTTTTGTTACATTTTTTTGTTCACTTGTTACACCCCTGTACTTGAATGGCATAAAGCAATTCATTTTTAAATTTACAACGAGTATAAAAACACACGATTTATGTAGTAAAATGACTTATATAGGTCTGTTATTCATTCTAACCTCCTGACTTGAATTTTAGAATTGTAGCTGTTGACTGTTTGGTCGGTTGAGAGGTTGAATGTGGTTGACAAAGTAAATCATCTTGCCGTACGATGTGATCATTCTGAAATTAGGAACCAATCTACCTACTGCGCCATCAAGTGTGCTTGCTACATAGTTAAAAAGATGTATATATAATTCTGAAATTTAAGTAATTTAAGTATTTCTATAAGTTTCGGTTTTGTAGACGGACACTACTGTGAACTCCTTATATTTAAAAAAACATTAAAACAATTTAACACGCTAAAACGTGTGTATCTACTAATTACTTAGTATAATAATTAACTTTTTTGTATTAGTCTGGAGGGTAATAATTGAATATCGTACGAACATTCCAGTTTTTAACGGTCTAAATTTAAAATGCTCTTGAAACAAATTAGCTAGTCTACTTACTATCTTACAATTTTTGGTGGTTAGTCGTTTAGAATAGAAAAGTTTGTGGTTGAAAGTACAATCAACAGAAGAAGAAGAAGCAGCAGTCGATATTACACACGTTGGGAAGACTAAATATAGCTTCTAACGGGGAAAACTTTCACAGAGTCAAGACGTATTGCAAAAGACAGCTAGACCTGGAAACAGTACATGAAAAAAATAATAATAAAAAAATACAAAATCTTTGATTGGTTTACAAAACATACAATTTGCATCAACCCAACAAGTGCATTGCAATAAAATCAACTTGAATAGGGTATGAATGAAAGGAGAACAATAATAATTAAATAAATTTGAATTTTAAATTCGGAAGACCAAAAAAATTAAAAATTTGCTTCTAATCATTTCAGAGTTATTTAAAACCTTCATTATTTATTTCGAAATTTTGAAGTATAACCAAACTTATTTTTTTTTTTCCTTCTTTTGTTTTGATTTATTTTTGTATTTAAAATTGTTTAATTTTTTTTATTTCTTTAAAAAAAAAAAAAAAAAAAACAAAAATCGCCGGTGGTTGTAATTGTTGGCTATATTTATTTATAAGGGGTTCATATATGAGAATGAATACTTGCCAGATTGTGAAAAATAAACACATCCACTAAACTGTAATTTTGTTGTCATTTTAAGGCGCCATATCTCTGATTTTACATGTTACATGTTAAAAGTTGGGCAATATAGACTGTTATAATAAATACTATAATATATTTTGGTATATGTATAGAGGTTATGTGGTTTTTTTTTTTTTACAATTTTGATCTGATGTTGTTGTTGATTTTATTACAATGCAGTTGTTTGGTTGATGCAAATTGTATGTTTTGTAAACCAATCAAAGATTTTGTATTTTTTTATTATTATGTTTTTGTTTCTATACAAAAAAAAAAACATTGTTTTATACCTTGAGGGCAAATAACCGCCAAAACAACCGATCGGTTAACTCTTGAAAGAGCTCTGAATTTATTTGGAAAAATAATAAGCAAAATGTAAAAAAAACAAGAGAAAAAAATATAAAAACAGAAAAATCAATAGCAAATGGAAAAAATAACAAGAAAAATCGATTTTTAAGAGTTAATTGAATGAAATTTATTGATGGACATTAGAAAGACATTCGAATTGAAATTTAATGGTTATTTGAGAGGTTGTAATACACTGTTTGGGCACAAGTTAGAAGAAAAACAAAAATAAAATTCACAAATAAAATATTTTTAAAACTGTTTTTAAGGTAGATTTTAATTTAAGATTATGCAAGTGTGTGTACCTATATGTTTGCGTGTATAGATTTGTGTGAAAAACTTATTTTCTATGACTATCATTGGAAAAATTGTTCCACCAATTGTGTGTACTTATTTGGTATTTTATTTGTTTGTTCTTATTTATAAAATAAAATAAAATTTATTGATGACATTGACATTGTAGCAAAAAATCAAAAAAAGGAAGTTTTTTTTTTTTGAATTGTATATGTATAGTAGGTACATATATCTATGTATATATATTCATTATATTATTCAAGAAACGGTCTAGGGCAATTGAAATTTTTCTTTATTTATTTTTGATTAACAGTTTGTAATATTTTACTCACATGGTTGACGGATTGAAGGATTACTGAATTGAAAAATGAATTGACTTTTGTTTCGTTTTGTTTTGTTTTTGCATAAATCTGTAATTTAAAAGAGTTAAAAAAGATGAATATATTTATAAATGTCTATATTTTGAATTTAAAAAAAATTTAAGTTAAATAATTATATCAAAGATAGTTGAGTGAAAAGAAAAAGTAGTTTAAAGAGATTTTGAAAAGGTCAAACATCAAGGTTATATGAGAAGTAAAAGAATTTATTTTCACTTTTTATCTTATTTATATTAATTTTAATATTAAAAAAGTAAAACTTAATTTTATGTTATAAAAAGTGAAAAAAAAGATGTTTTTGATTTTGATTAATTACATAATATTATATGGGTAGAAAAAAATATCTATAGCTAAATTTGTTTTAAATTAAGTATTTTTAAATTGATTTGAAAAAGAATTTGATTCGAATGAAATAATCTAAATATTTTTGATCAAATTTTGACCAAGGATTGATAATTAAACACGGAACAACACAGTTGACAATATAATAACAACAACCGCAAAATTTTTAAATTATAAAGGATACATTTTGAGACTAACGAACGGACAGGCAAATTATACGGTGAGCAAAATAGGATAAAGAATATTGACTACAAAATTGAATATCAAGTGTTTTAATTGTTTGTTTTTTAAAGTTAATTTTTAAATTATTTGCAGTATCAATTGTATGTGGTTATAGGATTATTATATGAATAAATAACTAGAATAAGTGAAAAATAAATTTAAAAAAAATTAACATGTCTACCAGCTAAGCTATATATTGAACCAAAAATTAAATGTATTAGACAAAAGATAACAATAATTGCAAAATAAACAAAAATTGAACAAAATTTTAAAACAAAAGCGGGTCCACATCCTTGGAAGAAAACGGCCCAAAAATATTGACTGTACATTAATTGAGAGTGGAAATGGTAAGCACACGCTAGGTGGCGTAGTATGTACGGCCTTTCAACCAATAGGTCCTAAGTTCGATTCCCGACGAAAGCAAAAAAATAAAAATGCTTATATGGGTTTTATGAACTGGTGCAGTAACCTTTTTGTCATCAAATAATTTGAGATAAAATAAGTAACCAAAAAAAGTTAAGACGTTTGTTTATCACTTAAAATAAAATGGAATTATGCTATTATGAAGGCGAAATTACTTTACAATTACAATAGTTATATATCATAATAATTTAAAGAGAAAACTGATTTATGTAATTTTGTATACCAATTCTCCATGTAAAAGCAGTTGTTCATCACATAAACTTGGAATTAAAAAATAAATTTAAAATTAATATCTATTGACTTGGAAAATTAAATGTCCTATGACAGTTGATTCTTTATGACGTTTTATTAAAGTGTATTCCAATATTTATCCATTTTTAGTCAGTAATATCAAATAAATTTTCCAAAATATCGAATTCAAAATTTGAAAGATGCTAGTAATTTTTACTTAGGTATAAAGGTTATTTAAACTGACACTGTAAAAATTTACTTATCAATTAACTTATAAGTTAATAATTTATGTATATAGAAAACGGCTTGGAGTTACATTTGGAAAATTAAATGTTCAGTGTTTTAGTTTTTTTTTATGTATACCTACTCACAAATTTCAAGTTTCTTTTTAAGTCTTTTGTATTTGTTATTGTAAATTTATACAAAATTCTGTTATGTACAGTTCAATGGTTTGTCACAGACAATTCTATTAAATTAGATAAAATAATTCTATAGAATTATATATTAACATACATATTATAGAGCAATTTGATTTTCTATGAATTCACAATTTTGAAGGGACAAGAGGCGAAAATGTAAAGTTTAACTAAGACCATCATCTTACCTATCGCACAACCAATCAAAAATCTGTATTTACATTTTTTGTCAAATTAAGTCAATGTATTTCAGCTGATTCCACTCCTATTATAATATACTAGTTGAGTGTTACCTTATATTAATGTTTAGAAGTATTTTTTTTCTATATTTAATTTGAGAAACTAATAAGGCTTGTTTTTAAATATTTACTGTAATTTAAATTTTTTCTAGATCATAATTATGCCAGATGTAGTTAATAGAATATTTACATTAAGTAGAATAAATTCGTGCATCAATCGAACTTCTAAGATTTGTCTACCATCATATTTGTTCCCCCAAGATATAACTTATTCTATTCTATTATATTCCTTTTATAGTTATTTATAGTTATATTTTTATTTATTATTAACTATGCTTCTTTTCTTTTAATACTTTAATTGACTTAAATTCTGTGAAGGCAGTTAGGGTACTTATCCCATTTACTTGGCCTCAAGTAAATAAAAACCAAAAAATCATATCAACATATCCAATACTTTGACATCGATAAAAATCGAACATTACACTAGATTTGCCAAAATTTGAAATTTTTTCCTCTCTCTAATTTTTTATGTAACAATAAAAATATCTTAAATGGTTTTGAAAACTTCAAATGCATTCCAATAAATGGATTTACGATCCATTCTTAATTTATATCAACTAAATCGGTATTTAAACGTTCTTACTTCATATCAAAAACATATTCTCAATTCTGCTTTGTATAATAATTATCTATATAAGTATAATATTTAAAATTTGATCAAAATTAAATCTATAGAAAATAAATATAAAAATTTAAGATTTTGTCGGTTTAGGGGTAATAACTCAAAAAACAAAAATTAGTCCAAAATAAATTACCTTTCAAAAGTCCACCAGAATTTGCATCAATTTCAAAAATTCATAAAACCTTTTTTTTTAGTACTCTGATATTATAATGAAGTAATTTATATGCAAAGTAAGACAGACAGTGTAACATGTACATAATTTAATGTAACAAATGTATAAATAAAAGATCATTACTGTATTTGATTTAAAATGTCATTAACCTTTATTTCGATGTAAATATGTGCATCCTATAAATAATTTTATTTAAATTTTTAATTTTTTGATTTTCTGTTTTTCTTATTAATTATAAAGTTTTGCACTCGAAAATGACAAAAGTAATTTTTAACAACATAAAAATTAAGTTTATTTTTGATTAAATCAAAAAAAAAAAAAACCACACACATACACTTAAGCATGGTATATTAAACAAGAAAAAAAAACTAGTAGCCGAATTCTTGACCGTTTATTACTGTTAATGATGGTTATAAATAATAATCAATTATGTTAATGGCACTGCTGCAACACTTCAGGCAGTATTCTTTTTGGAAAATATCCTACAAATCATAAAACCAAAAAACAACAGGTTAATTCTACGGTTTTAGTTTCGGAAATTATTTCAAATATTTTTGATTGTACCATAAAAGAATGTCACTTTATTCCCGTTTGGTTTATAATACATTGCAACAATCAAAATGACAAGTAAAAATGCAAATAATTGGAAAACAATATTATTTTTGCAATAATCATTTTTAATTATTGATTGAAAATATCGATATTTCGGAAGCAACATACTTCCTTCATCAGTGCTTGTTACTAATTAATTTTCTTAATTTATTTTTTCCTTTTTATATTCTAAATTACATTATTTATTCTATATTTTACCTGCACTTCTGCGAATTATTTTATATTCATTTAAATAGCGGTAAGTGTACATTTTCTAAATTGTTGGTTAATGTATCTGTTATCTATCTGTTCCCTAAAATTAACGTATGTGTCTAATTTGCTTATTTTATGTACAAATTGGTTTTATCAATTTTATGATGTTCTTCAATTAATAATGTTTAGCAATTGCCTGCTCTTTAGTTTTAAATTCAAATGGTTCAAAAACTAACAACTTATGGCGTAAAAGTACAATACAAACTACAACATAATGTACATTTATTTTGCTGTCAACGTGTCAGTAGTATTCAAGTATACAATCTAGATTGTATCTAGATTTCGATCACTGTATGTTAAAAAAAAAAAAGTTATTTATTATTAATAATTATCAGGAGTTTTTTCGTTCATCATAACACTACTAGAACTCATCAGTAGGTATTTATAGTGAGTCTAACACTTCCTGATTTTCATTTTGATTGACTTTATAACTTATTAGAAGATGTCAATAAGGCCTCTGTGAGTTATAAAATCGACCAAAATTTCATTGTAAAATATATTTTTTACAAAATAAATTTATATAATTATAAATTTTTTAAAGCTTTTACATCATTTTACTTTTAACTGTATGTTGTATGGTGGTAAAACTAGTAGGTTTGACCAAATGTAAGTGGGGAGAGGTTATCCTAGAAATTTCTTTCGTAGAAAAACTGTAAACGAAAAAATCTTAGAAAAACCAGAACATCGAAAATGCATTATTAAAGTTTTAACTGCAATGTAGTATGTCCCATAACGTATTATATACAACATAATAAATTCTAAAATGTTTATAATCTGTTTTTTTTCTACATAGATAAAGCTAGTATGTAAGTATTATTAAACTACTTATATTGTGTATAGTTCGTTATGGAACATTATAGATTGTAGTCAAAATTCTAATACTGCGTTTTCGATGTCACACAAACTGCTTCAATTCTATTTTTATGGGTAAAGCAATACGGAGACCACACTGAATTAGCATATTTTAAATGGGATCGCATAATGAAGGTGTAAAGAGACTTAAAATGAGTATGGATCGTTAAATTTCTTATATATAATTCAGGATTAATCAACAATAAATACTGAATTTGTATAATAATTGGATATATTATGACACAACTGTATCTGTGCCCTTACAACTTTTTAATGTAATTTTCAACCTCATTTAATTATGGCAAAAATAATTACCCCTATCCCATTTATTATGAAAACTTTACAGTCTTAATTTTGTTATTATAATTTAATAAAATAATATATAATTATATAAAAAAAATGTAATTTATAAAAGTAAGTTAATTTAGGAATTACAGGAATCATGGTTCATTTACGTTATAAGATCTGTTTTAACCAAATTGCTCCCAAACTGTTATATTTTAATAATACCATGAGAATTTTGTATACATATAAAAATACCTAATGTAATTTAATTTAAAATTTTTGTCTCAGTAATTATTACCCATCTGTAATTACTACTACCCAATTTTCTGTCTCATAATCATATACCCTATAGTTATCAAACTCAAAATATTTTTTTTTTTTGCTTTAAATTTGAACTGAATTATCTCAAAGTCATGACTTTTAAAAATTTCGAATTTTTCGTTTAATTTGTTTTTTTTTTTTTTGTTTTGTCGTTTTAAATATGCAAAGAACGTTTCACAACTTGTATAAAAACAAAACAAAAAATATATAAAACAAAACAACACAAAATATATGGGAGACCATATCGTTTTTATGTAATTTAAGCGAAAATAAAATCACAGTTTCTGAATTTTCAGGAAAACCACAATTTTCAAAAAAAATAAGCAAAAAACAAAAAATAAAACCTGAAGTACTAAAATATAAACAAAATAAGAAGTGTTGCTCCAGTGTCTGAAATCCAGAACATTAACTTGTGAAATCATTTATTTAATGGGAAATTTTTATTTTGTCATTTCTTGTATTTTATAAAAACTTTAACTTGAAGACATCGAATTACGACCGTTGTTGAAATTCCAAAAAAAAAATTAAATCTAGTTGATAATTTTTTTTTATTTTACTTTTTCATTCTCCTCTTCCTTAGATAACTCTTCTGATAATGTTCTAATAGAGCAACCTGATGAGATCGATTCCAATCTATATTCAGAGTATGGAATTTTCTTTTAAATACCTCCACCAGATTCAAATTGAATCCTTAAAAAAAAAAAAAAATTAAATTTTAAAGACAAAAAAACAAAAACCTGAATTTAAAAAAGTACACTCTCACTGTAATTTAATTTCCTGGATGCGCTTAGGTAACTTATTTTAGTGGACTACCAAAAAAAAAAAACAAAAAAAAAATAACAAAACAAAAAAACAACAAATAAAAAGTATGTAATTGAAACAGCAGCACCAGCAGCAGCACCAACGTTTTTATTGTCACATAGTTAGTTTACTTTCGGAATTGTAGTGTCACAGTATTGAATTGCATTCATTTGTTGCTTCCATATACTAACAAGTAAACATTATATATATATATATATATATATAAATTTGAGTATGTTATTGTTGTTTGGTAACGCAGTCAAAATGTGTTAAAAGTGATTGAAAAAATGTTTAAAAACGCTAAAAAAGACAAGAAAATATTGGTTGAAATTTATTTTTAAAGCTTAATTTACGATCATGTTGCTGTTAAAGTAGCTATTATGCTTGTAAATTTTTCCATTTATCTTTATAAGTAGGTATTTAAAAATAAGGAAAGAAAAATTGAAAATGGAAAATGTCAGTAGTATAGTTCAAATTTAATAAATGTATTTTGACTTAAGGAAAATAAAAACAAAAATGAGAAAAATTTATATAGACTTGGTCAAATTATTTTATACTCTTTATTACTATACGTGTATAAAGTCTTGTGTAGTTGTATATAAGTGGTTTTGTGGTAAATCACGTTTGTTAATACATATAAAGAATATATGAGTTGATTCGATAAAATAATAAAATGATTTTTTTCAAAACTGCAATAAACGTAAAAGAATTTTAACAACCTTCTGATTTCCAATCTATTACATGGTGAAGACCGCAGGTCGAACTCGGTCAGTATGGATGTTAAATTGATTTTTTTTCTATACATTA
Organism: Argyra leucocephala; assembly: GCA_963942445.1. NCBI lineage: Eukaryota > Metazoa > Arthropoda > Insecta > Diptera > Dolichopodidae > Argyra > Argyra leucocephala. Next base: position 137,377,215 of record OZ012677.1, read on the forward strand.
TTGTACAAATAATGAAATTTTATAAACTTAATTTCCGATAGCTATATTCATATCACTTCACTGGTGATTATAAGTTGATTGACAATAGGGGCTTAATATTTAATTATTATTTCTGTATTTACTATAATGAAAATAATAATAAATGTAAGAACTAGCTACCAGGGCTATCGGCTTGGGGTTAATTCATGTAATTGAGAAGTTGAAAAAATTCAATTATTCAGCATAATCTAATTGCCTGGTCGACTTGACGCAAGGTTTTCCAAATCCAATCATAATTTTTGCGTAATGAGAGCACTAACATCAGAAATATAATCGACGCAATGGTTGAACATCAAGACAAATGGAACGAGCAAATACAGAGAACTACGCATGAAGAAGTAGTGTTTAAAGAAAAGGGAAAATGATATAGGAATTTTCACTGATGGATCGAAAATGAACTGCGGAGTAGGTGCAGGCATTTTTTCAGAAGATCAAGTATATCAAAGTCTTATGATCTTCCTAAATACGGTAGTGTCTGTCAATCAGAGCTGCTTGAAATTAGGGAAGCGCTTAAAACCATTAATCACATTCATACGACCAAAACAAAAGTCACCATCTTCACGGATTGTTAAGCCGCTATCAAAGCTTTGGTGGCGGACACTATCTGTTCTAAGCTGGTGGAACAATGCCGAAACAAAATTGGAAGCTTAGATAACCGGTTCTCGGTTTCTCTACTATCGGTTCCTGGTCTCAATAACATAGATGGAAATGAGAGAGCCGATGAACTGGCAAGGCAAGGTTCCAAACTCGGTAAACCCCTTGAGGAGACCTCATTCACTCTTCAGAGAGAGTCGTCAAGGAGCGCATCCATTCATACTTTCTGGCCAGAGCAAAATAAAAACATTGAAAAACATGGCCCTCGTATAATATCAATAAAACCGAACAATTCTTAACCAGGTCCCGTACTGATATGCCAAGAGTAGTAGCCATCAGTACGGGTTATTTGCCAATAGGGAGCCAAGCTAGGTTTTCCCTTCAATCTCCACTGTCGCAGTTGCAAGGATGAGAATGAAGCAGAAAGTCTTCAACAATTCCTTTAAAGCTGCCTAGCATTATCTTGGGTCAAACTCCGGACTTTAGGTGAAGCTTTCCCCAGCAATATAGGTTTTATCGCGGAAAGCAAAATAGGAGATCTGATCAACCTTCTCAATCACACAGGACCTCACACACACCTACCTACCTACTTACGCATGAAGAAAGAGCTTAGATATATAGAGAAGAGGAAGGTGGAAGAAGATTCAAAATGAAAATACACGGCCGGCTCAACTTGAAGTAATGCGAAATTCGGTTTTTTTTTTAAATTTCTTATAAACAGCCAAAGCATTCTAAAAATACCTTTAGCACTTACGTACCGTTTGGTTGGTATAGGATAGGATAAGCTAGGAAGAAAGGAAGTTTAAGAATAAAGGTATTAATATTTTGCTGAAATCTTCTCAAATTATAATTTAAACGTGATTACACATTCTTGAAGTACGAATTATGAACGAATTTCCTGCATAACCTATTTTATGCCATCTTAGGATTTTTACAGTACAAAGGTGTGCACTGGAGACTCCTCTTGTATCGCGTTAGAATTGTTTAAGCGGAGGAAGCAGTGCTTTGATTTCTGTTGAGCATATATTTACACCTACGAAGTATCTGTAAAACAGAGAAAGGGCTTCGACTGCACGTCGATATTCAAGAGAAGTTATGGATTAAGTTAGATTTGGAATACCAATCAAACAAATAGCGCAATTTTGAACGCGGTCAAGTTCTGTAAAGGAATTCGCCAGCTCAAATGTGCGAATTGTATTAATCTTGGGATGTATAAATGATTTATACATATTAAGGAGTTCCAAAGATGAAAAGACAGCTTAACATCGACTCAGACTGTTTAAGCACTTGGAAACTACTTTCGCAATATCAAAATTATGGTCGTTTCAAATAGTTTTTCGATATACGTGCAGTTGTGTTGGATTCGAGTTTCACTGTGGGTAGGTGGTGTAATCGGATATTAACATACTTTTCGAGGTGGATTTTTCTGAGACACCTATCAAAGATTTTTACCATCTTCCTACGACCAAAAAATCTTAACTTTCGTTAAAAATCATAGCAATAAAGCAAAATTACTGGGCATTATGACCTTATAATTACCTTGTAAAACAATTAAAATTTCTAAAAATAAAAATAACAAGTATTTCTAATAATTTGTTCATGTCTTTAAGCAATTACATTATTAGTAATTTAAAATTAGTAAATAACACAGAAACTATACATACTAACAACACAGAAAGCATTTATTTTCTTCTTAAAAAATTTACGATGACAAAATGAAAAATTTATATGAACTTTCATTAAAGTTAAAAGTTTAAAATTTTTAATTAAGTTTATTAACCTTGATTGTTGATTTTTCGGAAAAATTATTACCAAAGATAATCACAATAACAGCAATAGCAACAATAACAACAACAACAAATAAAAAATAATAATGCAATACAACATCGTTCCAATGATATTCATAATAAGTTTAAAGTTATTTGTTCTCAATCAATCAGGATTGCCATTGAAAGTTGATACCATCTTATGTACATAAATAAATTAATGATTATCATGCAATTTTAAAATTACATTATTCTTTCAGGTAATTTACAGGGTGTATTCATATTTATTTAAAAAATATATTTAATAAAAATATACTGCAAAAATGGCCATTGGTACTGTCAATGACATAAGTCAATTAAAATAGTAGTTAAAATGTTAAAAATTTTTCATTCTTCTTCAAGGTTTTCATCAATTTTATTTCTAATATTTATTAACGATTTGATCCAAATATCCTTTAATCCTAATCCTATGATTTCCTTTATAATACGAGCAGCTTATAATATCCATAAAATTTTTTAAACACATCATTTTCATTGCTGTTTCAACCAAAAGAGAAATCAGTTCCCTTAACCCAATGATTTGGCTAGAAAATAACTCTATACAGCTCAAAAAACAGAATCGAGTTTAATACTTATAAAACTCAGAGCTGTATTATTTCAAAAAAAATCCATTTTTGATTCTGATATTTCGTTTCTGCAGTGTTTGGAAAGTGCAAGCGTATTAGTTATTCCCTTAAATCGGGAAAGGATTTTGGATTTTGATATTGTATACGATATTGTAAACAATGCAATTAAATATTTCGGCTTTCTTAGTCGATGTAAGTCTTACTTTTCCTATTGTTAACCTCTTGAAGATATATAAAGCTTTCATTCGACCGAACCACCTAACATGTAGTACGATTTCAATATATGAGCAGACATTTCTAGTAATACGTTAAAATAAATTGGATAAAGTTTAAAAAATTAGTTAATCATATGTTCTCGCTTTTCGACTGCTCATCTCATCAACTGTCATTCTGGATTTTTTGTGGCCATATGTACATTCTCAGTGAAAATTCAATTGAAATTAACAAGCATGGAGTAGTTTCACGTGCAACACAACAAGCGGTATGTGCTTATTCTTAAATCGTTGAAATCTCTAGATGACAGAAGACAGCTTATGGAAATTTATCCTTTTTTAGAACCTAATTCTATTCTAAACGTTCACCAAACATGAACAATTCTATACTTATGATTAAAATTGTAACCCTATCCCATACCTGTTCCATTTTCTTTTTCACCAACTTCTTTTTCTCGCCCTAGCTAAACGTACAAACGACTATAACAGATCTCCCCCTAATTTTGTCGCAATGTATATAAAAAAAATTGAAAACATTATTATTTATTAAAGCATGTAATTTTGACTCCACACTTTAACTGAAGTACCTTGTAAAAAAAAAAGATGTCCATTTTTCACTTGTGTATAATATGGAGGTATTTAAATTTCTTCTTTCATATCAAAAATATTAATTGGTTGTAGTTGGTGATTAAATGGAAAATTATTTTGAGACATGATTTAACGGATATTTATTAGTGAAATTAATTAGAGTGACAGTTTAAATATCTTTTTAATATGTATAGGTACATGTATATATGCACAGATATGTTTTTTAGTGTACCTGTTTTATTAGATGGATGTTATACTATAACAGTGGGGGCTTATGAATCTAATACTCATAAATTTCAAATTGTCGTGATATAATTTTTGCATATATACATATCTACATATTATAAAAAAAAAACAAAAAAAAAATTAAATAAAATTTTGAATGGTATTTTTATGGGGTGGTGTATTTTAATTTGAAATTTTCTTTCATTTTGGAAAATTTATGATAATAGTGTATTATTAAGAATGTATTATAGGATACTGCGATATCTTCGTTTGTATTAATGATGCTATATAAATAAATAAATACGAGGAAAAAAATATACTTTATTTGACAGGGTATATTAATGAAGAATTTTATTTTGATTTATATTCACCACACGAGTGGTGAACAAAAATTTTACTGGTGTTCTGTGATTCTAATTCTAGGTAGATTTTTATGTTTAATTCTAGGTAGCTTTTTTATGTTATGTGTGTTAAAAATATCGTTTTTAAAGTAAAAGTAAGCTAACTAAAATACTTGTTAGTAGGCAGAAATACATCTTGTACTTGGCTGAGTAACATTTTTTTTACTTATGTTAATTATTTGTACTTAATTTAAAGTGTATTAAAATTATTTTCTGTTACCAGATACAGACAACCAATAATAATGTAGATATGAAATAAAAAATTTATAATAGCTATATTTTTTTTTGTTTGAAGCATAGCCCAACATTAGGTATTAAAACAACACATTTATAAACGAATGGTTTGTTGGAATATGGATTGAAGTGGTACATGGGAGGCCTAAATACTATAATTAGATAGCCAAGGATGGGATATGCAAAACTAATTCAAGTTAAGATGAAAGTCTTTTTTTTTAGAGTATATTTTAAAGCTAAAAAAGTCATTTAAACTTTTGTATTGAATACCCAATATGAGCATTCCATTTATGGGTTCACACTTACCATTAGTCAATTCTGGAAGAAACATAGACTAAAATTAGAATAATGATTTTTTTTTACAGATATGTGCGGAATATTATATCACCTTTAACTACTTGAGCAGTCAATATATCAGTTATATGAGCAATCTTTCTTCTTTTATTCAGCGTTCTCAAATGAATTAAGTTAAGACAATGTTCATTGGTAGGTTAGCAGATTGCATTTTCCCAGGGAAGATTACGCAAGGTAAATCTCAAAATCTTCATTTGTATAAACCCTATGGATAATTTTCTTCACAAATGAAAAGTGACAATTTACAAGTTATTTGAATCAGAAAATGAAATCAAAATAAATTTACAGGTTTGAACCAAATAAACAGATCGAAACTATGTGATTAAAGAAAATGATACGAAAATTGATTTAAAAAAAAAATAAATTTTCTGTTAGAATTAACACGAATTGAATTGAATATTTTTCATAACATTATTTGATTTTGTAATGTATGTTATAATTCTGCAGTAAGGAATTCAACTATTTATTTTTGGCACTATAATAAGATTGATAAATTGTTTGATAAATTCTTAAATTTATTTTTCTTTGTATGTATTTTTGTATTTATTTAAATATGTATATATATGTAGAATAATCCTTTAACATGTATTAGGTATCAAAGTGTATGATAATAATAATGATAACATCATAGTGTCTGATATGAGATGAATATAGTCTGAAACACATAGGTTTAAATTATATATTTAATTAAATTGAAATCTGGTAATAGAAATATCATAATAAAAATAATATATATCGCATAATAACTATTTTGTAAAAGAAATTAAATTCGCTGTAAAAGAAAAAAATATTGTATTTGTTTAATATATAAATGAAAATATTATAAGTTAGAAGCATAACATATAACATTTCGAACCTAAAGGTTGATTTCCTCTTAATGGACTAACGTCCGGACAAATTTTTTAACCAATCAAAAAATTTTATTTTACCAACATATACACAAAAAATCCTCTCCGGGCATTTTCTTCATCCAATTTCTTAGTTAAAATATTTTTAACTTTTGGCTGAAGGACGAAGTAAAAGAAAAGGATAGATATATAATTATTTGATAAATATTTATTGCTATCTCGATTTATGAATGAACGCATTCACATCATAGAATTTCAAATGTTTTTTAAGAAAAAGATATGAAGTGTAATTTTTTTGTTTTTTAGTCTAAGATTATTTGGTTTCTAACAAATTATTTATATTTTAAGATAAAAGCAAAGCGCTATATTTTATTTTTTTCGAATATTACAATGTTATTATCCATTATTACTCTTAACAAAATTTAAAATTTTTTTAATAAAAGTAATATCACCAATATATTTTCAAACGTCAACCTTTTTTGACTACATAACAAATGTCAGTCCTTCGCGCATTGAGAGGAAATCATAAAATTTTCCTTAATGATATTTGTGTTTCATTTATAGTGTAAAATAAAATTGTCCGGACGTTCGTCCATGAAGAGGAAATCCACCATAACATTAACCGATTAAATCAGGTAAGCAAAGAGACTAGGTCCAATGTCGATGATCATGGTCAATTGAACTGACATCTGCTCAAAATTGGTATGCTCAACACACACAGATGGAAAATTTTGCTTAGGAAAAAATAAACTCCCTATCACATTCTATTTGTTTCCGGCGTCAAAGCTCGCAAAATACATAAATATTTCCATTCAAAACAAACGGGATAGTACATTGGATCTGAAAAGGTCGTGTCTATATATAACTTCCCATCGAGGAAAATATATGTGACGACGGTTTAATTTCTAAACATCAGTTCTTTACTTATAACCTGTAATATGACCTGCATTACATCTTAGTTTGTAATATTACTTCCATCTTTTTCATTTCCTTATTTTTCAATTTTTTTTCTACTTAGTCTAAACAGTATCATAAACAGTTCAAACATCTGTGGAAACTAGCTTTCAAGGAAATAAATTAAGTTCTAGGTTATTTAAAGTTATTTTTACGAAATTTAACTGGTTTAAGACAAGTACAATTAATTGAATTTATCTGTAAGATTTTCATGCAGAAATTTTAAGTTTTCTACATACAAGTATTCATTATATTCTCAATAATTTCTTTGTGCATTATTCGATAAGCATTGTATTGGGGTATTTTTTGAACTACTTGCAATAGGTTGTTTTGGTAGTTTGAATTTGACTTTACCGATATATTTATTAGTTTGTTAACAATATGTATATCAATTAATTTGCTGAGATTATAAAATATTAAAGTAATTATAATATAAAAAAACATTCAAGTAGTTATAATTTGATTTGTAAATCAATTTTAATTTGCTAAAATTAACTTCTTAATAATTTTTTTAGATTCTCAACTCATTAAAAATAATTCACTTAATTCAATCACGTAAATTTTCCCATCTCATTTTCAACAATTTTACAACTTTCTAATTAAATTAAATTTTATATTATTATTGTTTTTGTTTTTTTTTTTTAAATATAAATCTTTAAGATAAATAAAACATGAAAATTAACAAATCACTATACATTGCTAGGTTATACAATTTATTTTTAAAGGTAAATAATAAACAAAAATAAAATTAAGAGACCATCGCTCACATTTTACCGAATAAACAATATTTGTGTATAATATGGTATATGTGGTAGATCTGGGAGAATAATTTCTCATCATAAGATTAAAAAAAAATTAATCCATATATAAAAATCATTTCTCACGTCTTCTATTTGAAGAGAATCAGCATGATTACAAAAACAAAACAAAAAACGAAAAACGATAAATAGAAAAAATTTGAATAATAATTTCCTAACAATTCATGTTACCTATATGTATACCACCATACTAAAGACCATCATTGAAGAAACCATATCAAATCATCAATTGAGTTACTTGATCTGCTTTATGTCATCTAAATAATATAACAGACATACAACAGATATGCTTTCTTCACTTTAAATTTTCTGTTATTTTTTGTTTTTTCTGTTTCATGTTGAATTTAAGATTTATGGACATTGACAAATCACAAACCATCTAAAAGCGTTGAAAATTGTGTTAAATCAGTTTGTCACGAGTCACCAATTACCTATACAGAACTCCAAATCTAAAAATGAGACAAAATACATTTTATTTTTCTTTTGTTTTTCATTTTTCTCATTTTTTATTTTTCTCTTCTTCCTACAAACTGTTCGAACCATTATTTTGTTTTTGTTTTTAATTTGTTTGGGCGAATGTTGGAACATTGAAATGCAACAAGGCATATACAATATCAACCAACGCACTATGAAATAAAAACAACAACAAAAGGAATGTGTATATTATGTTCATATATATATTTTTTTTTAATATATATATATATATATATTATATGTAGAATATTATGTGATCAGATCACCATAAAAAGAGAAAAACTGAACTAAACGTACCACAAAAAAAAAAAAAAATTAACAGAAAAGTGTAAGTGTTTTGAGCTACAACAGCTACGACCAAAAAAAAATAAAAAAATAAAAACAAAATTAAAATAAAACAGAAATATGAACAAAAAACCAACAACAATAAAATGTCAACACCATTTCGGAATTCCAGATGAACATCATCTATCAAAACGAGAAAATGGATTTTTTTTTTGATGGTGCAATAAAATCTGGTAGATGCTACTGTTGGTATTTAACATGCTGTCTAATTTTGAAAAAATAAAATAAAAATAATAATATTGAAACTAATAGAGTTGTTTGTTGAATATCATATCATGCATCATGAACACTAAATCGTACATTTACTTTATGCATATATACATATGTATGTACATATAATAATATGCTGTAGATCATAATTTTCATGGCTTAAAAAATGCATTATTTTGTGTGTAGTACCAGTACCATAAATATATTATACATAGACCATACTATATTTTACTCACTGACTGACTATATTAATGCATCAGATTTATTAATATAATGTTAAAGAAGCTGGTTGGCAATCACATAATATTATAGTAGATACTTGAAATGTATAAAAAATAATAAAAAATAATAATAACAACAATAATAATAATAATAATATAAAAAAGTGATAGTTATAATATTTATAATATTGTGATAGAGTATTGTGCGAAAGAAATAAATTAAACACGCACTTAAGAAAGAAAATATGATGTGTTTTCCTTTAACATTGGGTTACTGTAGGTACGTGCTAATAAAATATAATAAAAAAAAAATAAAAATTCGTATGTAGAAAAACAATTATTGAATTTTCTTTTTTTATTCTGTTTTTCTTTTTTTTTCTTTAAAATTTTATCAGCTCAATTGGTTATCGATTACATTGATTACAGTATTCAATTTATGAATGTACTTTACGGGATGGTAATTTTTTTTTCTAACTGAAACAACATATAGTCAGGTAGTACACCATGAATAGGTATGTAGATATCACTTCGATTTATTTGAAAAATTATTAAACAAAATGTGAATATTAAGAAAAATGTATTTTTCCATATGTACTTTAACTAATTAATTTTTCTTTGCATCAAGTTTATTGCAAGATAGCTGATTCAAAATAAAAAAATGGTGAAAAATTGGTAAAGCAAGACAAATATTGAAAAATTTTCTGTCTGTTGGAGCTGTAAATGATATAACACAACGAATTTAAAAGCGTAGCTGTCGTTTTTTTTTATGTATCTACTGTGGGTTCCTGGTCACAGTAACATAAAGGGAAATGGGTGAGCCGACGTACTGGCTAATAAAGGTTTTAACCTTGAATAAATTCCTTGAGAGGACGTTCACTCTTAATTAGAAGCCGTCAAGAAACGGATTTTTTCATACTATTTCGGCAAAGCAGACGAAAGGTGGCAAATATCGCTCTCGTATAACTTCAACGAAAACAAAAAACCCCCATTGTCGCAGTTACAAAAAATAAAATGAGACAAAAAGTCTGAAACACTTCTTTTGAAGCTGCCTAGTATTAGTTAGAGTCAGGCTCAAAACTGGTGACCTAATCAACATTCTAAGTCGCACAGTTTGGCTTTAGTATTAAATTCCTTAGGAAAATAGTGGGAGAGTGGTTATAATGGGATTCAAGTCAACACAAGTAGTTGCATTAAAAACGTACAATTGCCTATTAGTTTTCCAGAAACAATTAGAACGGTCACATCTACCTACTTAGGTCCTTCAAAAACATATGTTGTAAAGGAAATAAACAGATGAGGTTTAGGTTTTGAACTATTTTATATACATGTCACTTAGATTTTATTTGTAATTAATATTGATACATTACACCAGATTCAACAAATGATTACATATTATGTCGTGTTCCATCGATTTGATGAAAAATTAACTAATATAAAAAAAATTTAAAATGAAGGAAATATAAAGTATTTAAATTTTCTATTGAGAAGCAATTTTTCACTTTTGTTCAAAATGTGAAAATTATTTTGTTGAAAATTATTTACAAATTATTTTATTTTGTTATTTATTCATGGCTATAGGTCAAAAGTGACTGCTGAAAACTGTTTTGGTTGTAACTGAATAAAAATAAATTAAAAATTTTAAGCATAATCTAAAATTATCAATATAAACATCTTTGTCCCTTCTGACTTCAGTAATATTTTCTTTCTACGATCCTTCGATTGTCCAAACTATACATTTATGAACAAAGATCTTACTAACCTAATGTTTCGTTATATTAGTTCAAGGTATAAACTTAAACCTTGTCCATATATTCTTCTTCAATTCTGAGATGTCTCGAGAACAACTGTCGTACCCAATAATTGGACTGTTGATCCTGAATTCGGTTAGACATCTAGATCTTAAACACGACCAAAGAGATTGGTCTTACTCACCTTAACTTAACTTGATTTTTAACGTTATTTCATTTTTTATGTCATAGTCTTAACTTTCTAATTCTTTTATTTATACCCGTAGGATCTAATCGGTATTCACTAACGTAATTTTTTTTTTGTATGCAATTTTACGACTACTTTAAATTTTTGATTTTGTATTTAATCTTCATCTTTAAAACTTCGCCCACCAATGGGTTGAGATCAATGGTGTCTAATAATTATCCTGTTTAATGCACTAAAAACATTATACAAAATGGGATATTAAAATAAAGTATCTCATATAATATTTCGCATCGTAGTACATAATTGTGGGTCTGTGGGTAAATGTAGAAGAGATTTTTTTCCACAATCACACAAGCTTACTCTACTTATCAAGCTTAAACGAATAATTGTTTAAAAATAAATTAAACAGTGAATAACTTAAGTGGGGCATTTAAGAAGCATAACTTAGTGGAAAAAAACTGCGCTAGTAACTTCTAACTAAAATATGTTTGTATGGGAGGCTTTTTTAATTGCCTACAGTTTATCTTATTTTTTTCATTAAGAAAATAATGGAATAAAGACGCTAAGTGCTGTCGCAGAATTTTAGCATAAATCCGTGTTATCTATAATTATAATTGACAAGCATTTAGGGACCTGCGCAGTAGCCACCTTTTCATTTTATTTCGATTCTCCTACTCCTTAGTGAACTTCTAATATAATATATAAGTTGTATATAAAACAAAAATGCACACACAGTTGAACATTTTTTACTTATATGATTTTATTATTCAGCAAATACATTATGCATATGTCAGAACTTATTAAAATAATAAACAATTGTTTGCTTTTGTTATTATAATTAACATTATGTACTTGCAAATGAATCTATGTATATATTTCCAAAAAAAAAAACAAAAAAACAAATTCATCTAAAATAAAAAATATAAAAACAACAAAAAAACAAATCCATTGAATTCTTCATTTTTATATTTTTAAGTAACTGTTTCTAAATTTTGGTTATTTGTAGTAATAATATAGTTTTTATTAAAATTATGTATTATGTAAGTATATATATATGCAATATGCATACCTCTTTAATGACCAAATTTTTTATTTTTAGTAATTTTATCCACTAAATGCCACTTACTATAGGGAATATATCGGAAACGAAGCAGTATATGAGGGACGTGTATTTATGTGTCTTAAATAAAACTTACTAGCCACAAAACTTTTTATTAAAAACGAGTGGTTTTTGCTATATCGTGCGAAGTACGTAAATTACTATTTTTTCAAAAACTTTAAATTTGCCCCTAGTATATATAGATATAATACATAATATTATGCATTAGTTTTAAAGCTTTTGGACACGACTAAATAAATAATTCGTAGATATATCAGTTTTGTAACAAAGAAATGGTACCAAATAGAACAAATTTCGAATTTTTCTTTGGTGAAATTGTATTGCCACGAACAAATTTCTAGGTTATAGTTTATAAGCCTTAAAGGAATGTAAAGGAAGTATAGAGAAAATTAAAATTACTTCACTTAGAATGTTAAATCCATCTATGCCTCGAATTCGATGTCAACCAAAGATCCATAAAGAAGGTAATGAAATAAGAGAAATAATTGCGGACTCTAATTCCCCAACGTACAGCATAGCAAAGTGATTGACAAAGTAATTCAAAGGCCTAGATAAGAAAATTAGCAAGAGATCAATTAGAAATACGGCTGATCTTATCAAAAAAATAAAAGAAGTAAAGATAGGGGACAATGAAGCCTTGGTATCGCTCGATGTCAAAGCATTATTTCAAGCATACCAGTGAAAGAAGCCATATCTAAACTAGACAACTGGTTAAATGAAATAAGCAACTTGAAATATTACATCACTCTTACTTCAATATGCACGAATGAAAATTATTTCACTTTTAGAGGCGAATATTATAAAACTACAAGAGGAACTGCCATGGGTAACCCACTCCCATCAGTTATAAGTGAAATGTTCATGAGTCATATTGAAGACAGAATAGAGGAAGAGGGACTTATGCCGATAATTTAGTTGCGGTAGGTAGATAATATCATCGCAGTAGTATCAAAGAATAAAATAGAAACTATATTAGATCAACTCAACAAAATACATGGAAACATAGAATTCACTATGGAGAGGGAAAAAATAAGGAAATATTTTAATACCTGACATAAAAATAATGCTATTTGCTACTACCTAACGAACCATTCCCACGGAGTCAAATCACCCACATGGACAAAAAATTAACCATGGATAACTATACCATTATCAAAGGCTAACATTGAAAAGGAAAAGCACTACATAAAAGACACGGCTCCGAAAAATGAATATAATGAAGAATCATAGACCTAATGATAAGGAAGAAACTGCACCGCATTGAACGCAATAACATGACGAGTTTATTCCAACAAAATGATACTGAAAAATGATGCTGAAAACCCTAGAAGGATTTGCGTAACGCACTCAACATTCACCAATAAATTTAAGAAAATGTTTAAGAAACACAATCTGCAACTAGTAACAACTAGCAGAACTGCAGAAGTCAAAAAAGGAGCAGTATACTTGGATCAGCAAAGGATAAAAAGGACATGGAAGAAGTTAACGTCATATATAAAATATCATGTCACAACTGTTCAAAAGTATACGTAGGCCAATCAAAACGGTTAATTACGGTGAAATTTCAAGAACACTTAAGGGAAGCCGAATTAGCAACAATAAGGGGTACTACCAATTTTTGGTCGGCATTTGCTAAACACATAATTGAGGAACACCATAAAATTGATAAAACCAATTTATCATCAACAAAGGAGGTACTTACACAAAATAAGCGGAGCAACATACGAGAGTTTAACAATTTCGAGTGTACAGGTAGACGACAGATTGAATAATGATTTAGGGAATAGATATTCACCGCTATTTAATATAATTTGAATCTAGCTCCATCTATAATTATTTATATTTTATTTATTTATTTTTCCATAAAGATTTTTTTTTGCTTCGCCGGTAATGGAACCTGAAACCTTTCGGTTGTATTTACCTACAGCCTAATATTGTATTTAATTGAACTTTTTAAATTGAGGCTTAGGTTTTTAATTTTTTTTTTAAACTTTTTATGTATTAAAATCCGTCCAATATAATTTGTTTATATTAGAAAAATTCGATTTACTAAACAAGTCTGGCAAACCTGGCAAAATAATTATAAAACACAACTGAAATAATAAATTTTTCTTTACTGTTTTTATTATATTTTTTTTTTCATTTTGAAATAAATTAAAAATCTGAATATTCTGCACCTATACTTGTAGCATGTATGTAGCATATTAAATACAGTATCATGTTTCAAAAACTAATATACCATAAAATCAAATATTATTCAAGTGTTATAATTTAAAATCTCATAAATATCATAATATTTTCATTTATGTTTCAATATGAATAAAATATAAGAAAAATAAATAAACATCAAAATATATAAGAGTAGTCGTACCACATAAAAAAAAAGAAAATAAGAAAAACTAATTTTGGTTCTAGATTTTTTTTAATGATAGTTTCCACAATAACCATGATGAACGATAAAATCAATATAAAATTTATGACTTCTGGCATTACACTCTTTCAATCACTGGCGGTCTTTACATAATAACATTACAATACATTCAGATTGGATATTTTCATTTCATTTTCTGTTATATTACATATAAAAATATTGTTCTAGTGAAGAGCTCAATTATTATATTTTTTGTTATGATTTAGTTTTTTTGTTGTAAATTTCAATATCCAATAATAATGTTGAGAATAATATAGATTAGTTAAATCTGGAATATGAAATCTAGAAGTAAATAAAATACTACTCATTTTACGTAAATTTTATATTGTTTATATTACAACAAAAATAAGTCATAAAATAGCAACAACAAATAATGTATGCAATATTTAGAATCTTCAGAGCTCAATGTTCAGGCATAGCAATGTTATAACAATCAAGATAAAATTATATTAACCCTATACTGGTTAGGCAATACAGAGATTACTAAATTCGAAATGTATGGAAAGTGACAAAATTAAAACGAATTTTGAAATTGAACATTAAAATTTTTGCGAAGATAATTCTAGCATAGGGTGTTGCTAAACGCTGTGTGGCGCAATAGAAGTTGCTAAGCTTAATAAATAAATGTTTGAAATATTGTAGATATTATAGCAAAAACTTGTTGTTCCTACTTAATTAAGCACGAAAAGGTGAGTCTACCTGTCTGATTCTACCTATGAAGTTACTGTCAAGAGTATAATTAATTATGTTTTTTTCTTTAAGCGTTTTTTGTATATATATATATATTTTTTCTCCTGCTTTATTTATGTTTATACTATTACAAATTTATTAATCTTAAAACCTAGATTTCTTATTGTTTCTATATATTTTTTTTAGTCTACTGCCTCTTACATTAGAGTTCTTAGATCTATTTTAATTTTAATTTATGGACTATATAAGAATATGTTAAAAAGAGTCGGAACTAAAATTGTGTCTTGCTGGACACCTGACTGTACGTTGAACTGTATTGTCGATAGTTGTTTCATATTTAATACAATAAACTTTTTCTCTCTTATCATATCAGCTATAATTAGGGTTAGTATTCGTGGAATCCTATATAATTGCATTTTGTAAATTAATCCTTCGATCCAAAGTGTATGGAATGCTGTTTTTAGATCAATTAAATATACATTTATTACCATTGAGACTCCAACATATATCAGAAATTAATTTATTTATTGCGTGCACTCTTAAATTGTTTTTTTTAAAACCAAATTGCTCCTCTGGTATGATTTTTTTTCTTTAATGACAAAATCCAATTTCTTCTTTATTATTTTTTCAAATATTTTACTAATATTTGGAAGTAAGTTTATTGGTCTATAACTTTAAATATCGGCTAGGCTTTTACCTGGCTTTATAATTGTAATTATTTTTGAACATTTCCATTTTTTCGGGCCGTTTTTTGTATATCAACTTGTTTATTTACTTACTTTACATTTGGATTCTGGATTTTGCTCGTCAATGTCCTCCTTTTCTGCCGATTAAAAATGTCTTTTCTTTCCAATTATATATACGAATTTATTACATTTTTGACCATATTTCATCACTGCAATGGAGATTTGGTCTGTCCCAATGCCTTCAACCATTGGGTGTCGATTCGAAAATTATTTTGACTGAAGAATTTTCATTCATCGACTCTAAGTCACTATATAGTCTCTTGATATTTATTTTCGTAACTACACCCACCTCATTATAAAACTGAAAGAAATCGGTATTATAGATCCTTCATTAGGCTCCATTTTTTACAGTAAGCTTCTAATGTGCTGATGATGGTGGGATGCTTTAACAAATATAATATTGAGAGAGTTTTTTTTATTTGTCAACAAAATATATTTTGTCTTAACTTCATTTACTTTCAGACTCATTTATTCCGCTTGATTTGCAATCTGCAATAAAGCTTTGACGACGAACCGTTTTGACTTGGCAATGATTTCAACAGATCTGAAAAATATAATACTAGCTGGGTACACTCGGACTTGTTATACACTCTATACGTTCTTGTCCTTAGATTGAAGAAATCACAAATTAACTAGTTTGGATATTGTCGAACTCTCGATTTCATTGTACAACATTGGGTTGATTGTTCTTTAAGCTTGATTTACTAAATTTTAAAGTTAGTTGCTTATTTTGACAAATAATGTGATTTTTTCATATTGATTTTCTAAGGTAATCTTAATTATACATCTGTTTTTAAAAAGTGTCTTTAATTTTTTACAGTTGAAGGAGTTTGGGAAATTTAAGCAGTCATAAGAGTAGTGTTGTCACTTTGTCAGACATTTCATTTTTACAGTTACCTATAATAATATTTATCTACGTTCACATAAATTGCTTAAAATCTATTCTGTAATGTAAAACAAACTTACACTCTCAGTCTCAGATTAATATTTAGAGCAAACATATTAGACATCTATTGCTAAACGACAGCTTGCTACATTTGATTGTGCAATATATCGTCCAGTAATTTTAAACACTGCTACGGTTGATTAGACAAATGTTAGTAAAATAATTAATTAGTTAGAAAAGTAAAAATAAGTAAAAATACATTTTTTAGTGATTACACACTTAAATTAAAGTACTTTGAAAGCTAGGCCAAACTAGATAGTAAATACCAAAGTTAACCATATTTCATCACAAAACAAAAACTGTTGCCTAGTCGTACTAGTACGTATAACTGGTATATTATATTTTTTTAAGGATTAAAACCTTTAGTGGGCGGTCAAAAAAACTTGAACCAACCTTTACTTGACGGAGCACTCTAATGATTGGTTTGAATCTGCCATAATCAGGTGGAGGAGAATGTAAAACAACTTAACGATTCTGAGACTATTCGCTATTGTTTTTTCAACCAAATAATTTGAAATTTCAGTGGCCAAAGTGTTGCCTGTAAAAGATCTGGTTAATAAAAGAGATATTAGCAATCACCGGTTCAATTAAATTAATAGTCAGGTAATGAGGGGACCAGACTTGACTGGAATATTCAAGTGAATTTCTTACATACGTAACATAAAGATGTTCCGTGAGGTAAGGGTCAGAAAATTCTCTAAACCATCGTTTATTGGAATCTATGAAAGAATTGGCTTTGCTTACTATTTTATCATAATGTTGCTTGAATCTCAGTTTAGGATTTGTAGTCGAATTTACTATTGAAAGCGAACAGCCATGTAATATTAAGTGATTGAATCAAATTTTTTCCACCCAACATCAGGGTTAAATATGCAATAATAACATTTTGTACTGTAGTGTACTATTCTGAAATAAGAAAAATTGATTAGACTTTCTAAACAAAATTGAGTTTTAGTTTTATGTTGTTGTGTTTGTTTTGGTTTTTGTTCAGTGATCAATTGCAGCCTTAAGTAATAACAGTCCGGAAAGAACTCCCGGAATATGTCCACTATATTCAACGAATATAAAATTTTAGTTTTTGTTTTTTTGTTTTAAAACACAGACAAATTCAATCTATGTAGGTAAGGTACCTGTAATGAATCCGTTTTCATAATAAATGATGAATATTTTGTTGTTGTTGATAGATAATGATAAAATTAATATAATATAATCATCAGATTGGATTGCAGGCTGGCTGTTATACTCTAACGAACCACAATTGCATCATAATTGTAATATTTAATGCAGTTTTAAATTAAGCAGCGCATAGTATAATTTCTGTTGTTGAAAAGAATGAGTTGTAATGTTTGCATTTCTTGAATATTAATTTTTTTTTTTTTTTTTTAAGTTTTGATTCCAATTTTCTGGGGCAATTTTTTTGTTTCTTATTTTCGTATTAAAATATTGTTTGAGTGTATTTTGTTTATTATATTTCTTTTTTTTTGTAAATAAAAAATAACCCGCCAGATAATTTTTTGATGATCATAGTGGAAAATTAGGAAGCTTTCAATAGTTTTTTTTCATAAAAAATCATCAGACCTAAGAAAAAAAAATATGTAGTTTAATTTACATTTAATATATATATATATACAATAGAGATGCATGTTTGGACGAGAAGATTTGATGATAAAAATTTAAATTATAAAGATTGGCTATAAAGAATAAAGAAAAATAAAACAAACTACGTATTATGAACAGGTGAAGCTCCAAGATCACAAGAGAACGAATAAAATAGAAACGTGAAGTAAATGGAGCAAATTATTATGATCGTTCCAAGAGTATTATTATTATTATTGTTTGTGTTGGCGTTCAAGCTGTCTTCATTCTGTATTTTGTTAAGATATTGTTCTTATTGTTAATTTTATGTAATAAAAGTAAATATAAAATGAATGATATGTGTTTAATTTGATAAGGAGGAATGGAGATGGAAAAGAGGTTATTGAAGGTATAGATGGTTTTGTAATATGATTCATTGATGAATATAATTTTACAAAATTCTGGTTATTCTATGTTAAAGACAGTTATGGTCTAATTAAGTTTTTTAATTTATTTTATTTTATTTTATTTGGTAAGAGTGTTGGACAATATTGTTCGTTATTGATGGGATGTTAAAATACAATTTTGTTTTGGTTTTCTTTATCTTTACTGCAACAGTGTTGGTTGTTTTGAACATCTAAAATATTTTAAATTGAATAATTTAATTGTTGTCAGGTTCATGTTCACTAATAATTAATTTAATATTTGTTTGAAAATATTGAGATTTCAGAAGCAAAACACTTCGTACATCAAGAGTTTGTGACTAATTAATTTTCTTCCTACCTTTTGTCTCTTTTAATATCTCAATGCCTAACAATATTATATATTTTACCTGTAATAATTAGTTTATGTTAATTGAAATAGATGATAAATCAATTATACTACCTACCTTTTATCTACCTGCTTTCCCGAAATAGCTAAACTTTCGTCCGTGTTTAACTTGCTTATTTTTTATACCTCTTTTATTGATGGTAAATGTGTTTGAATTGGTATAAATTTTATGATGTTCTTCTCTACGATCCATGTCCGACACGGACTGCTTTAATTTTTTTTGGATAAAGTTCAAAACCGTATTATTCGTCTTATAAGCGTAATAAATGTGACCTGATCCCTTGTGACTCCTCCCTGCCTCCCTTATAGCACTTGAAAATCGTTGTTGGAGCACTTCTATATTTTATAGATATCTTGTAGTTTTAGACACTTTTTTAGACGAAAGAAAAACTTGAATGCCACCCCTGCTGAAACCCTTCCGTGAAGGACTCAGAGAAACAAAATTATTGTTGTTAAGTAAACGTAAAGTTTCAAGATTGACATGTTGAGATAGACGAATGCATATACTAGGCTGGAAAAATATTTTCAACTTTTTAACAATATAAAACTATTTACCTCGAAAATTTTAAAATTTATTTCCAAGATAGCTGTTACCGTTTTCATTTCTTTTCTATGTATTAGGCCTAAGATAGTTTTTTTTTTATATAAATTTTTTGTATTTTTATTTTATTTATCTAGCTTTGAAATGGCTATTTAATTTGTAATTATATAAATCGATTGTAATATTTTTTTTTCTCCTATTACTCCGCGTGGTAGCATAGGACTTCGATGGTGAACCTCCATTCCTCTCTGTTGAGTACTACTTCATTAATATCGTCCCAGGTATAATTGTTGATTGTTAATTCTTGATCGATTGTGCGTCTCCATGTGTTGTATGGTCTGCCGAGTCTCCTTTGTCCTTGTGGATTCCGCTCTAGAGCTCTTCTTGCTATATCACTTTCTGATTTCCTTAGTGTATGACCTATCCATTTCCATTTTTTCCTACTTATCTGTCTGTTGATCGCTTCTTCTCCAGTTATCATCCATAAATCCTCGCTATTGCTAATTCTTGCCGGCCAGAATATTCTGCATATAATTCTCAAGCACTTATTGATGAATACTTGTAGCTTCTGTTTGAATCTGACCGAAGTGAGCCATATTTCACTGCCATATATTAATGTTGACTTAACACATGCTCTGAATTTTGTTAGCTTTCTTGTTCTCCCAAATGTTCTTCTTACCTTATTTATACGGCTGTCGACATCTTCTGTTGTACCTCCTCTTGATGTTATGATGCTCCCCAGGTAGTTGAATTCTTCTATGTATTCTATCTGTTGTCCAGTCACTGTTATTGGCTCGCTATCACTGTTGTTTGTCCTCATTGCCTTGGTTTTCTCAATACTTAATTCCAGTCTCGATTTCTTTGCTTCTTCCTGTAATCTGTTGACTTTGTTCCGTAGGTCTCTTTGATTCCTTGCTGTGAGGCATACATCATCTGCGTAATCTAAGTCTTCTAAGTTGCCGAAGAGATCCCATTCTATTCCGTTTATTCCAGTGCAAACTTTTCTTAGAATGTCGTCTAGTATTGTGTTGAAGAGAAGTGGAGATAGTGGACATCCTTGTCTAACTCCTATATTGGTGTAGAATGGATCACTGATGTTACCTCTGTGTTGAACTGTTGTCTCTGCATCTTTATACATCGCTTTGATGATGTTGATGATTTTTTCAGGAACTCCCTTCTTTGTAAGTGTTCTCCATATTGCGCATCTCTTGACTGTGTCGAATGCTTTCTTAAAATCTATGTAAATAGTAGATATATGGGGCATTCCATTCTACTGATTGTTCAACTATGACCCGTAAAGTATTTGCCTGATCAACACAGCTTCGGTTTGGTCTGAAACCTGGCTGCTCTTTCCGTAGTATTGGTTCTAGTACTTCTTCTAATCTTTTCTATATAATAATTGCTATTATCTTATGAATAGTATTTAGAACCGTGATTCCTCTCCAGTTGCTGCAATTTGCCAAGTCTCCTTGCTTAGGTATCTTGACAATCATTCCTTTCTTCCATGATGATGGTATATTCTCTTCTATCCATGCTTTTCTAATGTGGGGTTCAATTGTTTTTGCGAATAGGTCGGGGTCCAGTTTGACTATTTCTGCTGGAATTCCATCTTCACCTGTTGCTTTGTTGTGTTTATTGTAATATAATATAACTAAATTTTTACATATTGCACTACATAACAGTTAAATTTTCATTTCTATTTTTTAAACTTAAAGGCTTAAACTAAAACTTATTCATTAAACATCTTCAAACCCTTATACATTATAATTATTTTTATATTTCTTAGCGAATAATGATGAATGTCGTCTACATTAATCGACTACTGAAATAATTAGGTAACATATTAATTTTAAAAACTACCTAAACCAGGACCAGGCAGCTAGTTCTAGCAATAAAAAATAATAATAATAAAAACTAATAATAGTAAATCAAATATTGCTCATTGGTACATTTAATTTTGGCCTAGTTTTTGGATCCTATATCATTTTATTTGAAAATGCAATTACCGTAGAACAGAACGAATTGAAGCTTAACAATCGTATTAAATATATTTTTTCGCAATATTATGCTCTTTAATCCTAAATAAAAAATATATATATATATTTTTTTTAAAGAGTTTTATACAAATAAAATCAATATGGCTTTTAAAATTTAAGTTATATATAAGACGTAGATATTTAATTTCATTAACTTTCTCTAAAATATTACAATAAACTATAATTTCTTTACATTTTTTATTTTTTTATATTTTATTCGTTCTATTTCTCAAAAAGAGCGTTAGCTCATACAGAGTGATTATTAGTACTTAAATTTTAAATTAAATGTTAAATATACATCATAGTCAACAACAAGTAGAAAGTATAAATAGCAATATTACAAAAAAAGAGAAAATATAGTAAGAAAATACAATATTTACAAAATAGAAAAATATAGCAATTATTGAGAAATTATATTATGTATATAAATTTAATTAGTTTACATTTAATTCAGTAGTAAAGATGATTAATTAAATTTTTTTTATGTATTTTTAAAACTTTTATAATCTTTATTTTTAATTGTAGTTGGTATTTTATTAAATTCATTGACTGATGTACTATAAATGTTTTTTAGAACTCTTCTTGCTCGAAAATCAGACGCATTTCTTGTATTATGTTGATGAACCTCTGAACCTTGTTGAAATGTTGGTGATTATTTGTTGGTGTACTATTTTATATGTATATGTCTCACTGGTACTAATTTTAGTTGATCTTGTAGTATTAAGATCTTAAAGTTGTCATATAAACTGTTAGTAGACATTCTAATATTTAAATTGTATAGGTTTTTTATAGCCTTATTTTGCAAGGTTTGAATTTTTTTAAAATTCTGCAACGAACTTGTTCCCCATATTATTAATCCATACACTAAATTTGAGTGAAATAAACTGTAATATAGTGACCTTTCTAAAGTATGTGGTGTATTATATGATATTTTTTTGAATATTCCTGCTGCTCTTCTATACATTTTTTCATAACTTCAATGACGTGTACATTCCATGAGATAGCGCTATCAATTATCAAACCAAGATATTTAAAGTTATCAACTTTCTGAATAATATTATTGTTATAGAGTAATTTTAAGTTTTGACCGATTGATTTGAGTGCTTTTAATAACATGTATTTTGTTTTATTTGCGTTAACAGTTAATTTGTATTTGTTGATTACTTCAAATAAGATTTTATTATATAGGTTGATTTTACTTTCCAATTCCTTATGGTTATTTTCGGAATACACAATTGCTAAGTCATCAGCGTACATAAATATTTTCCCATTCAGTTCTAGGTTAGCAATTTCGTTTAAGTAACACAGAAAAAGTGTTGGATCTAGCAAGTTTCCTTGTATCACACCGTAGTTAACATCTTCTTTTTTACTTTTAAGTTTTTGAAGCTCCATGAATTGTGATCTATCATACAACCAATTATATGAAGTGCTACATACATACATTGTTCAAATCACCATTAATTTCTTGTACCATTTACTAAGATTTTTTAAATCTTCATTAGTTTTAGTTTTAATTTCGTCAACAGATTCACCTTCTATGTAGATTAAAGCATCATCGGCTTTTTCCATTTCATTTAAATACAATATAAAAAATATCACTCCCAAAATTGTTCCTTGTGGAACACCTATTAGTACTTTAATCACCCTTTCATTATATATAGCCCCTTAATTCTATATATACTTACAAATTCAATTTTTTTTATTACTATGTTATATTCTATTGTTTCAAACGCTAAGCTAAGATCAAGAAAAATTGCTACTATAACAAAACATTTCAATTTAAACAATTTTGAAATTAAAATTACTGCGATTAATTTTAGGAATTACCAAAATTAATTTTTCTGTATAATTTTTATGTGTTTTCACTAATATTTGTGATTAACCTATATTCACTATGGAATTCTGATGTAATAAAAAATATTTTTACTCTATATGAAGCATAAATAAGGTAAGTTCTATTTAAGAACATTTTTCATTCAAATTTTTTTCTTTTGTAAATTACTACCAAGAACGTTGGTAGTAAAAGTGTTAATTAAGGTGACCATATCATATTTGATTTTTGATGTCCACTCGTACTAGAAAATTTCAATTAAAATCATAACAATTTATCTTGTGATGGGTATAAAAAATGTTTTGTGTAAAAAAATTGATTTCAATTAAAATTTTAATTTCGTAGAAAATCCTACCAAGGTTTTCAATTACTCAAATCATAGGACATATTAAATTATATCTTCATTACAAAGCAATTTCACGTGCCAATTATTATTGTTTTATTCAATTTAGTATAGGTAAATGTAAAAATTTCTAATTTTGAAACAATAAATGTTATTATAATGTACACGAATTAATTAAAATCGTTTTAATTATTCAATTTCAAAAAGTTATTTATTCAATAAATTAATAATTTTAAAAATTTTAATGAAAAAAAATGTGAAAATGAATTAAATGCAATTAAATAAGAAACAGAAAAAAATCATTTTTTTTTTCATTGTTGAAAAATTTTAATTTTCTGAATTCTTTTATTGTTGATCTAAAAACAGGCAAATGATCTCACATTGAAAATTAAATGAAATTTCTTTCAAATTAGTCAGCGAACTTTATTAATAATTTTTTTTTTGTTTTATCTATGAAGAATAATTTTGGCACGATGTACACTTCTCAATGCATGAGTAACTTGAAATATTGTTATCTATACTGCAATTCATATTAGCATCCAGTTTAATTCAGCTTCTAGACTAATTCATCTATTCATAGATGTGACAATAGAGATTCTGGAAGCTATTTGATTTCAAAATTGTAGAACATAGTATGCCGAAAAGCAATTTTTGGTTTAATAAAATGCGAATTTTTTCTTTATTAAAATAGATCGTCTATATTGTTCTATTTTTCGAGGCAGAATGAGGTTAAAGACTACGTCGACTTTAATGCACTCGTATTCTTTTATTAAAATTAAAGCTAGTATTTTAGGCTAACTACAAATACATTTTTGGTTAAATTACTTCTGATATATTTAATCGAACGAAATCGTATTAGGAATAAGAGATTCGAATCAAACACAGTTCAAACAGTTTCGTTCGTTTAAGTCGTTTAACAAAGTTTCGATTATGAGCTAAACATAAAATTAAAGTCTGAATTTAGCTATATTTGAAGTGTTACTCAATAGTATTTTTTTTTTTTACATTCTTTACACCAATCTTAAAGCCATGCTGGAAACAATTTCGTTGTGCGAATGAGAAAAAATGATCTTGTGGATGTTAATCTATTAAAAACTATAAATATGGTTGGAGTATTCTAAATTATGTCCAAATATAATATAAAATATTTGTTTAGAGCTTTCGGTTAGATAGTAGTGGCTTATAACACTCTTAGACAATTTTGGTCCGATCTAGCTTTCCGTTAGAAGTTTTTAATTATTTTAGAACTTTCCTTAGACAAAAAGCATATAGAAAGTAAATTTTAATTACCGAATAATAAGTAATATATATATATATATATATATATATATATATATATATATATATATAAGCAGGGTAGTATATACAATAAATGAGACAACGCTCGCCATATTTTCTGGTGACATGGAGCTTTTGAAATAAAGCTCAACAATGGCTGCAGAAGTGAAGAATCAGAGTGAATGGAACCAAATTAACACATATTACATTTACACTGAAAAGCTTTCGACCGGTTATTATGCGAAGTAGGTTCCCAAAGTTGTAAGGTCATTTGGCATTCACTTGGATAGTCGATTTACGTAGAAAAGTCATATCTATAGTATAAGAAAACAACTAAGATTGAACTTGTAAACTGGTAAATTTTATTGGATGGTTGGATATAACCTTCCCATGACATTAGACAACAAATTGTTAGTATATAAAGTTCTAAGAAAACCGATATGAACTTACGGCATCCAGGAGAGTAGTGGTCAGAAAGTCTAATATTGAAATATTGCAGCCATTTCAGTCGAAAGTAAGACCCATAGCACATCATTTGGTTCGTAAGTAATGATATTTTACATCAAGACCAGATGAAAAATATAGAGAAGGAAATCGAAGGAGAAATACCAAACAAAATTAGCTTCTCATCCAAATAGTATATAGCAAACAACTTGTTGGTTTCAAATGATGCTAGTCGACTTAAGTGTCACAACCTGCAACAACCTAATATATACTAACAGAGTACAACAAAAAATCATATAAGAAAATATTGAATGTCTTCATTCAACAGATTGTATAAAGCTTATAAGTGAAATAAAAAAAAGAACACAGTCTTCTGATGATGGTGTAATAACCGAAATCGAGTAAGATATTTAATAAAATTAGTTAAAGATGCCTATAGAGTTTTTAATATTTATTTTTAAAAATGTTTTACCTAGAGCCTATACAGGATATTCTATAAAATATAATTAATTTTAAAATTCAATGCCTTAACATCTAACTTTTTAAAATATTTCGGTAATCCAGTAGTGTTTAATCGCTTTGTTATATGTATATATCTTGTCCATAAAATCTTACTCTAGATTAAGTAACACGCACATTGTTAGCATTTATTATGTTATAACAATGAAATTAATTATTTAGATTCAATTTGGTTCTGGTGTTGATTTCCAAGGATAAATTTTGTACAATTGGGTAATTTGCATTTTTCAAATTAATAATTTGAACTATATTGTTATTTTATGAATATCTGCAGTTGAAGTTCTATGATGGAGTTGAACATTATTATTAACCTAATAATAATTTTCTATGGAAAATTAACACTTTCACTGCAACCCACGTTAGATATAAATATTTACTTTCTAACGTCAACATAATATGATAAAACATTATTTAAAATGATTGTCTTGTAAGATAAAATTATCAGACAAAACGACTTGTGTAAAATGCAACAAAAGTCACTTTATATTGAAAATAAGTCCCTATTACCAGGATAAATTCTATAATTAAAGTATAATAAAGTCTAACACCTAAATCAATATAGTAAACGACCTACGTCTTAAAAGGATCATTTGTTGCTAAACAGTTTATTATAACAGATGATTTTAATGATTTTTATTTTATTTATCTGGGTATTGAGAGATATTTCTGTTCCTTCTGGTGTGTATGGTGAAAACTACTGATGAGGCATATGAACGGCCTATAACAAAGTTTTGTCTTTTACCGTATTAACAGCAAAACTTTGTAATGTTAAAAATGTTCCAATAAGCTTATCAGATGGTAATTTTTAAAACATATCTTTTTGTGCTAATGGTGGTGGGTGGGCTAAATAAAGTATTAACTTAAAATAAATCAATTTATTTTAGTAAAATATTGATTTTTTTATTGAATATTGACCTTATAATTTATGTACTCTGATATATTATTTCACTTATCTTGTTTGTGGATTAATATGACTAATTGCGATCGAGTTAATGCCTGAATTAATTTATTCATTGTTATTATTATTTTCACTGGCTTTTCAAGCTTAGTAGAGAATGAAGAGAAGATCGATTGATATAGAAACACAACATTCTAAAAAGCTGATTTTCTTTAAATTTTATTTCTTAAAACTCTGATATGGCTTGATTATAATTGACAATGTCGACTCACATTTTAGAAGACAGAAAATATTTTTCGAGATGTATTTGAAAAGCCATTTTTTATTTTTCGTTTTCCTGTTGTAGCTTAGTAATGACACCTGCATGATAATATCTTGCAAGTGCACGTAAGGCCATCCAGTTGTTAAATTTGGAAGATATACCAGACGTTGAAGTAACATCAAACAATTACTAAAAAATTCCAAATAAATTATAAATAATATGGCAAAAGTATTAAAAGTATTTTTGAGAACTAATTAAATTTTTAAAAATTGAGTTAATGAAAATGTTTAAATACTAATATTCTATTTATAAATTCAAAACAAAAAAAAATAAATAAACTAATTAAATACTCGATTTAGATTAATGTATGTAGGTCCATAATAATTTAAACTAATTTGAAATAAATAAAATCCATCATAAAATTAAACACTATAACCGAAATTATGTTGTTTGACCACTTTTCAAAATACAGAGATGATTGCCATTATTAAAATATAAAAAATTACTTTTGGAAAAATATCAAAAAATAGAAAATGAAAAACAACATAAGAAAAATCGTAAATTACTTTAGAAAATTAGCTCATAAAAATCTTATCAACCAGCATACTACACCGTAGATCGTAGCATAGCGTTTGCCTTTGATGTTTTGAAAATAATTTAAATAATAATGATGATGAATATATCGCTTTTTTTAAATTCTATATTTTTAGATAATATTACATATAACAGGGTGTTGTATATTGTACGTTGTTCTAAAAAAAAATATTTTATGAATGAGAGAACTTCATGGCTTCTACATACATCTAAAACCAATTTCAATTTATTTTAAAAATAACTACACTGATTTGATGTGCCTTTTGATAAAACGCAGTGAAAGCTCACAAAATTATTCCAATAATTTTTCATTGAATTGAATTTAGCTTATCAGTTCAATATTCAGTTCAATGCAAGTGTAATTTTCTGTAAATTTGTTTGCAACTGAAACAATTACAATTCTTATAGATTTTGAAACAATTCTTATAGATTTTGAAACAATTCTTACCAATTTTTATAGAAAAGTTAGTAAAACAATAGCTGTGTTATTTTCAAGGTCAAGGTTTTATTAAATTCAAAAGAACGATTTAGGTTAATATTTGATTTGATAGATAATTACGATTCTGCATTTAAATTTAAACTGCTGAACAATGAGAATTTAAGAAAAATAATAAAATCAATGAATAATAAAAAAGACACTAATTTGGTTAGTATAAATATAATTCTTGACTGTTATTATTTGATAGGCGATAACTTGCTTGCTATACTTGCTTAACCAATCATTATCATTAGGCACTTTTCCAGATAAATGGAAGGAAGCTATTGTAATACAGATTGAGAAGGTAAAGGGCACAAAAATTGGCTCTCAGTTTCCAATCAATATGACGCTATGTGAATCAAAAATCTTGGAGATGGTAGTTTCTGACCAACTTGTTGAGTAGTTAAACAAATATTGTATAATATCAGAAACCAATCGGGTTTTAAAAGCAATCAAAGTTGCGAAACTCTTCTTAGTTTGTTAATTTCAAATTGGCGGATTGCGATTGGCGAGAAAAATATTATTGTGGCTGTATTCCTGGATTTGCAGAGAGCGTTTAAAACTCTTGATCGATATATCTTGCTGAAAAAGCTTCAGAGTTACGGAATTGGATGCACTGAATTTGAATGGTTCGCATCCTATTTACGGAATCGTAGGCAGCGTAAGTTAAATGGGCATACATCTGGCATTATCAATGTTTCGCTTGGTGTTTCTTAAAGAACAAATTTTGGGGGTTTTATTATTCACTTTATATATAAATGACAACGAAAAAATAATTGAATTCTGCAAAATATTATTATTTGCCGATGTTACGTTATTGTATATAGAAGGAGATTCAATAGATGATTGCGTTAATAAGATTAATTGCGATTTAAACAAAATTACCGAATGGGTGAAGCAAAATAAATTAAAATTAAACGTATAAAAAACCAAAGCCATGGTGATTAATGGAAATATTTTAATTGATGATGAAGTAATTGAGTTGGTTGAGGAAATAAAATATTTGGGGTTGATAATTGACAATAAACTTAGTTTAAAAAGTCACTTCAATTACTTGTCAAAAAATTGTGAAAAAAATATATTTCCCATAAAAAATTAGGAGACAACTTTCATTTAATAGTACAATTAAAATCTATAACACAATGATTAAGCCACATTTTGAATATTGTTCTTCTAGTTCTGGGGTTTGCATCTAATGATTTAGTAGACAGGTTGCAAAAATTATAAAACCGTGGTATGCGAGTCATCTTGAAATGCAGTAGATACACCCGTATTAATACCATGATTGATAGATTGAATTGGTTAACTGTAAAACAACGTTTCAAATTTAATATTTTAGTGTTTGTACTTAAAATGAAACAAGTTATTTATGTAGAAAGTTGATATTATGTAGAAGATGTTCAACATTAATTTTTGAGGAAGTTTTTCAATTTCAGATTAGACTTTTTAAGAACAGAAAATTAAAAAAAAATCATAATGTGCAATGGTTTAAAATTATTTAACAGCTTACCAGATGATTTAAAATTTGAAGAGAATATTTATAAATTTAAGAAAAAATATTTGTTTATTATGTAAAAGAAAAATTTGAATAGGTACCTAAATGAATAATAGTTTCTATGAATTTTTGGGTAATGTTGTATTATTGTGATAAATATTTTTGAATTTTGTATTTAAACTTAGTTTAATAAATATATAACTAGTAAGTCAGCCCGTTTAAAAACGGGTCCCGAGTAAAAAGATACCGAACTTTTTTTCGAACATAACCACTCAGTGGCCCCAAGAAATATTTTTTCTAGGAACACTTTTTTGTTATAATTTAAAACAAATTAATAATATAATTTATTTATTCAACTTAACACTAAAAATTAGAATTACGTCGTGCACGATCGTTTGGATCTTCTTCCATACTATGAATTAGCTTTTTCACTAAAGATGAACAGAAATTTAAAAATGAAAAATAAGTACAGAACCATTGTTGATTCGAACATTTTTCTTCTTTTTTTTTCACAATTTAATTGAAAGGAATAAATTTGAAAATTTAAAAATTTAAAAATTTAAAAATCAAAAAATCATATAAAAATAATTGAAAGGAAAAATATTTTTTTTTTAGTAAAAACAAACAATGTCAAAAAGCGTCATTTACAAACATACAACTCTGGTCTTTTATATAAATAATTTTCTTCATTTATCTGGATGTTTGGATGTTCGACGGAATACTCCAACACATGTACAAATTACAATATATTTAAATTGTAACATCATGTAATTGTCATAAGCATAGTCTTTTTTTTATATTGCTTATATATGCCACCTGTCATCTGTCATCTGTCATCTGTCATCTGTCATCTGTCATCTGTCATCTGTCATCTGTCATCTGTCATCTGTCATCTGTCATCTGTCATCTGTCATCTGTCATCTGTCATCTGTCATCTGTCATCTGTCATCTGTCATCTGTCATCTGTCATCTGTCATCTGTCATCTGTCATCTGTCATCTGTCATCTGTCATCTGTCATCTGTCATCTGTCATCTGTCATCTGTCATCTGTCATCTGTCATCTGTCATCTGTCATCTGTCATCTGTCATCTGTCATCTGTCATCTGTCATCTATCATCTGTCATCTGTCAACTGTCAACTGGCAACTGTCATCTGTCATCTGTCATCTGTCATATATCATATGTCATCTGTCATCTGTCATCTGTCATCTGTCATCTGTCATCTGTCATCTGTCATCTGTCATCTGTCATCTGTCATCTGTCATCTGTCATCTGTCATCTGTCATCTGTCATCTGTCATCTGTCATCTGTCATCTGTCATCTGTCATCTGTCATATGTCATATGTCATATGTCATATGTCATATGTCATATGTCATATGTCATATGTCATATGTCATATGTCATATGTCATATGTCTGTGTCATTTACCCATCATCACATAGTGATTGTCATGTCATTCAAGTGTTAAATTTAGATGGCGCCATAGTAGATTTTGCTTTTATTATGCCTTAATTAATTTCATTTTACAATTTGAGAATTTACAATAGAACGCGTCTATGATTGAAAAAATATAAAATTATTGTTAGTTTATAGTTAGATATTGTTTTCATTAAAAAACATTATTTGAATTTAGTATTTCTATATTAATTTAAATTTAAACTATTATTGAGACTAACTTATACTATAATTAATTGAATACAATCTAAGAATATTGATTATCCAGAAATATTGAGGTCTTAGGATAACATATGCTTAAATTTTCAATGATGCCAAATAAGATGTCGCTAAAATGATGAAGAGGGTCATTAACCTTATGGAATAGATAATTTTGCAACTTACTATAAATATTCTGTTTATATGGTAATTAAAAGCGTTCGAATAAAAAAATAAAGGTATGATAAATCAGTAAGCAAATACATATTTTTCTTAAACTTGAAATGAAAACTCTAATGAAGGAAGAAATGCTAGAATTTATTTTGCTTCCGTCATTTAGGGCGGGTTACAAAACTAGTATTGTAATATTATATTGTTATAATTTAATGTAAATAGTTTAATTAAACTAAATAAAGTTGTATTAAAAGTTAATAATCTGAATAATTTTTTTAAGTTGGTAAACGTGTTAGTTTAATTATCAAAAAATCTATTACAAAACTACGCAAGCGCCACTCGTGAAAAATACTAAATATTTAAGACCTAGTATAAAATTCAAATAAATATCTGGATTTTCAGTTGTTATTGTAATTGCATATTAAACGATTGGTCCAAACCTTGAACCGGGATTCTTTTTTTTATAACAAATAATAAAATTGGTAACCAAAATAGCAATATTCTATGACTTTGTTCATAATTAATTGGTCCCATAGAAACTTAATGTAAATAAATGTGTTTTACGTAGCGGATAATTTATAAATTAATGTTAATATTGTTAAAATTATTTCGAATCTACGGCGAGTTGATGTTTTAATCAGCCGCTCATTTACATTCGAAGTTCTTAAAACCCGGATTTGATAAAATCAATGGATTCGACCACTGAAAGCTTCACAAAGTAAATTTCTCTACACTGCTTCAATTTTATCGATATGATCATTGAAAGATAACCTTGAATGGCATACTCCAAATTAGGTTTAACAAGACTCTAATACAAAGATTTGAAAACATATAGATCGTGGAATTCCTATGAACAACGTTTTATAAAACCTAGCATGGAGTTGACTTTATTGATAATATTATAAAAATGGGATCTTAAATTTAAGTTTGTCATCAAACTAAACCCCTAAATCTAAAAAAAAAAAAGCTATTCCTAACTGAGAGTTTTCCGATCGGTCAATAACTAGTGATTTAATTTGTGAAGTTCTTTTTAGGAATTGGTCTAATAAATTAATGTTTTCAAATATAGGGAAAGACGCCTGTGTTTAAAGAAGAATTGAAAATTAATGGACAAAAGTGGAATTGCTGAGGCACTTGATCACTTATAAAGCATAATTTTCGGGATAGCATCATACCAAGGGATTTTATTAGTCTCAAGATTGTCCAAATAATTTTTTATTAAACTTTCAATAATATCAATATTAGACGATGCAGTTTTAGACAGTTGTTCAAATGAATAAATTTATTATCAGTGAAAATATAAACCTACTTATTACAAATGTTAACCCGTCAAATAAATTATATTTCAACAGCAATAATTTTAGTTCAACTCTTTAACTATTATCTACCAATTTGTGGGGTTGGGTAATCAAATGTTCGCATTTCCAAAATAAAAATATCAGTGATAAAAAGAAAAATGAATGATTTTAAGTTTTTATATTTCATATCAATAAAATATTTTTAAAACAGGGTGAGTCGTAATTTTTGCCAACTTCATTTTTAAAATGGATTTCTTTAAGAAGTCAAAGAAAAATTTCCAAGTTTCTGTCGTGAATGATAATGGTGTGATGGTGGAAAATCTAATGAGATATAGAATCAATTTTTCCCGTACTACATCATCACACATACACACGTATATGTTACAAGCTTTCAATCGTACCGCATATCCACATACGGTATGTATGTATCTGCGCCTAGATAAATTTATTTTACTAGATAATCTTATTAAAATTTATGATATGAATATTTCTAAATGAAATATTCATGTTTCACTATACATAATATTGTAATAATAATTAATTAATGATATATTTTGAAAACAGATGGCAATAAGATAATTTTTTGAGTTAAATTTTGGCACAAAAATTACCCCAAACATTAAAAAAACAAAAAAAAAACAATAAAAAAAAAACAAACTGAAACAAATCTTTATAGATGAGTAACCTATAAGTGATCTTAACTTAATGGTCTATTGACTCTATTTTAAGATTCAGTTTGATTTGTTTATATATACATATATACTTATCGCATGTATACAGGTATATTGTATATACATACATTTCATATTATGTTTCTGTCTCTTTTCATATTATATTTTGTATAAAATAAAAAATTTTGAAAATGAAAATCAGAATAAAAATTTTCGTGAATATTTTAAGGTGATTGGAATGCAAAAAATAACAAATTAAAAATACCAAAAAAAAAAACACAATTTTTGTTTTGGTTGTGTTTTGTTTTTTTTTTTGGAAAAGTGAAAAATTTCTCGGAAGAAATTTTTGAATTTTTGTGGAAAAATGAATTTAGGTTGCACTTGCATAATTTCTATTTTTGTATAAATAGAATTAATTTACAATTAGTTATTAGTGATGAGGTTGTGGGTTAAAAACAAAAAAAATAAATTTCAAAAATAATTTTTTGTTTTTGTTTAATTTTCTTTTATTTCATTTAAAATGTCATGTCAATTCTGTTTAGAGAGTTCTATTGCAGAAAATTGTTTAATACAAAGCTTTAAATACTGGGTAATTAATTTAAAATTTAAAAAAAATGTAAAATTTGAAAAATCGACGAAACGACCTATATATGTTGTAGAGGTTATATGTTATCTGATTATACTAATTAGAAGTTCCTGGATTCGATTATCATATGGATGCTCAATTGAAGTTTTTAGGAATAATAAAAAATTTTTCATGACTTTTTCCCGCCGTTCTGAATCAGTAATGGTTGATAATACTTTTGAAAATAAATCTATTGAACGAGTCCAATACTTCGAAGATATTTGTGTCCTCTTTGACAATAAATTATGTTTCAAACGACATAATGTTTTCAACAAACATTGAAATATCATAATTTAAAATTTTAACTCCTGGCTCGATTTCATCAACAGATTTTCTAAAGAATTCAACGATTCATACGTCCTTAAATCACTTTTTACGTCTGTCATTCGACCTAATCTTGAATGTGCCATTCAAGTTTGGTCGCTTCGTTACCTTAATCATATCAAAAGATTTGAAGTTATCCAAATCAAATGATTGAGATTTGAACTTCGAAATTTACACTGGTCAAATCTAGTTATTCTGCCACTTTGTAAGAACCGGTTAAGGATTATTAGAATCTAGAAGGGAAGTTGCTGATATCATATTTATTATTACAGTTATAAATAACGTAATTAATTCTTCTTATGTTAAAGTACAGAAATAGATCCAACTTTATATTAACAACAGAAACGGATTTAGATCAGAGATTTCATCGTACCAATTATGTCAAATATACGAACCTGCTAATATAATGTTTATGTACTTTACATTAAACACAGGCCAATTAAAAAAAAAACTTCACTTCATCTTAGAGTTAGTATAAATTTATAATTTTATAACATTCTTTGGTAAATAAGCTATAAAATAGTTAATTTTTAAATAAGATCTAAAATAAGATATAGTTTAAAAATTATGTTTTGTTTGATTTCTTTTGTACACTTATGTATGTATATTGTAATATGTTTGTATTGAGATAAATAAAATTTTATAAAATTTCTAAAGAGTATAATTTTTTGTTAACTTAAGTTAAGTTGTCTTTTTGTTCTGAAACAACGTCTTTCTGACACATCTATCCATGTTTTTGAGAAAAATTAATCATGATCCCAACATAAAAACAATCACGCATATTCTGTTAGACCCATCTCGCGAGATCGCGTGAGAATATCTCTGACGAGATAGTTTTGTATTCTGTTAGACCTTTGAAGAGACGAGATAGCCATTTTTTATCTCGTCAAAAATTGTAAGCGATAGAGTATCTCGTCAAAGTATTTTGTGTTTTTTTATCAAAAAATTGAATTAAATAAATAAATTGAATAGATGAAATAATTAAGTAAAGATTAATAAACAATTTTTCATTATTGTTTCTGCATTATTATTAAAATTGTGTTTTTTTTTTGAAAAAAAAAAACCATCTTTACTATTACTGTTTTACTACTGTTTATGTACTAAACTAAAAAATATTTAAAACAAATATATTTATATTTATTTTTTAAAACTAAGCTCCACTAATCCTTTCCAAAAATTTTATAAACCATATTTTGTTTATATACCAATAATTATTTTTTTTTTAGTTCATTTATTTATTTAGTTTTTTTTTTGATAGTAAAAAATGATCAGTACTACCAACAAATAAAATTTTCTATCGCGCCGCTTACAGTGTCTAACAGAAAGGCATATTCAGCGAGAAGAGACGAGATGAATTTTTTCTTCTCGTCAACGATGGGTTTAACAGAATATGGGTGAATGTGTCAAAAGGTATAAACGGGATATATATGTATGTCCTATACTCTCCGGAGGAAAGAGATAATAATCGAATATGATCGCACCGGTTCACCATCTCCAACATCAGTCTAAACACCCAAAAGATTAATCAAAACATTCAATCAACCATTGAATTTGACAGTTAATATTTGTGATATGACATATAAATTCAGTCCTAAGGTTGATTGTAAAATAATTGGAATATTTGATGTGTAGAATGATGTGTAGAAAAACCCGATTTGCAGTCCTTTCCGAAAGTTGAAAATACCACCAATCAATAGAGCATCCTCGATTTAGTTCAATCTTTTTTCTAAATTTTAAAATAACGGCTCCTTCCCCTCTTAAAAAGCTGATACGCACGGTCTGGAACACACGGTATACTGACGATAACGAGCTAATTTGATTGGTTAATCGACCCCTTGGAAATATATAACAACAGCAAATACTAAGACCCCTTGGAAATGTATAACAAAATCAAATACTCAAACATCTCCAGATATATTTAATAATCTAAGAATTCCAAATGTTATTAATGATTTAACAAAATTTAATGGTAATCCTAAGCTACTCTTTGATTTATTAATAGTGTTGAAGAAATCTTATCTTTCACCAGTACATACCACACTAGGCGAGGAAACAAATTGGTTTTATAAATAATTTTTTGTATGTATCCAAATTCAAGAATAAAAATAATAAAAAAAAAAATTAAGTCAAATAAATATTGCAATTATTATTAGATTAAAAAGTGAATATTAAATAAAGAAATTATAAACAAAACCGAACTTTTTATTGTCTAATAATTAAGTTTAATAAAAATAAAAAATAATATACATAATATATAACAATTATTCATTTAGATTATAGCCTAGCGACATTAACTTGTCAAATAGGTGCTTTTCTAAAACGTCAACAATTTGACGATTACAGTTTATGATCTTTACATTTGATTTTATCGTCAATGGCATTGATTTAGCGTTTCTTATTAATAATGTTTATAAAAAGAATACTAACAAATGAATTCAAATAATAATAACTTGCCAAAAATACTCACCACAAGAGTGTTAATTATAATAAATAACCATAATTCAAAGCAATAAGAATATACATGAAATATTTAAATACAAAATAAAATTAACAAATCCATCACTTCCACATTAAAATTGATGGTATGCATGTATGCATTTTGCAATATAATGTACAACATTATTATGTATGGAATGTACATATACACTTTTCACTAATTACATTGGTTACATATTATATCAATTTTTATGATCAAAATAAATTTTATTTTATACAAAAAATATTTCAAATTATATTAAAATAGCAAAATATTTATTCTCAATATATTTTATTAATAATATATTTAATATATTAATACCTATATGTACCTCATGGTTTTAATTTTAATGGCGGATTAACTTTTAATAAGCATCAGGTACAATCAACGAATTTAGAAATTCACTCTGAATATTTAATTCGTTTTCAATCATAATTGATTATTTGACTAAAATTCACTATAGATTTCTTATTTTGTAATAATTTTTAATATTATATTTTATTTATAAAAACAAAAAATTTAATATTTATTAATAATATTTAAATTTAAACTTTCAACTAAAACAAATTAAACTAGTCACATTGCAAAATTACAATAAAATTAAAGTACCATTTGATATTACGTCAATCTTAAGCTGACCTGTAGTTAAACAAACGGTATTAAACGAGTATCGAATTATCATTTTTGTTAGAGTAACAGTATAACTTCGTTAAAAAGCTGACAGTTGAGTTTCAATTCTCAATAGAAATGATAATTTATTTTTTTATATTAACAAAAGTTAATTTGTATATTAATGAAAAGTTCTTAAAGTTATATATTTTATTTTTTATTATTTAAATTATTATATTATAATTTTATTATGAGCAACAATAATGCGAATTAAACAATTCTATATCAAGTGTAATTATGTAGGACTTAAAGAATTTGCTATTTTGTTTTAAAATATAAAATTTAAATTTAAAATTTGAAAAAAAAGTGAAAATGTTCAATGTATATATGAAGTAATTAATACTGTAACAAAACTAAACAAATTCAAAACCCTATACTCCCATACCCATCCCGATTAAAATTATCTGTTTTTATGAATGTTCATCACTTCTGTTCTATTACATGTAATATTTTTTTCTTTCTTTCTTTCTTAATTTGACATTTTTTTTGCATTATATATTATTTTATATTACTTGAATTTGTATAAACTTGACTTTAAAATGAATTGTAAACACTCTATACGAGCTTCGTTAGCTCTTTTTGAGAAATTAAATAAATAAATAAAATAAATAAAAAATGGATTTGACATTGAAATTAAGAAAATTGTTTTGAGATGACCTACTGCAAATGTATCGCTGATAACACAATGTACTTTGCAAATCGACATTTCAAAATCGGATCAATTAACCTCTCAATATAAAAATACAATATAAAAAGTTATCTAGTAAAATATTACTATGAATCAGTAGTGCAATTAACACGATCCAAGGAATTGAAAATTTGTTTATAAACAATGTTGCTAAACTGGGTGTTAAACGATACTGGTTGAAGAAAATTACATAGCTGGGAAATAATGTATTAAGTATCCTAAGAAGACCAAGTTTTATTATTACAACTTGAAATTAATGAATTTGAAATATAAAATATAAATAATGAAATAAATAAATTAAAAGATTAAATTATAAGAAACTATAACTCGCCGAAAGGTATATAAATAATTTAATGTTGAAAAAAACAAAATAAATCACTTTTTGATAGTATTTAGTAAATACTTATATAAATGGATCTCAATAAATCAATATTGTATTGCTAACTTTTAGTGTTGAAGGATTATATCTTATCTAAATATTACTGTCAAATTAATGCTTTAAGTAAATATATCAGATGTCTATTACTAGAAATGAAAGCAATTAAATTACTATAGTAAGTGTGGCGTCCCGACATATGGTTATTTTGATTATGTATATTATTAATATTATTATTTTGATATAATGGTCACCCTATATATATATATATGAAATAAGCGATCATCGCATTTTATAAGTAACGGTTAGTTTTTAAGTATTAATATGTAAATTAAAACTAGAAATAAGAAAATGATTGTATTCAAGTACAGTCGTCAAGAAACAATAAACGACACAAGTCGACAATAAATTTATTGAAGTTTATTTTAATAAAAAACCAGCAGATATCAGCGACCATATAAGTAACAAAACTAAAAATATTTAGTTGGAGTTAAAATTTTTAGTTGGACGATCTTAAATTGTAACAAAACATTCTTTCTTGATGGAAATCTTGGGGCAGGGCCAGATAATATCCCTAATATAGTTATAAAAAAATGTATAAAATTCTTTACCATTATGTACAATCTTTAATAGGTCACTAAAGTAAGGTCTATTTTTAGATGATTGGAAAATATCTACTAGCTATCATTCCAAAGTATTCAAGTGTGGCTCGAAATTGGTTTTCGAAATCTGTAGGCCTATTACTAAGTTGACAGGTGCTTAGCTGTGTAAGAAATTTGAATCGCAAATATTTGCGAATTTGAGTTGCGATGCGAAAATGAATTGGTACTGTGTATTAAATTCGCATTCGAAAATAGTGCTGCCATTGTAAATTTTTAGAATTAAGTTTTTGACATTTCACTTCATTGCCAAATTTTGTTTTACTTTCGAACAAATTTTTTTCAGTAAAAAGTAATGTTTAATATTAATATTAAAAAAAAAAAAAAAATGGATGCATGTGCAGCATTTTAGCGATAGACAAGAAGAAAACAAAAGAGTGCCAGCACTTCAAAGAAGAGCATAGTGGGACAGATCCAATATGCTAGAAATTTGGATAAACAGTCATAAAATTTTCCATTGTTTGGAACTGCGATATACTTGTAGTTTGTTTTGACCTAAAATATTTAACTTTATTTTTTTTCATATACAAAAAAAAATAAAACTAAATCTAATTACTTTTTATATTTTTAACATAAAATATTTACATTTTTATTTACATTATTACGCATTTCTATTTTTTTTATATTTAACATCATTTATATCACAGCACGTCCGAAAACAAAATAGCTATCGAATGAAAAATGTCAAAAAATACTGGAAAATAGCATTACACAGTATCAAAATTTTATTTTCACATTCGCAACCGTGCGATTTTTGAATTTCACAGTGTCAAATTTTCGAATGCGATTTTCGTTTAGCGAAACATACAATAAGGGCCCTAAGCCTCAATTCAAAGCTTTTCGAATCAATCGTTACTGGTAAAATATATTTTTTAATTATTGGTAAAATATCTTTGATAATCAGCATGGCTTCATGAAGGGTAGATCGACAACAACCAATTTATCAGTTTTTTCAA
Source organism: Argyra leucocephala (assembly GCA_963942445.1). Taxonomy (NCBI): domain Eukaryota; kingdom Metazoa; phylum Arthropoda; class Insecta; order Diptera; family Dolichopodidae; genus Argyra; species Argyra leucocephala. The sequence continues at coordinate 137,417,686 of OZ012677.1, forward strand.
TTTCTCATTGTTTTCAATTCAGTTGAAAATGGCCACCAAGTCGATGTCAATTTTACTGACATTAGTGACAAGGTTGATCAAATTAAAATTCTCTTAAAATTGGAAGCTTTGAGAATCCACGATATCATGTTAAAATCGATTGGTTCATATTTATCGCAAAGGACAGTCACAGTAAAGCAATATCGAATATTAAATCCATTTGTTGTCACTTTCTGTTTTCTACATGGTACTCGTATGAGCCCATTGTTATTTTTAATATATATGAACCATGTTAATTCTTAATTTTGAATTCTAGCTTATCTTTTGTTGATGATTCTAAAATTTTCGAAATCATTAAATCGTATTATGACTGTTTTTGATTACAAAGTGGCATATATTAATAATTTTTATAAATGGGGACGGGTTTAAATTGAGTATTAATAAAGCTATGACATTTTTTAAAAAAGATAGCGTTATTAAATTTAAGTACTTAATAAATAATTCTCCACTAGAATGTGTACCTCAAGTTAGGGACTTAGGAGTTATCCTAGATAATAAATTAAATTTTACTTCTCATATAGATTTCATCATCTCAAAAGCACCTATTCTTGGTTTTATCGAGCCATATTCTAAACCACATTTAAAACGTTATATAGTTCTTTGGTTCGGCCTCATCTTGGATATGCTTCACCTGTTTGGATGCCTTAAGAATTGAATCCGTTCAAAAAATATGATTAAATTTTTATTTTCGTGTATCAAAATATAACCTTATTAAGGTTGATACTCTTGAAACAAGGCGTAATGTTGCAGCAATAATGTTTTCCTATGACATTTTATCAGCTCAAATAACTTAAATTTGTCACATTAGAGCTATGAAATTGCTATTAATGATGCCCTTGCGTAATACCTATCCTGTATACCATTTTAAGGTGGGAAGGGGTGTTTTACTGGAAGACGAAAATCCCGAAAAAATTTTCAAACAAAAGTCCGCAAATTAAATTTTGAATGATTAAATATTTGCATTTTTTCCAGAAATTCTAAAAAAAATATTAATTTTTGTATAAAAGGCATGAAAAGATGTATCCTTTAATTTACAAAAATTTCTACAAACCATGTTAATTTTTCGAAATGCATTTTTTTCAAAGATCAAAACTCGGAAATTGATTTTAATTGATAGGTTTTAAGATTTTTTTTTCTTTATCAAACAAGGTCATATTCCCAATTTTATATAGTATAGAATTTAATCTCATCCCACTAAATTTAAATTAATCCTGTGACGTTTATTAGTATTTAATCTATTCAGATTCATAATAATTCTTTAGCATCATCTCTCACACAAATCTATCTTTCAACAAAATCACAACATAAATTATAAAAATCTTGAGATTTTTTTTTTTGTTTTTCAATTTTAGTTACCTCACTTCCTTTCTTCGAATCATTTGATATTTTCATTTAATTAATTAACTCTTTCATGAATAATTAAGTAATAAATCACATCAGAACTTTATATTAAATATACTTATATATGTATATACATATATATCTCTTTATATTATAATTTATTATGAAATTTTTAACTAATACATTTTCCGAAAAAATTCATTTTATTTTTCTACTTCTTATAATAAAATTTTTGGACAGGGTTCGAAGTCTCACTTTTCTTGCATTTCAAAATTTCGAAAAATTTAAAAAAAAAATATTTTTGCTTTATTTTATTTTATTTATGGCATGACCCTAACATGTATAGCCGTATGGTCTAATAATTTGTATTTACAAATTTAAATAATTTATTTTTGATCATACCATGTGGTAGCTTCAGTTAGACTTACTATTTATAATTAAATCCAGATAATTAAAAATAATTAAAAAGTATGTACTCATATTTGAACGAAAATGTGTTTGTAAAAATATAAGGCGATGATTAGTGAGCTATTTTTCAATTAAATATTGATCATGTTGTTTGGATAAACTTATGGTTTCTCCAGTTATTTCGGCATATATTTGAGAATTGCGTGATTTCGTCAATATATATTTTAAACAGTATTGGTCCCAATTTTAAATACACACTAGTACACCCTTCTTTATAATTTTTCCATTACTGAACATTACAGAACATTATTGATTCGATCGTTTTCTAAACGATTCTGAAGATGGTTTTTAATGAAGGCAAGTTGGAACGCATGAAAATAATTAAGATAAGTACTCTGGAATTATAAAAATATTTTGAAAAAGCGAGATTTTAAGAGACGTGATTTCGTTACGCTCCCAATATTTTTATGTTATGCATATTCAGTGCTGCTTAGTATTAAAAATAGAATTAGTACTAAAGATGATCCAAAATATTGAAATTAAAGTTCCGACACCTGTAATGTACAGAGCTGCTGAAGCGAGCCAATATCTATTGTAGCTTAGGTCAGGTACTTATGATGATTGTAGTAGTTCTCAATTTCATTCTCCTCTGGGCAGTCATCAAATATATTCACTTGTTGAATTATTTTTAATATATCGTTCAGATTGTGAAGAAAAAACAAACACAATAAAAAAACAACAAAAAAACTATGATGTGCAAAATAGTACTGAGAAAAAGTTTTTTTATTCTTGCAAGATGTTCTTCATTTTGCTGAACATTTTTTTATCGAACATAACATATCCTAATTTGATTATATGGGACTCGCGTAAGTGTTTTTTTAATCTACTCCAGGTAATATTGTTTGAGCTAAACGAATAAATAAATATTTTTTTCTTTTCTTTCTGTATTTATTTATTTTATTTCTAAATTCAAAATTTACAATACTTTTTACATAAAAATTTTTTAATAAATAATTATAATTAAATTTGATGAATTTCGAAACAATATTCTATTCAGAGCCTTAGCCGTAGCTGTTGTTTTGAATTTTCCTAACAGTTTGAGGCTCAACCCATATTATGCCAAGTAGAGAAATAAAGTGAAATTACTTTATAAAAGAAGATTTGCTACTTGAAATAGGTGTACCACAAAATAGAAAATGTATCCCAAGGAAGCAAAATCATATTTAAGCACACTGAAATTGATATTAAGGGCGTTTCCGAACCTCTCGCGCTTGCACTTGATACTCGCACCAAACCTGTCAAATCGCACTTTATTTGTTGTCAAAATTTTAGTGTAGTCTCACATACACTAAATATCGCAAAATTAAATTTATTAAAACTGAAAATAAAAATTTAGTGAGATTTGGCAGGTTTAGTGCGAGTATCAAGTGCAAGTGCGAAAGGTTCGGAAACGCCCTAAGTGAACACGTTATGAACCTATACCAAAATTTAACTTATTTTTATTGGCTTAAATTTGAAATGTTTTAAGACATTCATGTACACATATTCTGAATCTGTTTCTTTGGGCTTATAATCAAACATTAATCCATTTATAAAATGTTGGAACTATATTGTCCTAAATTTTAAATTTATAAATGAAAAACAAACGGTAAATTCGAACAATAATTTGCGAACAATAATTCAAAATTAACAAATAATTTTCATTACAGGAATTTTCTATATTTTTTACTCGAATCAAAATTTTTTTTATTTTTGTAATTAAAACCAAAAAAAAAAAAATATTATTTTTAATTTTTCAATTTCCCATTTTCACGTACTAAAAATTGTTTAATAATTGAAATTTTTGTCTGAACTAATTTCAAATAGTAAATGTTGTTGGCTGCTGTCCCCATTGAGAAAAACCCCCTACGTTCTATTTTTGGAATTTTCGTAGTATTTTCTGTTTCTTGTCTTCCTGTACAATATCAATTTTTTTGTTTTAAATGAACCTGCCTCAAGTACTTTGTGTTGAAATACACTAAATGTTTATCATCAACGAAAAAAAAGAAAAAGAAAATAAAAGAAAATTTTCTGGGCTAATTTTAATTTTCTAAAAAATGAAAATAAAAATGAAAATTTTTAAGTAATGACAATAATTATTTTTAAATTTATTTGAAAATTGTTTCATTGTTTTCCTTATTTTTTTAATAACTAGTTTGGTTTTGAAACGTTATGTAAAATCGATTGAAATCATGTAAATACGTACTTTGTATTGTAATATAGCTCTTTAGGCCATAGTATCGTTTGTTCAATCTTCTTTTTATGATTATTTGATGCTCATCGTTAGCTTATAAGCCTGTTGAAATATCCAAAATTCAGCTAACGCAATGGTTTCGAAAGCTCATAAGATTTATATTTATCATATCAAAGTCAAACCAATTTGATCATGCGTCATCCAGTTGTGATATTTTTCAAGGAGATTAAATGTTAAAAATATACAAAAAATAGAAAATATGTACCTTAGGTATTTAGAATTTAAGTTTAGATATTTTTTGGATTACGCTTGTTTTATTTATTCTGTATTGCATAGCAACACAGTTTTTACTGTTAATTGGTATATCATAAGAGGAATCTCATTTCAATGGTTTGTAAAAAATATTAATATTCAGTCAGATATGTTATTATTGAATCGACAGTCGAATGTAGACAAGATAAATTTGTATGATCATCCGCACCAGCTTGTCAGAATATTTTTGAAGAGTGATTCAGTCAGAAGATATAACGGTCCCTTAATTTCATCATTGGTTTTCGATAAGTTTGCTCGTCTTGTTAGATCTATAAAATGTTAAATATTAACATTAATATTATTAATAATTTACTACTAATTTACGTATTTTATTAAGACTTCAATTCAATTTAGTTCTATACATTCAAAAAATTCAATAATTCAAAACAATCAAATATACAACAATTCCAAACTCTTCAATAAAATAACACTTCCAAAATCAACAAAAAATATAAACAAAGATATTCAAAGATTATCGAATAAAAATAACATCTTCTTTAACTTTAAAAAACTAATATTATAAAAAAAATCCATGTTACACTTTGAAGCAGTCTTAATCCATCTATAATATAAACAGTCTAAGTCCGTTATACATCCTTACTAGGGGCCCCTGTTGAGCAATTATAATTCAACTTTAAGTATTAGATTTTGTGTAAAAATTGTGTACCTACAGGTTTTTTATCAGAAAATCGCATGTTAAATTGAATTAATGAATGACAGGGACTGAACATATCTATATGTCAAAATTTGAGTTTCAATAAGTTGTTTTAATAAGTTGCTTAAATGATAATACTACTAATGAATATTTTAATGCAATTTGAATTTACCGTGCTGTGCTAATCTATTTTATTTGTTTTTTATTCATACTCCTAATATTATAAGTTATCTTAAGCCCGATTGTCACTGTAAAAATATTTTGATGTGATGAGATATGGGTGTTGTATGCAGAATAAATTTATTGCAACGATCCAAGAAAATTTTAAGAAAACTTAATATTTATCTTTTCCTACCTTACCTACCTACATTAAATGTACCTCATATGCACGCACTCTCTTGATATTTGTAAAAAGGTGATTTTTTTTTTATTTTTTTATTTTCCCTTATGTGAATAAAATTTTGATTGTATAATTTTGTGGTGCATTGTTGACAACTAACTAATTTATAATATATGATACATTAACTATCATTCGACAGTAAGTTAAAATACGACTATTCTTTGTACAGAAATTGGTTTTGACCTGCTACTCTGTTGAAGCGTGCAACTCTTAAGTTTTCCCCTTCACTCCGATTATACGGCTGACGTCCACTAAAAATGTGTAGGTTTTCTTGTGAAATATAATGATAGTAAGCTGTATTTCAACTTAAAAACAAAAATAAAAACCTTAAAGTGCATTTTTGGCTTTATGCTCATTCAATTTAGTTCTTGACTTGTGTTCTATTATTACGTTTTAATATGATTATCATCCCCTCGTTTTGCAGTTTTTACATCCTGTTTAGATGTTCTAATGACTTCGAAAACATGATTGTTGTACAAAAATCAATATGCGCCTTATACACCAATTTTGCTGTGATAAATCAAAGACTGCTTCGACTGCGGCGTAGAAAGCCATTTTTTAAAATAATTTTTCCGCACAGGTAGTCTAAGTGCCTAAAAAATTCAGTTTATTATCTGTTATAACACCTGAATATTTAATACTCGTAACTTGTTGAATGGTCTCATAATTAATATAAACAGCAGGAACAGTAGAAGTTATAGAACTAATATTGGTTCTTTCGTCACTTATCTTTGGATAACAGATTGAGCCTAACTTTGTCATTTAATCAACTAGGCTAGTTTTAAATTTTTATTTTACTGTATTTAATATTTTTTGTTTTTATAAATTTTTAACTTAAGTCTTAAATATTTGATGTAAATTAGCTTTTGATTTTGATGAAATAAAGTATTTTATTATTATTATTATATTATTATTGATATGCATACATTATGTTTTAGTGACATTAAGCTTCAACATGTTCATACAAAGCCAGTTATTTATGTTTTGCGAGATTTATGTTTAGATTTAAAACACACTAGATATTAAACACTAGATGTTAAAACACACTAATTGTTAAGGAAATCCAAATGTTTTTTATTCCTTTATTTTTTTGTTCAAATGTTCTTCTCCAGGAACGAATTCGATGAACCCAATTTTCGAGCACTTTTTCCACTAAATCTAATCGTATGTCATGAATAGCACGTTCAATATTGACTTGTAAAGCTTGAACAGAGTCTGGTTTATTGTTAAAGACAAATGACTTCAAATAACCCCACAGAAATAGTCTAATGGTTTTAAATCACACCTTCTTGGAGGCCAATCAATATCACAATTTCTTGAAATAATCGAATCTCCAAACTTTTCTCGCAATAATTCAATTGTTGCACTTGCTGTGTGGCACGTAGTTCCGCCTATTTGGAACCAAATGTTGTCAAGATCAACTTCTTCCAATTTCGGCCATAAAAAGTTGGTTATCATCGATCTATACCACTCTCCATTGACAGTAACGGTGTTACCAGCTTCATTTCAAAAGAAGTATGGACCGATGATTGCACCAGACCAAAAACCACAGGAAACTGTCAATTTAGGTGAATGTAATGGTTTTTCATGAATAATTTGTGGATTTTCTTCGCACCAGAATCGACAATTTTGTTTATTTACCGCACCACTCAGATGAAAGTGAGCCACATCGGAAAAGATGATTTTCTTATAAATTTTGATAATAAAACTGAATAATTTGTCAACGTTGTTCTTGCGTATATCTCTCCATGATCAAATTGTAAACATTACTGAATTCAATGAAAAAGAAATGACAGATCATGACATATTACAAATGGCCGAAATGTTACTTCAAAATCATATCATCCCTATTGGAAAACCCCTTATAAGCAATTATTATCTATAAATGTTTGGATTTTATCTCTCATCTACCGAGGCTCTAGGAGTAAAATAAAAAAAAGTAAAAATGGGAAATCATTATGTCTGTATTGACATAGTTTCAAAATCCAAACCAAATATTGGTCAACTTTTTGTAATATTTTTCACTTTTATTCCATTTAGGGCATGGTGGTAATTTGCAATACATTACTACATTTATTTATTACTCGCCCTCTTCATTAGTTTTCATGAATTTTGATGGAAATGCATTATAATAATAATTATTTAACACATAATTTTAGACTTAATAGATAATTGTGACTTAATTTAGAAATTAATCTAATTTTAGCTATAAATTAGTTTATTAGGTCTACCTCTTATACATTATATGCTTTTTTAACACTCAATTTAGATGTTATTTTCTTTTTGTGTTTTTAATAACTTCTATCGCAATTCTAATATTGATTTAAATTTTTCAACATCAAATCTTTATTTGGAAAACATTGTGTATTCCTTATTAAATTTAATAAAAAGGTTATGCAGTTTATTTTGAATTGATTTACCTATGAATACAGATTAGTAACTTAATTTTTTGTTTTTCTCTTTAATTTAAGCGCCTGTCTATAAATCAATATGAATTGTTCCACAAGTCATACAAACTCCATATATAAGACTTTAATATTCCAGAAACGTAACAGATGAATTGAAGAATACAATTTAAATATAGCACAAATTTAATCAACCCAACCTATTAAACCTGTTCTTAAAGGTCGTCCCACACCAATCTACATAACCTTATTTAAATTTGAACAATTACCATAATAGATGAATTTTTTATTTTATTTTTTATTTTGTTTTTTTTGTTTTCAAATAATAAAACACCAAAAACCGTTTTCCATTCGATCGATTAAAATCAACTAATCCATATTTGTAATTCGCATTTTCCTCCCATATTTTCTCATCTTATAATGGAAAATTCGCTTACATTTTCATATGCATACATATTTTTTTATTTTTACCCAACCGATTGTAAAACTTTCTTTTAAAAACCACTTTTTTGTTTTTATTTTCTTTTTTTATTGTTGTTTTTTTTATATTTTTATTTTTTATTTACTGTAGTATTCCTCCACTTTACCTACACTGAGACTAATTAGAGTCACTTTGAATAAATTTTTCAATGCTAATTAGTTGTGATGGGAAGCGCACCAACAAACTGTTGGATGCTCAAACAACTAAACATAAACAAACAGGAAAAAACAAAAACAACAACAAAAAAAACAGAAGTAAACTGTAATTTTTTTTGTGTTTTTAGTGTTTTTTTTTCGTCAGTGTACCAAAGTCGGAATGCGGTTGGTAACTATTTACTGCCACAATATTAAAAACTTGTATTAACACAGAAAATCATGATCAATTGATCCAATAATATGCACTTTAAGATGACCGTGCTTTGATATAGAAATTTATGAGAAAAAAAAAAAAGAAAAAGATAAATGAAGAGTCATATTATTTTGTTTTGTTCTCTTTTTTTTGGTTTGTTTTTATTTTTTGTTTTGTTTTGTTTTGTGTCAACATAAATAATTACCATTATAGGTTTGGTTAGTATTGAAAAACTATATTTTAATTAAATTTTCGAATTTAAAATTTCTAATTGGATTTTTAAATTAAATCTATTTGGGAACAGTATATGTATGAATCATAGTTGATGTTAATGGACAAGGTAAAATTATTTTTATATCGTTTTATTGGTGATATAAGAACTGTTGGCAGTGATTTTTAATAATTCTTAATTAAAGGACATGAAAAATTAAATCAAAACAAAACAATAAAAAAAATTCTCTAGTGAGTTTTTTAATAATCCAGCCAGATCGGAATCTATATAGATTAACATTAAAATAACATAGCTATATGATACCAAAAAAAGTATGGGTTTTAGAAAGACTGGGACAATTTATTGCAAACTACTAACTAGTCTTATTATAATAATTTGATATTATTTGATAATATTTAGGGTATTTTCGATGTACTGTAATTGTTTTCGTTAGATATATACGGAAATTACATTCGAATTCCCAACGGGGTTAATTTAAATACATTTCACTGGTCAATCAGAGGACTCGCTACATTTAAGAACAGAAGAAACTTTTATAGAAAAAATATGGTTGGTATAACAAAGAACACTTGATTTATCACAGTTCACATCACCCTATTCAACAAATATCCTTTCAAGATTGATAAATCTAACACCGACAGACTCTCATTCTATTTGAATTTGATGCCACAGCTCGTGAAAGACATAAATATCGCATAATTCTGAAATTAACATTCATGTAATATTAAAGTTTATCAAGGACATGGAACTGCAATTTCTAGACAATAACCGGGGAAGTACAATAGATCACGAATGAAAAGGTCACGTCTAAATATAACTTCCAATCGTCAAATAAAAAAAAACATAATAAAGACTACTAAGAATTACGTCAATACACTGAAGTCAACATATTATTGCCGAAATATCGATATTTGTAAAAATAGACAAATAAAGATTTTAGTAAATTAAAAGGAATTATGCGTTTTTCTTTCTTTTTAATATAATAAAGACAATGTTTCAATCGCTGCATTCACACTACGCAACAGTCATCGTTAAAGACTAGTTTCAAAAGTACTAATAAAAATTAGAATTGTTGGTGAAACTTGAAGCTGGTAAAAATAACACACTCCATCAGCTTTTTTGAGTCTTTTTAAGAAATTTTACCATCAAAGAGAAGAAAGTAAAATCGGTAAAATTTAATACGTAGTTCCAAAACCCTTGTACTGACACTGATACTATATATAGTGAAATACTGAAATCTGGGCATCTTATGCCATAATCAAATCTATGAAATCTTGGTATATTTGACATAAATAGTAGAATCAAATAGATCAAGTCAAATAACTCGGTTGTTAGATGAAATCAGAGGCAATAAAATCGGGTCATGATTTATTTATTTATTCAAATAACCTAAAAGAGCCTAATGGCTCGTGTAAGGATGAATGTATATAATTATTATGTTTTACAATTGACTTGATTGATTTAACTAAATATTTGCACTGTACCTACTATAATATACAAATAGACAATTATTAGAAAACAATAGAGGAATGTAAGTAATACAAAAAAATAATTTACATTTTCCCAACTTTCAAAAAAAGATGTGATACAATGTTTGTTTTTAATTACATTTGACTACAATAGTTATTATAAGACTCTTCTACTTCACTTACTTTTACTTATACTATAATTACATGCCAGACAATTACAACCATGAACCGAAAATTACAACCATTACAACAGACAACTATACAATCATTTCTAGAAAGACAATTAGCATTTGGTTGTCCTTTTTTAAATGACATGTCTTTTATTGGTTATTACTGTTTTTTAAATGGTTTTCATCCCGAGTTCGATTCAAAAGCCTTGTTAATTATTCCTGCTGAATCTAGTTATTATCTGAAAACAAAAAAACAAATTTCAGATTATTAAATTATTCAACCTTCTTAAATTGTTTTTTGTATCAGTATTTATTTATTAATTGATGATACGGGTCTGGTAGTGCTAGGAGTATTGGTTGAGGTTTCAAATGTCTCTTAATTCAAAAGAAAAACTTTATTATTTGTTTTTAAAGTTCTTAATTGAAATATATTTCATTAGAAAATTTGGTGGTACTATATACAACAACCCTTGTTGAATCTAATTTTACTCCGATCATTATCAATTTTGTAAATAATGTTTTAATACAGGTCCTTATTTTAACATATTAAATGTAGTTTAGTTTTCTAATTGATCACAATGATACAAGGATGTATTACGATCAATTACCAATTACGATTTTGTGATTTGAATTCAATGCAATATTGAAAAAAAATAGTTTTGTTAGAATTGATTAAAAAAACAAACAAATATATTATGTTGAGAGGTATCCTAGGAAATTGGTCAAAATATTTTAAGATATCGATATTATAAGAACAAATAATTAAGTATGATATTAAATTCTGAAAATCTGAATTTTATCTTAATTTTTTTTAAATTTAGTATGGTGCAGGGAACTCTACTCCAAATTCTATTAAAATTTAATCGATTCACTCTAATCACTCTAAGAAATTTAATCGAAACACACTTCACTCTAAGATACTGATAACTTTCTTTTTGAATGGAGTAGGGTTAGTAAAATACCGCCACCATGGATTAGAAAAATGTTAGTAAAATAAATTAAACCAAATGCATGCTTTTAGTAAAGAAATAAAAATAATAAGTTAATACATTCATTAATACACTTAAATCAAAATATTGTTAAAACCTAGGACGAACTAGTAAATATCAAAGCAAAAAAAAAACAAAAGTTGTTAGTTTAGTTTCATAAGTACATTACAACGTAATCTATTTTTAAGAGTTAAAACACTTAGTTGGCGATCAAAAGAGATTGAATTAAATTTTCTTCACGGAGCATTATAACATTGTCAATGATCCCTGGTATGTTCGCAATGCTGACATTCATAGAGATCTTAAGATCCTCATCATAAAAGACGAAATCAAAAAACTGACAATACGCCACGAAATTCATTTTTCTCAAGATATTAATACTGAAAATTTTACGCTTAGCTGACAGTCAAAACTTTGTTAGACGTCTTAAACGGACGAAACCGTTCGAACTGTGTTAGGAAAAAATCTTTTATCTCTCAATAATTCCTAATGTGATTTTGGTTGATCAAAGATATCTGAAGTAATAGAGCCAAAACTGTATTAATGGTTAGTCTAAAAAACTAGTTTTAATATAAACAAAAGAATAGTAGTTTTTAGTGCGTTAAAGTCGACACAGTCCTTCACTTCATTGCCCCTCGGAAAATAGAACGATAAATGAAGACTCCTTTGATGAAAAAACGGAGCATTCTACTGATTGGTCGAATTTGGAAATTTTTGGTAGGATGGAAGGGAATTTAGAACAACTCAACGATTCTGAGGTTATTCTGATTGGTTCTTTTAATCAAATAATTTTAAATTTTAGGGTTCCGATATTACCTTTTATTATTGCCCGAAAGGATCTGGTGAATAAAACAGATATCACCAATTGCTCGATGATATAGGATAATGATTTAAGTCAATAAGTTTAAGACAGTGGGAATAAGGGGAAGTCGCAACGTTGAACCAATTCAATTCGATTAATGTTAGTCAATTAATGGGAGGATCATGCCAGCATTCCTATGATTTCGTAACGTCATACCAAGGAGGTGAGAAATGGAACTTTTTATAGGTTCTAATGATTTGATAAATAGCTCTGGGAATATTATTTATCTTTATTTATCTATATTAATATTTTGCTTTCTTTGACATTATCTTAATTAAGTGCAGGATTGCATAATAAATTTATGTTTATTTATATCCTTCTCGTCCTTTTTTGTTGTTCTCTATAACAAAAATTTAGGTAGAATTACCTTTTCGTGCTTAATTAAGTGCAAGTTTATACTTCAATGTCTACAATGTATTTATTTATGAAATTTCTTATCAACTTATAAAGTGTGGAAGTATGGTTTATAAACTTATGAAGTGTGGAAAACTATTGCTATTTTCAAGAATTAAGCCTTCTTAAATAGAATAGCTCTATTTGATTTAATTTGTTACCAGATTATACTCTCAATTATTTTTTGTCATTTATATTGTCGCATTGACAAAGGGTGTCTACTAGATGAGTTCGAAAAGCCCATAATTATTTTTTGTTGTTTTGCTTCATCGGGGATCGAACCTGGGACCTATCGGTTGAAAAATAGGTGCTCTACCTACTTCGCCACCTACAACGTTTAAATCCTATGTTCATTCGTCCTTTCCACATGTTGTGCTCATCTTAGTCTTGTGTCTTTGAAACAAATATTGTTCTTCTTTCAATTAATACTTTTAATTTATTTTCGTCACTAATTGTCATTGTCTAGACTTTGCAGCTATAGATTAAAACAAATTGTAGTATGCTCTTGCACTTTTACATTACAAAACACGATTTCGAATGTTCACAACAGGCTTGGAAAAATTAATGAAATTAGATAATTTTTCTTTCGAAATTTTAATTTACGATGAATTTTGTAATGTTCCTAATTACTTTGTTTACTGTTATTACAAAAATTACCAAAAGCAAACACCAAAATTTTGAATTTTTTTGTTTTTTTTTGGTTTTAAATAAAGGTGGTTTTATCTCTAATTTGAGAATTTCTATCGAACTTGTAAATATCGGAAGATGGTGAGTATAGAAATAAAATAAAAATTAAAATTAAATTGCACACCATAAAAACCACAAAAAAAAAAAAGAAAAAAAAGAAAATAAATAAAAATAAATATAATTTATAAAGAAAAAAAGTCAAAAATCAAAACAGTGAAAAACTCGTGCATCTAAAAAAGGCTTTGCCTTAAGTCTGCAAGTATTATGTTCAGCATACACCAAAGTATATAAAAAAAAACATAAAATCCGGCAAAAAAAAAAACTTCTTAATGGTAACCTCAAGATTTAACCAAAAAAAAAAGAAAAAAAAAACAAAAACTGAAACTAACAAACCGATCCACAAAAAAATAGTTTATGTTGCTGATCTCGAGTTGTGTACAGCTCTATATTTAAAAATGTTTTTTTGTTTCTGTTGTTTTTGTTGTTTTTCTTTTTTTTTATTCATTTTTACAACATAATGTAGGGAAGATTCATTAATTTAATTTTATGTAAATGTCAGGTTATGCCAGTCCAACAAGCCACTAACATGTCCTGATTTATAAGATAACGATAATTGCATAAAACACAATGTAAACAATGGAACTGTTGCCACCGAAATGTTGGCAGCTACTGCGCGGTATAATTTAAAATATTTTGCTGTGCATAAAATTTTTTTGTTGCTTTAATGTTGTTATTATTACTGTTTATTGTTATTATTTTCTATGGCTACTGTTATGGATGTTTTGATACTTCCTAATAAAGTTGTTGCACCAGAATTTGTTGTTTTTGACTTGCTCTTGTTTTGGTTCTTTTTTTGTTTCAGTTTTCAGTTTTCTGTTTTTTTTTTTTTGGCCGGGAGAAATAAGTTTGTAAATTTTAGAAGAGAACTTGAAGGTTTTAATATTTTTTGTTGTTTTTATTTTTCTTGTCTCTTTATAAATATGTTATAGTTCATTTCCCAAATGGTAATATGGTCAAGTGGTGGTATGTACAAATTTGGTAGTTAGAGTGCTTCATTTTTTTTTCTTTTTTTTAATTTGGTTATGGTTGTTGATTGAATTAAAAGCGCAACTGAGCATTTTAAGGATTAAAAAAAAAAAAAAAAATATTTTAAATTTTCGTTCTTATTACAATGGTTTTTCTTCTGAAATAAGTTGACAGGCTTTTTTTCTTGTTTTTGTTTTTTTTTTTTTTTTAAATTAGATTTTTTGTTACTAGTTTTTAAATGTGTTGTTTCCTAGCAGTCAATGAATCGAAAAGATTTTTTTGTGTACTGTTCATGTTACTATAGACATTATTGTTAAATACACATGCCCGATAATGATATCCTTTCTAAAACATCCGTGTGTCATTGTTTTATGGTTAAAAAAAAATAAAATTATAACTCTAGTTTTGGCAACAACAAGAACAACAACAAATACTCTATTTAAGTAAAATAATTAATTTTTAGAAAAAAAGTTGCTCTTGTTCAGTGGAGCGTTTTAAAATGCTTCTTCCTTCGATTTTTCATTGTTTTGATTATTTTTAACTTAAATTCAGGCTATAATGAATTCTGAATAATATTTTAATCATGTTGTTTATCTGACAAAGCTTGTGTAATTACCCTCAAATTTGAGTTTGTGGTTTATCTTTTCATTGGCTATGTGTTCACTCTGAGTCAACACACATGTAATAAGAGTAACTTTCTTTAAAATACCGGAACTGTGCAGTGGTACTAGTTTTTCAGAGAGAAATACGTTAAGTAACAGTCGCATAGCGTATATTGTAGTGTTAATCACATTTATGGGCAGGCGCGCCGAAAACTGCTTTAAGTTTTTTGGACAAAATTCAACACCCCGCCATTCGTCTTATATGCGTTTTAAATCATCGTTTTCCAACAGTTTATTAATATTGAGGTAGTTTAATAATAAAATCTTTAGGTATTTGGTTTTTCAAGAAAGAAAGTAAAGATTGTTTTTTTTTTAAATTTTTTACTTTGAACTACAATATCTCCATAACGGCCGTAGTAATCATCACCAAATAAATGTTAAAATAGGCTCCAGACCGTTACCTTTCTATATGTATATCTAATAGATCAATAGATATAAAGGTTTTTATACAAAAACATCAAAATCACAAGGATGATTTCAAATGTTCTTTTCGTCCATAAAGGATGAGATGCGCCACTAAAGATATATATTTTTTGAAAGCCAGCAATTCCTGCTATACTTGGGATATGTTCATTAGGTTCTACGCCGATACAAGATCTCCCGCAGAAGAGCCTTTTTTTTACTAGCACAACAAAAATCTATAAAAGCTCGTGTTAATTTTTTTTTTTTATAATTCCAAGTCTATGGGATGAACTAACTGTTTTTACACAGATATTGGAATACACGATCACATACAATAGCCTTTCGTTATAATTTTTTATGGTATATCTACTAATTAAAAAACTATATTTACTGTAGAGTACTTCACCTTCATAATAGCATAGTTCCATTTTATTTTTAGTGATAACCAAAACTCTCAACTATTTATTATTTATTTTATCCCAATAATAAAGGGTACTGGACCAGGTCGAAAAATCCAGAAAGCATTTTTGTGACTTCGTCGGAAATCGAACCTGGAACCTTTCGGTTGAAAGACAGGCGCTCTACCTACTGTGCCACCCTACGTGCAAATATGGTTGATAATATCCTATGAATATAAATGATCTTCTAAGAATGAATCATTCAATCCATTTTAACTTCGATGAAGCATAGTCAAAATATAAAAACAATTTTAACATTATTTACCTAAGCCTTAGAACGCTGGATGACGAAGTAGGTAGAGCGCCTGTCTTTCAATCGAAAGGCCCCAAGCTCGATTCCCGATGAAGCAAAAAAATGCTTTATAGGTTTTTAGACCTGGCGCAGTACCCTTTGTCATTGGGATAAAATAAATGACAAAAAATAATTAAGAGTATTTGTAATCTGGTAACAAATTAAATAAAATGAAACTATTCTATTTAAGAAGGTTTAGTTGTCCACATTTAACGAGTAGAGCCAGTAATTTGTTAAATAAATACTATACGAAATATTGTACCGTATTTTATTAAGCACGAAAAGATGATTCTACCTAAGTTATTGTCAAGAGTGTAAAAACAAAATAAATTATATAACTTAGAGACGTTAATTGAAACGTTTGAATTCAATATTCACATAACTATCAGAAATTTAGTTGTATAAAACTGGAAATAATTGCTTTGATATAGAGAGATTTATTGTAAATTTTTCTAATAGAAATAGAGCACATGAAACAGCTATAGGTCCTTTATTAACAAAATAGGTATTTTATAGTTTCAATTTAAGAACTCACTTATATTCGCGGAGATAACATAAACATTAATTTATTAAATAATATTAACGTGGATGTATGCACGTACATTGATACTCTAATATGTAATGATTTTATAGTGTGTAATAAAATATCCGAAAAATTTGCCACAGCAATTAGCAAAACTACAAAAACAATTATCGATGGTTTGATTACTGATATTTATAATCAAAATGGTTTAAATTATTTTATAAATCCAAACAATCTGATAAGCAGGATATAAGATTATAAAGTTTTTTGAGTCTTTTGCTCAGAATGAATTAAAGTGGAATATTTCTCAAAAAATAGATTAGCTGAAAGAAGGAGCATGGAAAGATGTCTTGAAACTATCGTATTTGTAAATTACGAAAAAATTGTATATAGACTTTACACTCAAATAAATATTAAACGATTCATGTGCATGAAAAATTATACTGCAGCGTCATATTGTGTTAAAATATAGGCTTTTTATTGAATGTTTACATACTATAATTAAAAGACAGTACAATTCTAATTGATACCCAGGTTCTTCATAAGCCTACAATGAAAAGCTGCAGTTCTAATGTGATTTGTATTTCATTATAAAAATCTATTTTATTTCAATTCACAAACTTTCTCTTACATTAATTCTTATCTTGATATGACATCCGATTAGTAATTTATGTCAACTGATTGAAATATTAGAGGATGTTCTAGGTAGGCGAACTTCTTTGCCTTGGTTTTCGATTCTTTTATACTAATTATTATCAATTGTTATAACATTTTTTGCACCCCCACATCCGTTTAACGATTTACTTTAATTGATTGAATTATAATAAGATTTTGGAATATAATGCAATTTCCGTATCTCTAAATCTGTTTTAGATATTACTTTAATTGATTCAACTATATAAGAGGACTTTCAATACTGCAGGCTTACCCTTTGAAGATTGCTTCGGTTTGGTTTTGATTTCATAATTTACTTAATCAAATGAGTTGCACCATTTAATGTTTTCTGAAATAAATATTAAATATATGACTCCTGATTAATCTTTAAAATATATATATATATTTTGTTTTTATGTAATTCCAAGTCTATAGGATCAACACCCTAACTGCTTTTACATGTTCTACAAATACAAATATACTGAAGTTGGATATTTTATCATTTGGACAAAATATTGTCATTAACAGAATCCATCTTTTGATTATGATAGGAGAAGTAAGGACATGCTACGTTAGTTGCTCATGGATTTAAAAACAATAATGTGTAGTACTAATTTTATATTTAATCAATAATTTACATTTTCTAAATGTTCACCAACTCCCATACACATTCACGATTTGACACCTAACACGACATGACACGACATGACATTTGACCTTTGACTTTTCAGTGAGGTTTCCGAAAAATGGTGGTACATTCCAGTGAGTCTTCTAATTGTATAGTATTTATACTAAGCATTTGTACCAAGTTAAATTAAATAAGTTTGATGTTAGGCTGTTTACTGCTATTATAATAATTTTGATATTCCCTTTTTGTAGGATTTTTCTTTAAATTCAATTTGGAATTACAAATTCCATACTAACTACGAAAACTTTATAAAAATTTAACTTTAAGTTTAAAATTATAAATAAATTTTTTTTTTACTATTAAGTGCACGCTTTTAAAATAGGTTAACAATTAATGAAAAAACAGGAACTATTGAATAGTAAATTAAGTTTATTTCAATATTAACCCTTTAATGGTGAACAGTATAACCTAACACACTCCTCAAATCACATTTTTATTGTCTACTGAAAAAACTTTTGTTTTTTATTATTTTGTTTTTTTTTTTATTATTTTGCAAAATTGCTTTGACCGACAAAAATTTTTTTATATCATAAGTTCAAATTTTCACAAGTTCATAATAATAATAATAATGTCCACGTCCATGTATGTACATTGTGTATTACATTCAATGATTTTCCGAATTTTGTTCTGTTCCTATTCTAGTATTCAGAAAGGAAATATCATTAATCTAGATTCGATTTCATAACATCTGCCTTCTTAGTTTTTACTTACGTGATTGAAATATAAATATTTCCCTTTGTTTTTTTTTTATAATGTAGGTCTCTCTCTACGCACAAATTCAAAAAATAAAAAATCAAATAAAAATAATAAAAAATAATTAAATTTTTTTGTGTCATGCAATATTTTTGTTTTTAGTAGTAGTGAAAAAGACACGTCGAAAAATTGCAATTTGCAAATTTTTTAATAATATGAAACCGGCGTGGAAATATTATTTAAGCTTTTATTGTTTTTGTAATGTTAAACTTTAATTGGTATTAACAAAAAAAATGTAATTTATTAATTATTTGTATACGATCAAGCATTGTAGAATTTAAAGTTGATTTAATTTTAGTTTTTCTGCCGTTTTGAAATTTAGTTAGTCACTAACGCGTTTAGAGCTTTACACACAACAAAAAAATTAATTAATAGTTTTTTTTATTAAAATTTGTAGTATTAAGAACCTGTTAATTAATATCGCTTAAACTTAATTTTTCAATTGTACAATAAATGTAAAAAAAATCTATATAAGTCTGAGTAGTCTAAGTGTTGCATGGTGAACTGTGAGTTCCTAACCTTCATATCTTAATATATAAAATCGTTTGTCAAGATATTTGTGCATCTGTTAAAGGACTATTTGAGTGAATGTGATCAAACTTCTAAAATATATATATTATTCAGGTTAACTGGTTCGGGTAGCTGCAATACAACCCTGGCATCCATCAGAAGTAGTTCAAAAACCAACTGCGTCCCAGACATGAAAATTGGTACTCATATATTCTCGAAAATGAACAAATTACCATTTTCAAATATTCAAAGTGATTCGCATAGGTGCCATCTAACTCCTAGCACCCTTATCGGAAATAGATAAAAAACCAATTCTGTTACAGATCAGAAATTGATGCTTAGATACTATATCAAAGATAGTAGTTAAAGAAGAATTTCTGAAGATTTAGAATGGTGAATTTGAAATAGCGATGATGCAGTCACAAAAGAATATAAAATATGTACCTACCCAACGCAATATCTAAATTTCTTGGACTTGACTAAGTTTTAGATATTTTTTCCTCACTAGCCACAACTAAAAGCAGGTATTAAGCTTCTAACAGTTAAAGCTTTATATTTCTAAAAAATTTCAATCAACCCTAAATATACAGTAATATATAATTAATAATAAGTAAGTATAACGTATTTTATTCTTATGTTATTGAAGAACATATTCCTACCACAGATTGATTAGGCCCATCATAGGTTTAAATTGCTGATACAAATTACTGTTATACAACTGCTAGAATATTTTTCATAAGCCATTGTTTTTAAATTCGGTTTATAAGCTTTATTTAAGTAAATTTTATACATTTTGGACCAGGACAACGTCGGGTAGCTTCGTTAGTATAAAATAAAAGCTTTATAGTTGACGTTTGTAAATTTTTTTATGTGAATAGTTTGGCTGCGTAATATAAAGTTAATTTTCCGAATTTTATAAACGCTTACAGCATTTTCTTAGAGTGGTTTTCTTATGGTTACAAAATATTATTTATGTAATATTATTAAATCTGTACGGTACCGTAGTTTAAGAATTTGCAACAAAGCTTCTGTTACCCTATTCAGAGCGTGATGGCATTAAAAAATTGTATGATGATTTTTTTTACATGGTGTTGCAGGATGGATTCTATTTTGTGCCATGTGTTTGAATCCTGTTAACAGTTTTCTTCTTAGAAGCTCTTGCTTATCTGTCCAACGCTTGGAAAATCCACTCCTTCTATTTTTTCAGTTTATTTTACTCACTTATACTACCTTAATTTTACCTGGTTGTTCGGTAATGTTATACAGGTTGGTTCGATTTAGAGCAAAAATATTAAAATTAAGGTGTGATTCCTTGGAGTATTTTAAGAAAAAAATTGTTCTAGACGAAGGGTCTATTATTTAAATTTAATCTGGGCTACAGATGGTTAAAAACAATCGGATTAGAAAAATTATGTCTAAACAAATAATTTTTTTTTTTTTTTCATACACAAATTTCGTATCAGACTTTCAGTTTTTCAGGTAAAGCCATATTTAATATTTGGGTAACCCGTGTTTTAGTAGGAAAAACAATAACTGAGAGTTGAATATGTAGACTTTAGGCTTAGAAAAAAAATAAGCCAGTTTTTTTAGAGACAATGAACGTTTTTTACAAAATTTTCAGTTGTTAAAATCAAAATTTTAAATTTGTGCAGCTATTGTTCAAAAACGGTAAGTCTGATACTCATCCACCACATACTGTTAGTTAGGTGTATTAATTTAAAAAAAAAATATGAAGATGATGTTGCTCTAGTTTCAATTCTTTTGAAGCTGTAGGAGATATTGTTTAGACATAATTTTTCTTATCAGATTTTCTTTAATCATCTGTAGCCCAGGTTAAATTTAAAGATAGACCCCTCGTCTAGAACAATTTTTTTCTTAAAATACTCCAAGGACTAAACTAAACAAAGACTCTAAACCGGACCACCCTGTGTATATAGAATATTACTGGATTACTTATTTAGAAGTGTACATTTTATGTCAAAAAATATTAGACGCAGTAAGATACAATACTAGAAGTAGATCTACAACAAGATGGCTGGACAAAATCGAGGAAGATGGCTGGATGAAATCGAGAACCCTGAGCGCTAGAACCAATATATAAGGATATTTTATGTTAAATTTATTATTCGTACGATGACAGATCCATGATTTTTTTACCACTCTCTTCAATACCCATATCTCTAATTTTTTTAAATAAAGCTTATCAAAATGTAGATGATAAAATAAAGTAATTTTTTGTTGGGTTCGTTGAAGATCCCACCATGAAGATATTTCTAAAGCTAGACATACAGTCTACAAAAGTACTAGACATTTTTTCCAGCAATTTATACCAGATGGTACAATTTGACATGATGATAGTAAGTACTTACCTTATACAAGATAACGAAATATTTTCTCTTTGATAAAACTAATAACAATTTTACCATGTCTGTATTTCTCAAGAAAAATCAAAACATATTTTTGAACTTCTATACAACGTAAAAGAGATACAAAAATTTTCTGTTTCTACAATACTAAAAATAAATTCATCGAAATTATCATTATTTTCGATGCATCTTTAAATTTTTTACACTTTTAATTTTTTATTTATATAATTTCAGAAATAAAAAACGAAAAGAACCCAAATAATAAAAAAGAAAAACAAAATAAAGCAAAAAGTAAAAAAAATAAGAAAAAAATAAAACATTAATGCGAAAGTGAATTATGTGCGTGCGATACGAAATAATTAAAATCAGACCGACGACGACAACGACAATAAAAATCAACAGAAAACATAAAAAAATTAACAAAATAAAAACAAATGGAAATTGCAACATCATCAACAACAATAAACGAATTAAACAACATAAAAATCGACGAAAACAATGTAAAAAATAACGACAACAGTTGTTGTTGTATTAATTCATCTAATATTGCTAGCAACATTGTTGTTAGCAATATAAAAGACAAAAAATCCAATAAAAATAATTTAAATGATGATAGTAGTAATAATATTAGCGGTAGTATAAATAGCAATATTAGATGTAATAGTGGTAGTGTCAATTGTATTAATAACAAGAATACAATGAGACATAATAAATTGTCCTCTAAAGAAACATCAGTTGCTGATAGAATTCAACAATGGAATAGGTATTCCGTGTGTTTTTGTTTTTTCAATTTAAATTTAAATTAAAATTAATTTTTGTTTTATTTTGATTCAGCTGCTTTTTTATATTTTAATTAATATTTCAATATTAACAACTTAATTAATATATTGAAGAAAAAAAATTCAATTAAATTTAAATATTTTCAAATTTTATTTAATATAAACACAATTTTGCATATGTTTAGGAGTATCATATACCGTGTATTCTTGCATGAGATTAATATTGTGACTGATGATTTTGTTGCATGCAATAATATTTTTTGTTTTTAGGTTTATTATTTTTTGTTGTTTTTTTTTATTTTGTTTTACTTTGAATCATTTAATTTATCGAAGAAAATATAGATTAAGTTGAATGGATTCTTGTACAAGGGATAAATCAATTCATGTTCGGTGGTTAAATCAGACACTGTTCAACATAATGCTGGAATGCAATTTTTGTATTTGATTTATATCTTTGAAGATGAAATTCTCTGAGAGATTCTGAGGGACATGTGAGATATTTACTCATTAAAGACAAGTACTACTTGGTATTTGTATTAAATTTATTGCAGACTATACATTTATATTTACTGGATTATTTTGTTATTGTTTTGATGTGGTGAATTGCGGAATTAATCATGAATGTTTGAGTTGTGAATACAAAAAGGGCTACATTCCAGTGTTCCTATAGTTCGAAAGCACAAATGTAGTTATACTAGTAGTTAGTACGAATTTATGAATTCAATGCACTTTTATTATTCCATTATGAACTGGGGTAAAACTTTGCTTAATCTATAATGTCACCAGTCACCTCATAGCTTATTTGCGTGATTCAGATTGGTACCATTATTGTAGAGACAAATTATAGCTTAATAATTAAGGAATCTAGACTAAAGATCTAATATGATTACTTTTGGTATTTAAGCAAACATTATGAGAGAGGCTTTTTATTTCAATAAAAATATTTAAGATTAATCAAAATAAAATTTACTTCCCTTAAAAAAAAATTGTCTGAGAGTGTTTTCTATTCTAAATATTCAAAAATTAATACATTATTGTTTTAACATTTTATTGCATGATATACCAATATATAATTAATTAAATTGAGATAATTAAATTTTAAATACTTTAATTATTTTCAGAGCTATTCCACAAGAGGGTTATATAACTCTTGGTACAATACGATATGGAGTCAGATTATCAACCGGTTCAAATTCAATTAATGTTCAATCAGAGAAGTCATCAATATCATCATCATCTTCTAGATCACTTCCTCCAACACCATATTCTACTAGATCTCAAATATTGAAGATTCCACGTCGAAATAGTGAACAAAATCAATTAAATTTTAATAAAAACTCAAAAAGTAATAATAGTGTAAATAGTTGTAGTAACAGTAATAGTAACAGCAACAGTAACAGTAGTAGTAACAGTAGCAGTAATAGTAATACAAGAAATAAGGAAGACAATTCAAGTGATAGTAGTAATAATTCAAGTATTCAACGTTGTGACAGTGAACATAGTACAACAAGTAGTAATTTTTGTACAACTTCTTGCTGTTGTCTTAATAAGAGTAGAATCGCTATTCAATGTTGGAATAAAAATTTTTGTAATCGTAATAATGCTTCCAGCTCCAAAAAGAAATGTAACTCAAAAGATAGTGATATTTCTTTGGAAACATTTTCTTCTAAATCAGGTAAATATTAATTAAATTTAAAATATAAAAAATTTACTTACAATTTTTTGCATAATTTTACTTACCGACCCGCTGCTATTGTAGGTTTTAGGTCTGATTTGATGTAACATTCCAATTCCAACAATTTTTGGCGATTTCTTTGTTGCAAATCCGAGTTTTATTTTTGTTATGACTATAATTAATTTTTCAAATAATATTTCGTCTCTAAAGTGTTTGGTCTGCTGTTCTGTTACACTTTTTGTAAGTTAGCTCTGAATGAATTATATGTTTTATTTTATTATATATATGTAGCTCCGTAAACCCGAATATATAGAATTATTTATTTCAAGCGAGTTGCCCATTACATTGCATACTCGACTTATCGCCAAAAGAAAATTTAAGTATTTAACATTTCGTCCTCATAGATATTGTATCCAGACAGTTGTAGTAACAGTAATTGTAACAGTAACACAGTGATAGTAACAATTACAATAACAGTAACAGTAACAGTATCTGATATTATTGCAAGATATTTTTGAAAATTATATTATTATGAAATCACTTTAATTATGTTTGGTCTCGGTAATAGCAGATCGTCAAAATAGATTGGGTCAATCAAAGCTTTTATTAATATCGGAAATATTTTTTTATATTGCTCAAAAGTTTATAGTAATTTTCACTACTTCCAATAAAAGTTACTTCTGTTCGAGTAAAACTTCGATGATGAATATATTTTAGATTACAACAAACTTTATATTTAAAATCAAGTCCATACTCAATATTCATAGCAAATTGGTAAATATGCTAATGATGATCGCCTATGTTGTATTAATCTATTTTCGTGCTTAATTCCTACTGACGTCAGCAATGGTGTTTGTTTTTAGATCTCATAGCGAAATGCGTTCGTGATGATTCTAAGGAAATTGAACTAATGACAGTGCTGTATAATTAGCAAGTTAGACTTTCTAGCGCAGCTACAAAGCTATAGCTGCCATTAGTTCATTTGGGCTTAATTATACTCTTGTGTATTTGGGGTTGAGAGTAAAAGTTCCGACTGTCTTCCTATTAACCAATTCATATCTCTTGTTGTTGATTTGTAGTGATTTTTGTTTAACGTGATGCGCGAATTAAGGTATAATGCAATATGTTTCACTGTTTCTCCTTTTGGACTTCTATGTTATTTATATATATAGGCTAAGTAGAGACTTAGTTAAATTTTCCTCTTTCAACTTAATTTTACAATGCTGTGATTTTCCATCTACTTATTTTGTTCAGCCTTTTTGCAGGTGCTGTATTGCTTGATAGGGAACGGTTGACAGCCCTACAACACCGCAGATTGACGTATTTATAAGATAGGTTCTAGGACGCTGCCTTATGGAACCCGAACCCCTAGTAAAATTGGGTAAAAATTGGATTTTGATTTTTCTCTAATTTTACGTGTTCATTATTGTTGAAGATATTATTTTAAGCATGTGGCAACATTATCATATAACAACAATGTTATTTAATGACTTATGTCATTTTAATAAAAGGTTTTGATTACACGTTGAAACGTTGAAAAATAAGCTTTAATTTCAACAATTGTGGATGACTCTAGTATATTTACAAAAGTTGTCTGGAAGAGCATTGCACATTTATGAGCTTTTCATGCCATACTCTATCGAATGCCTGGTGAAGTATTAAGCATTTTCAGATATGATGAAATTTAAAAATTTCTGTCAATTTTATTTTTTTTCGTTTCAGTCGAATATGCGTTCTATGAAATGGAATAAATTTTCTTTAATTTATTTTTTTTTTTGTTTTTATTTTTTTATTTTTGTTTATTATTAATTAAAAATTTCATTAACTAAATAATTTTATATTATTTTAACATTAAAAAGACGCTGCCCGTTTTGTGACTTCTATAATAACATTCATATTATAAATAAATAAACACATAATTATAATATTTTAAAAACAACTAATGTCAAAACTTTTAAATACACACATAAATAAAATATTTTGAATAAAATTAGAAAAATAAAATTGTAGGGGTTTGGTTAGACGAAGAATGTTTTAAGTGACATTTTTTAAATTTCGAAAAAAATGACAATTAATTTTTTTTTATATTTTCGTTTTTTTAGTTTTGTATATGAGTATAAAATTAATACTAGTTTTTAAACATTGGTGTGTGGCATCTTTTTTTTAAAAAAAGTTGGTTCCTTTTGAAACCTCACAATAGTTTTAATTTTAAAATTCCTGTACTTAACACATTCTTCCACCGACTTATGCTGTAAAAAGGTAACAAGCTAACATGTTAAGTACAATAAGTACAAAAACTACACGCCTAGGTAACAAGCTAACATGTTAAGTACAATAAGTACAAAAACTACACGCCTAGGTAACAAGCTAACATGTTAAGTACAATAAGTACGACAACTACAGGCCTATAGCTATAATATCGATTCTCTCCAAAGTGATGGAGATCTTAATAAACAAAAAGCTGACCAAATATCTAGACAGACAAGTTATTGTTCACGATATTGTCCGATATTATATTGTCCGGTGATTCAATGACATGCCTTAATGAGAAGCTAAATATCTGATTGCATAATTCGATTCAAGTCTTAGTTGATGGATTTAAGTTTGATAAATTCCATATAAGCACTGGTGTTCCCCAAGGATCAGTTCTTTCACCTACCCTAGTCCTTACATTTATAAATGATTTGCTCCAAATCACCTTCAATTCAATCCACAGCTTTGCAGACGACAGCACTCTAGTAGCCTCCTACGATTTTCATAAAAAATCTGAAGCTATATTTATCGCTGTGTCAACCAAAAGAGATATCATGGCCAGCTCCCTCAGCCATGATTTATGACCAGTTCCCTCAGCCATGGTCGCAATAGCAAATTGGGGCTTAAAAAACAAAGTCAATTGGGGCTTATAAAAACAGAGTCGAGTTTAACACTTCTAAAACTCAGAGCTGTACACTCTCCCGAAAAATTTCAATTTTTGATCTTACTCTTTTGTTTCAGGAAGATAAACTTCAGCGGTTTGAAAGCTTAAGCATATTAGGTATGCATCTTAATCGAAAAATGATCTGGAATGATCATAAATTTGATGTTGCAAAAAACGCAGCCAAATGTTTAGGTTTTCTTAGCCGCTGCAAGGGTTACTTCTCCCCCTGTGTCCTCTTGAAAATCTATAAATCTTCTATAAAGCTTCTAATATTGCGTTAAAACGTCTAATTAATCACCCAAACGTCACAGCTCATCTTGCTCCTCTTGGACATCGTCGTATAGTCAGAGCTCTCTCTCTTTTTTATAGATATCTCGTAGGCATCGGCACATGAGATGGCAAAAGACAAGTTATGGAAATTCGTTTATAACCTCAACATCCCGAATGTGGATCCAAATTCCATCTTAAGTGTTCCCAAAACATGACAAGTTCTATATTTATGACCTAAATAAATTCAACACAAACATTAACACCTTCGTCCGTAATTGTCTTCCTTCTCTTTTACCATCCTCCTTTCTTAATCTTCCTTTCCCACCCTAACCAAACGTACCAATCGGTATAAAGTACCTAGTTTTTCGGCTATGTATAAAAACAAAAAAGTTGTGAAAAATTTTATTGTTCAACATACATTTCAGGTTTAAAACAAAATAGTTCATCAATTTTGGAACCATTTAAGGCAAAATCTGAATTAGTAACGATATTTTAGAAAATAATTCAAAAATAAGACACAAAATAAATTACGATTCAAGTAAGAAATATAAATTGTGAATTCCCCATAATTTAAAATAAACAAACTTAAGAAAATCTGAGAATACTAACGGTGTTGACTTTTTTCAACGCACACCATTCGAAAAGTTTTTTGTTTTTGTTCCACAAACCAAAAATATTTTTACATTTTTGGAACTCTTAGTAATTGTAGTGCGCACTTAAGACTTTCATGCACCAACGTTTTGCTGTACTTTTTAGCGAAATACTTACGACTTACTTCTAAGGGATTTTAACGTCTTTTTTACACTATAAAAAGTATAATGTTGTTGCACTTAACACTATGATACACCCGCAAAATAGAAAACAACGTTAATATAGAGAAAATGGAATTTTATATGTATAGAATATGACTTAACACTTTCAAAACTGCAAAAACATTGATTTTCAAAAAAATGTCACTTAACACATTCTTCGTCCAGAGCCCCTTCAATTGTAAAATACTTTTACACCTATTTATTTTCATATTCACTAAATTTTAATACCATTCGGCATTCAGTAAATATTCGATATTTATTTGTATAAAAACAAAAAAAATGTTACTGTCCATTTCAAAAATCCAAATTTAAAAACCCAAATGTGACGTAAAAATAATATTCCAAATATTTATAAAAATAATTTTGATTTTGACGTAAATAATAATTTCAGTTTTAATAATTTTTATATTAATTTCTCTCTGGAGACATTTTATAAATTTTTCGTTTTTTAATTTGTGTTTTTTTTTCTATTTTGGAACATGAAAGAAATATTTTTTGTATGTGTATGTGAATCTTTGCTGTAAATTTATTTTTATTTTTTATTTTTTTAGTTCAAAAAAGTCTGTTATTAATTTGTATAATTATTTTGAATTTATGTAATAAATTTTAAATGGTTACTTTATGCTTTATGGGTTAAAAAATGTATGGTGAATCTTAAATTGCGTAATTACACAATTCATATTAACAGTTTTATAATTTTTGTGAGGTATCTTTTAATTTAAGTACATATGTATGTAATGAGAAAATTAATAATGCCAAAACCCTGGCTCAAGGAAGGAAAATTTCTTCTTAGTTTCAAATGAGTTCTTCTTGGTTTCAAAAAGATGCCCAAATGCAGAAATACTATTCAACGCCTAGTAAAGAAGCATCTACATTCTACATAGAATCGGCATAACCGAAAACAACTTGAATATGTGAAGTAATGGAAGAAAATGCTCTTGAAAGCAAACAGCCATTTAGTTGTTAGTTGAATCAAATTGTCCTAGCGGAATTTCTCCTAGAAAAGGTAATGACTTGGTACTTGGAAGTGTTCAATTTAAGTCCACTTTTTGAACATCAAGAAGCGAAATTGTTAATATCATTTTGTAGGTTAAAGCAATCCGATGAGAAAGATATAGGAGTAAAAATCTTTAAGTCATCAGCAAAACTAAGAAGTTTAGAAAAAGTCATTACTTTAGGAGCATCAATTGCTGAAACTGTAAAACTAAGGAATCCTAATCCTAAATCCTACCTTGAGGAACACCAGCAGACGCTGAGTATTGGTCAGAAATCACAATTTTAAACATTTCGTTACATTTTTCTGCTGGACAGCTAAAGTCTTCTATTTTAGTCTGATGCTAGTTGGGGGTGCTCCTTATATTTTTTGTCTATGAACTTCCAGTTACTTACATAGTGTGTTTTAATTGACACTTGATGTGATTCTTTATCATTTGTATCACATATTAATCACATGTACTATAATACATCTTTATATATATTTTCTTTAATTAATTGAACATTATATTATGTTCAATTTACTTATTTTTAGAACAACAATTGGTAATGGCTAAGAGCTCCGTCATTGTATATTTTGTCTCGTCATGATAGTAGTGACCACTTGGTGCAGCTTCATGAGCTATTTTAGGTGATTACCATCTAGACTGATTCTATTTATGTATTTTTAAGTATTTTATAACTCAGATATTATTGTGTTTTCACTCTGCGTATGGTCCCGAAATTTTATTTTGTTATTCTTTTGAAACGCGTAATTTGAAAACGAATAGATTCAAATGCTGTTATTTAACCACTCAGATAGCTGCATAGCTGATAGCTGCAACTAACATACTGTTTTTGGATTAATATAAAACTTAAATCTGATCGATCTTGTAGATATAATAATGCATTTTGTGTTTATCCTACTGGTATCTACATATTACTATAGAATCCAAAAATAAATAAATAATCTAATAACACACAAAGAAAATCATTAATGACTTTCCAGTAGAAATACTACGGCAAAACAATACAAAAAATAAATGAATTCGAAAAATTATTTGTTCAGCAGATTGTATTATTCAGAGTGTGATGGTATGAAAAGTACAATTAAGTTCAATCAATATATGGAGTAATTTAGGGTAGCTCTTGGACCAAAACGGTATTTGCATGTTACACAAACAGTTTATAAAAATTCTGTTGTTTTCAAAACTTAAAAGTACTATAAATATACGGACATGAGAGGACTTAGTTGGGGGGGGGGGGGGACAACTAAGTGAAGGACTGTGTCGACTTTAACGCACTAAAAACTACTATCCTTTTGTTTATATTAAAACTTATAGTATTTTAGACTAACCATTAATACAGTTTTGGCTCTATTACTTCAGATATCTTTGATCAATCAAAATCCCATTAGGAATTATTGAGAGATAAAATATATTTTCCTAACACAGTTCGAACGGTTCGTCCGTTTAAGACGTCTAACAAAGTTTTGACTGTCAGCTGAGTGTAAAATTTCAGTATTAATATGTTGAGAAAGACGAATTTTGTGGCATATTTGCAGTTTTTTGATTTCGTCTTTTATGATAGGAATCTTAAGATCTCTATGAATGTCATCATTGCGAACATACCAGGGAGCATTGACAATGTTTCGCAACACTTTGTTTTGGAACGTTTGGATATTTTGAATTTGAAGTTGTTGAGCACAACCACAACCCGTTATTTGAATACCGTATGTCCAGACTGGCTTTAATATTTGATTGTGAATCAATACTTTGTTATTTGTTGAAAGCAGAGATGTCCGCCCAATTAACCAATACAGCTGGTTGTATTTCAGTTCTAACTCTTGTTCTTTCTGTTTTAACGTGTTCTTTCTATCTGAGCTTTGCATCAAGTGTCATACCAAGATATTTTGCTGAATTTTGACCGCTATGGGCGACTCTATTATTTTGTTTGTAAAATTAACATGTGTGGATTTTGATTCATTTAATTTAATTCTCCATCTTTTGCACCATGAGGAGATTTTATTTGTTGATTCGTTTATATTATTACCCACCGCTAATACCGCATCAGCAAAAGTTTCCATCGTTGCATATTCTAGTTGTAGGATATCACTGGTGTAGAGTAAATATAGGATGGGACCCAGAATGCTCCCTTGTGGTACTCCTGCATGTATATTGCTTAGCGTAAAGTAATCTTATCCTTGCTTAATATGAAATACTCTATTTGTTAAGTAAGATGTTATTACCTCCACATAGGATTTGGGTAGAATACGGTGCAGTTTGAAAATAAGTCCCTCATGTCATACTTTATCAAAGGCTTGTGGCTACACAAATTTGGGGAAACATTTTTAATAAAGATATAGGTTTATTACAAAAAGTACAAAATGAGGTAATTAAAATTTATATATTTTTTTTATGCTCTTGACAGTAACTTAGGTAGAATTACCTTTTTGAGCTTAATTAATTACGGTAGTGCAAGTTTATTCTACAATATTTCTAAATTCCTGCATTTAATTATCAAATTACTGGCTTATAGCTCATAAAATGTGGAAAACTACAATTATTGTCAGGAAGTACCTTCTTAAATAGCTCTATTTTATTTATTTTGTTACCAGATTAAAATCTCTCAATTATTTTTTATAATTTATTTTATCCCGAAAAACCCATATATCATTTTTTTTGCTTCATCGGGAATTGAACCTAGGATCTTTCAATTGAAAGATAGGCACTCTACCTACTGCGCTACCCAGCGTATAATGGGCCAATTTAGTAGTAATTTTAGTTGTTGCGAATTAAATATTATAAATTAGGTTAGTTTTTACTTCTGCACAGAACTTAGGTTATTTATAAGTTACTTTGTACAACTTTTAAAGTATGCTCTGTACAAGAAACTGGGCTCTTTTGAGATAATAAGTAATAAAAAATATATTACCATCTTATTTTCCATTACAGTCCCAACAAATACGATAGAAAATTCATCAAATTATATATTATCTTATGTCATGGCACTTTCTATTTCTACTTTCTTCATTTTTTTTTTCTATTTAAATTATGGCAATTTTTAATATAATTAATTTTTTTCATATCCAAATTTCATTCATAAATTTTCAATTTTTCTTTTTGTTTTTATTAGTTTTTTATTTGATTCTTTTGTTTTGTTTTTGTTTGCTAAAAAAAATCATTTCTTAAAATTTTATTTTGGTTTGCGTTCAAGGTTTGCTGTTTTTTTTTTGTTTATTTATTTTCTTTTCTTTCTTTTTATTTTGTTATTCATATCGTTAAATTTTGTTTCTTTTTTTTTTGGCAAATCTAAACAGTACCGAATTAAAATTTAGATTCGTTTTTTTTCTTTTGATTTTTATTGAATTAGTTTGGCAAAAAAAATTTCATTAATTTCAATAATTTTATTTAGGTGTGATGTTTATGTGACAAAATACAATACAGTAAAGAAATATCAGAGAATTGTCAATTAATCCAAGTTGGTTCTCAAAATTATCTGTTAGTAAGAATAGGTCTTATTATAGGTCGGAATTATAGGTCGATAGAACTTTAATTCAATTTGAACTTAATTATTATGTTCATGAATTATTTCGAAACAAACAAAAAATAAAATTAAAAATTTAATGGTAGTAATAGTATTTATAATATTTTACATTTCTGTTTATCTTAATACTACGAGACTATAATATAGACACTAAAGTAGGTCTTTACAGCCAGGAACATTTTCATTTTATTTTATTGAGTACGGGGGTATTCATAAATGCTTTATGATTGACTGCAGGTTTGCATTTATAAAAACAAGGTACATTTTATTTTATTGAGAACATTAGCTCGGCTATACAAAATTTGACTGGTTTGTGCAACTTTGTTAAACATTTCGAGTTTATGTTATCCAAAATGCCCAATGAATCCAGTAAAAAAATTAATATTTTATATTTTTTTAAATTTACAATTTTTATACATACATTTTTATTATATATCTACTAACTGAAATGTGTAAAAGTATATCTATTGCATAGTACTTCATAATAGCATATTTCCATTTTATTTTTAATATGTAAGAATGTCGTTTCGAAAACAAAAAAATAACAGATGATTGAAGTTAACGAAACCGAAAATTAGCAAACCGGAACGTGATTAAATTATTGTTGAAAATAATTGAATATTTTTCATTTAATTCTAATCATAGAGATGTGCGTATTTCGTTTAGTACCTGCAGGCTTCTTCAGTGTTTTATACCAACAATCATATACACATATCTGTATAATTAGCAACTTATTACAATTAAATTTAATATATTTAACTATTTTCAATAATTATACAAATTTTTCAAATTCAATGGTTGCCATTCTAATTTTCTTACATATTAATCTATTTTACAGTTTTTAAAAACATTATAAGATCACTCTGTTACACAAATTTGATTGGTTTTTGTATTATAATACAACTAGGGGTCCCTGTTGAGTAATTATAATTCAAGTTGAAGTCAAATTTAAAATTTAAAAAAAAAAACAATAATTTACGTAGGTACTGACATAGACTTCTCAAGATAAAGCACAAACCATTCATGTTTAATAAAAAGCTTTGAGGTTAGTAAGTTTTGTTTTGAACACATAAATGAAAATACACAAAGTATTCCCTATAGTCAGTGGCATTGAATGGATAAAATTACTAAAAATAAAATATTTTTGTAATTAAAGAGGTATATACATTGCACATATTTTTAACCAAAACCATAATGATTACCACAAATGACCAAAGTATATAAAACAATAATTTGAGACATAATTACTTAAAAAAATTAATAGAATAAATTTCTTTTAATTATGTATACAAATAATAAGATGTTGAATGACACAAAATGGATATTCTGTAGTATATACAACTTATTTATATATTAGGAGTTCATTAAAGTGAAGCGAAATAAAATGAAAAAGTGTCTACTGCGCAGGTCCTTAAATGCTTGTCAATTATAATTATAGATTTTATTAAATTTTTTAAGACTATGTTATTTAAAATGGCCGATACATCTGGTAGAAAAATTAATATTTTATATTTTTTTTTAGATCATTATTCAAAGTCAATGGGTTGAACACTCTAACTCTGCTTTTACACAGAAATTTGGCGTAAGCAATTAGATACACATTTTTGAGAAACAGTTTTTTTTTAATTTTTACGATATCTACTGGTTAAAATATGAAGAAAAACTATATCTATTGTATAGTACCTTCGCCCTCATATTTCCATTTTATTTTATTGGTAATCAAATTATACTCTCAACTATTTTTTTGAATCATTTATTTTATCCCATTGACAAAGAGTACTAAAAACCCCGTAAAGCATTTTGTTTGCCATCGTCGGAAATCGAACCTAACACTTTTTGGTTAAAAGGCTGCGCTCTACTTACTATACCACCCAGCGTTTTATTTATTTAAATACTAATTTTATACCTGTTAATATTGCAGCTTTTGGTAGTTTAAGAGCCACAGAAGTAGCTAAACGTGGTGATATTTAGAACATTTTTCAAATAAAACTCTTTTTTCTTTTATTTTCCACCTACTTCTCTAGCGTATGACTTACTTTGAGTGCCAATTACCAACATATATGATCCGGTCAGCATATATCCGAAATCAAAACATAAAAAATTTCAGATTTTAGAAATATTAACATTTTTTCTATCGATGTTGGTTGTACTGAAATTTAATTAGAATGAATAAAAAAATCACTAATAAATAAGTTTTTAAGTAATCGGGTTCTTAAAAATCAAATTACAAATTCTGTAAAATTAAAAATTCAAATACTGTGTATAGTATATATCCGTAGATTATAGATTTTGAATTTTCCTGCCAGGTGAAAGCTTAATACTATACTTTTAAGTTTGAAGAACTATGCACAAAGCATAAATGAGATAGTAGAGCACAAAGCATATAATAGAGTTAGTTGTCAACATTTCACCTCAAAATTATTCCATCTATTCACCAAAAATGAGAGGAAATAAATCACCACACCACGACCGCACCTACACCAGTACACCATCCTCCTATTTACAAATTTCAAGAGAGTGAATAGCATAGGTAAAAGGTAGCATATGAGTTTTATTTTCATCATTAAATGTAGATAGGTACTTAGCAATGTAATGTGTATCGTAGTCGTAGTAAGTTTTAAACAAAATTATTGTTTTTTTTTTATATTCATGGCTCTTTGTTTTGCATGTTTGAATTAAATTCCAATAATTTTTCAATAAATTCCAAAATTATTTTATTTGACGTAATGCAACATTATTATTAATTATTATGGTAATGAAGAAGTATTTGGCATGGTAATTAAGAAGTATTTTGTTTTTTCAAACCATACCAAACCATAGCTTACTTATTATTAAAACTCGACTGTTTACTGATTGATAGTGAAAAATATCAGTATATTTAAATCCTTGTTCTGTTAAAAACGTTAAATTTGGCTTTAACTTGAATTCGAAATAGGGGTCTATAAATCAAATTCTGTGGTTTTACAACGAAAGATGATAACTGCAATTTTGTCGGATTTTAGTTATGAATGCCACTTTATATAAAATTTTAAGCTCTTTCAAATAAAAAAACAAAATTAATAATATTAAGTATGTAATTCTAAATATTGACTCTGAATGAACTCTAAGCGCCTTTAGAGAGAGAAAGAGATAATAATGCCCTGTATATAAGAGAATATATCAATTTTATTAAATAATAACGTTTCATAAAATCCTTAGTAATATTGGTCATAGTAATATCTCTTCTATACGGAGAATCTCATATTAATTTTATACTAGATATGGGAACGATAATCCTATTGGTTTAAGTCGAAATTTACTCACCTCTCAGAGGGTTTCTATTAGAGGTTGTAGATTGTTTAGTCAACTACCGGATCAAGTTAGAAGCGTTATGAGAGTGAATTAACTTCGAAAAGCTGTAAGAAGCAACACTTTCTATCATTATTTGTTTAAACAAATTTTTAATTCAATTT
The DNA here is from genome assembly GCA_963942445.1 of Argyra leucocephala. Classification (NCBI taxonomy): domain Eukaryota; kingdom Metazoa; phylum Arthropoda; class Insecta; order Diptera; family Dolichopodidae; genus Argyra; species Argyra leucocephala. The sequence continues at coordinate 137,453,867 of OZ012677.1, forward strand.
AATTATAACTTGATGAAATTATTTTATTTTACTATTTTTATGTTGGTTTTTGTTTCAGGGACCGTTTTTACTATGTTAGTTTGAAATCTATAAAATTTTTCAATCTATTTCTTCTTTCTATTTATTTTAATTTTTATTAATGTTTTGTAAATATACATAAAGCATTATCTCTTCTGTTGTTTGTAGAAATTTTAATTCAATGTCACTTTCACTTTTAAATTTCAAGTCCATCTGGAATATTTTTCGCGATCGAACTTGAAACTTTCATTTAAACGCGATCAATGTATCCTACCTGTTGGAGCACTAACTTCATATTCTAGACATCCTTTAGAGGTTGGGACATACTGAGAAAAACTAAACTTCCATCTTAAGAGATTATAAGTTCTGAGTCTAGAAATATGACTGAAAAAAATTTATTATTTATGTTTGTTCTACTACAAGAATTCTTCAAAACTATTTTTATTTAAAACTATTTTTCATATTATTTCAACTGTAGTTCAATTTTGTACAAACAACGTATTGTGAGTTACTATTTATGTTTTCAATCGTAAATTGTAAAATTTTCTTACTGCTTAATTAATTTTTAAAAAATTACATTTAAAATGTTAAGCTTTAACGAACCATTATCGGATGTAAACGTTTAAAGTGAAAATTATCAGGAGTTGACTTAAGTAAACTTGATATAAAATCGAATTATAAGAATTTTGATATAAATTTTTAATTTCCTGTTATCTAGGGCTTTTTTGTTTGTGAACTTTCTTTTATTGAAAAAAAATTTGTTAGACGATTTGAGCTAACAAAATCGGTGAACTGTGTTAGGCTAAAATATTTTATCTCTCAATAACTTCTGATAGAATTTTCTTCGATCGAAAGATATCTGAAGAATTAGAGCGATACAAATGTCTTAATAGTTCTTTTAAAACTCTAGTTTTAATTTTAACAAAAGGATAAGATAAAATAGGCAAATTCCTTCACGTTGATCTCCCAGGAAAATGGATAGACGATAGAATTAAATTAATTTAATTTAATTTAATTTCATTATATCAATTGCATATAAATGTACAGTCAAAATGTATAACCCTCCTCCGGGTAGGATGTGTGCGATAGATGAAAGCTTTTTAATGTCTTTCTTCTACCTAAAAAAAACAAATTCATGAACTGTGTGATTAGCTCACTCATTCTATTATACATAATTTAGCTAGGAAACTTTTTCTATTACCTATTTTTCTTTAAGGCATATAGTAACATTTCTATTATATAAATTAGACATCCCATATGTTTTCAACAGTCTAATTCAAAATATATCAGCATTATTTGAATGTAATAAAGGAAGCAGATTAAAATCAAATGACATTTGGAAGTACACAATTTTTCATAAGCTACGAAACTGCCAACACTTCAAATTTAAATTTTTTACACTAGCAAATTAACAAAAATAAGAAATTTTAGGATAAAATAGAATTTTTATTTTTGCAATTCCGTTAAAACAAAATACTAACTATAATATTATTTGTTATATTGGTTAGTAAACTTTATCCATTTATCCACCCATTTGATTGTTTTTCTCTATTTCAAAATATAATTTATCTAATATATATTTTCTCTATAAATATACATATTATATAATTAATAATGAATAATTACATCTTTTATTGCAATTTATTTAACTTATATTAATAATTTAATTATAAAATTCAAATGCTCCTAAAAGTATGGAATGAAGTTTTTTTTGGTAACGAAATCTATTTTACTCACATTGATCTAAAAACAAAAATCAAATTCAAACAAAATATACAAAGTATATAAAATATAGAAATAAATATAATTTTATATAACATAAACATAATAATAATATATAATAAATAAAATACATGTCTATAAACACATTATTTAATTTTATCATCCACCATATACATTGAAATATTTTATTTTCTTAATATTGTAGTCATATACGAGTACCTACACAAATATATTTTTAAGAAACAAAACAGAACTCAATATTAAATATTAGAATTTTATTTTTTTTTATTTTTGGTATTTCTCAATTTATATTTATATACGCAATTTTTTGCTTTATATATTTCATAGCTAATTATAGAATACCAACAACAACAACAACAGCAACAGAATCAACAGGAAAAACGCAATTCATGTCTACATCTTCTTATTCATCATCAACAGATTTGTCGCCTTCAATAATATTTCCATTTAGTAGTAGATCAACAGTAATGTCGGCGCCAAAAATTAATTTTCTTACTACTCAAAGTGTATTAACAACATCTACAGCAACAACAACAACAACAGCAACAATAAATGCAATAACAACAAAACAATTAAATGAAACTACAGCACCATTGTCTACTACAAAATTAGAATTAAAACAACAAGATCCAAACTCTTCATTAGAAAATTATGATACTGAAACTTCTCTATCACCAATACGAACGACTTCTCAAATTCCATATTTAAAATCAATAGAAAATAATAATAATATTAACAAAAATTATAATAATAGTAAAATCAATGATAGTAAGTATAATAACGATAGTATCAGTAATGATAGTTGTAGTAGTTCAAAAATTTCACGATTAAAATATAATCAAAAAAATAACGAAACGAAAATTTCAACGAAAATACCAACAGCTGTTTGCAATAAAACTGATTCATCAATATCATCATTATCAATAACAACAACATCATCAGTATCAATACCGTTAGCGACATTATCTTCGACAGGGTCAGTAACAACCACACCGCCATTTTCAATGAAAACTTTACCTTCACCGTATTTATCAAGAACAATAATAACAACAACAACACCACCATCATCAGCAACAACAACAACAACAACTGAATTGCATGAAAAAAATTCATTAAATCATGAAAATTTTAAAAATGGTGTTCTCTCAAATAATATGAAAACAATGTGTAATAATTATTATACAAATGAAAAACAACAAGAAAATAATTTGAAAAAAATAAATGGAAATTCTCTTTATTATAATCACGAAAATCCTAATAAAATGTGCCAAACTTCTGACTGTAGTTGTAGCAATTCAAAAAATTCCGTTGTTAAAAATAGCAATGATCATGTATGCTCTCATATAGAGATTAAAAATACAAAAGATGAGCAAGAAATACATCAGCAACATAAAAATGAAAATGAATTTGGCCGAAATTCAAGGGATAGAATTGAGAAAGTAGAATCAGTCTCAGCAGAAACGCGAACGTGTAAATTTACAAAGAAAATTTCATCGCCCTGTTCAATATTAGTACGAGAAAATCGTGAAATAAATTCATATCCGTTACAAAATTCTAAATCTTTACCCAATTCAACAGTGTCAGCAACATCATCATCATCGATAAAACATCAACTAAATCAAAAAAATTTTAATTCCAATAACAATAATCATAATAAAAATAATAATAATTGTGTAAATAATTTAAAAAATGATTTTATTCAAAATAATGGCAAAAATCAAAATGAAAATAATAAAGTGAAATTTTGTTGTAGTAATTTGAAAAATGATTCAAATACAAAAAATCAAAAAGATTACAATAATTATGAAAATATTATATTAAAAAGTAATTCAAATTCAAATTCAAATAATCATTGTTGTACAATTAATTGTAGTTGTAGTGATACTAATAATCATAATATTCATATACAATATAATCAAAATCAATATTTACCACCACAACCACATAAATTATATACTGGTGGTAGTATACCGAGAGCAATAATACAACAAACATTAGATACTGTAGCACAACGATCACTTGGCATCGATCGAAGAAATTCGGACAGTAACGGTAATGATAAAATAAGAAAAACAGCATCAACAGCAACAGCAGCAACAGCAGCTGATACAAATAATGGATTTAATACAGTACGACAACGTCGTTTATCACCTCCGCCACCCGTTCCACCAAAACCAAATCGTCATTTGCAAGTGGTACGCAGTAAATCTGTAGACTCAAACTTTAATAATTATTTAAATATCAATGATCCATTAATTGATGATAATATTATTGTTTCGTCCGATAATCAAAATTATCAAAATTTATCAATTATTATTGATGACAATAATGATATTAATAATGATAATAATGATTTAACAACATCACCTTATGATCCATTAAAATTTCGACGTAAACTTTTAAAATTTGAACAAAAAAATTTTATTATTAAAAAAAGTTCATCAGGTGGATTAGATTTATTAAATTGTTTTACTAAATCAAATAAAACCGCTTATGATTGTAGTAGTGTAAAAGAATCTAATGAATCATCCAGTGATTTAGTTAATATAAATAATATTATTAATATAAATAAAATTCAAAATAAAAATAATAGTAATAATAATTGTCAAAACGGTATTAACAGTGGACAATTTTCTTATAATACTCAAAATAAATTAAAAGATATTAAAGGAGGAATTTGTAATGAAAATAATAAAATAGAAAAAAATAATTCATTTTCAGTTCCTTCAACAAAACCAATTCTAATTAAATCTCAATCAAATGAAACTGAATTATCATCATCATCATCATCATCATCTGAAATAAAATTATATAGTAATACAACACCAAGTATTGTTATACGTAAATTAACTCCAAAATTAACAAGAAAAGCATTAAATTTTAGTGGTAATTGCAGTGGTAATGATTCAAATTCAAATAAAAATCGTTCGGTTAGTGAAGATCGTTTAATTGATGATAATAGTAGTGATAATAATGATTTAAATAGTTATTGTGATTCATTAGGTTCAGTTAATGAACAAATTATTGATACACATAATAACAATAATAATAACAATAATACTAATTATAATATAGATTCAAATTTTTTAATTTTTGGTGAACCAATACCAATTGTTCCAACAACAAATAAAAAACTTTCAATAACGAAATTACAACCAAAAATAATAACAAATATTAAATCAATTGATATACAATCTGATGATATTGGTTTTATTGATTCATCTGAAAAAGAAGATTCAGATTTTGATTTGAATTTAATTCAAAATGATAAACAATATGAAATTGAAACGAATAATTCATTGATATCAAATAATTATAATAATAATAATAATAATAATAACAATGGTAATAATATATTAAATTATCCGAAATCAATTAATATACAAGAAAATGTAAATTATAATACAAATTTAAAATTATTGGATATAAATAAAGAAAATGATAAGAAAAAAATTATTGATGAAACAAATAATAATACCATTAATAATAATAATAATAGCAATAAAATTAATGAAACAACAATTATCAATGACCGAATTATATTTAAAGATTTTTATGATAGTTTAAGTGATAGTCTAGAGACAAGTACAATAAGTTGTTTAAGTGAAGCAACAACAGCAACAACTGATTTATTAACAAATATTAATTGTGGTTGTACACATCAAATTAATACAATTATAAATAATTCGAATGATTCAAATGAATCATTATTATTTAATAATAATAATAATAACATAAATAATAATAACAATAATAATGATAATAATATAACAAATGATATTGATTTATGTTTATTAAATAATATTAATGAGAATGGTTTAAAAAAATCTTCAGATTTATGTTGTTGTAATGAAAGAGTTAAACGTTTTTGTCGTGAATTAAAAAATCAAGAATTTAATCATATTAAAAATATTCAAAATAATAATAATAATAATAAAAGTATTGAAAATACAACTAATAATAATAATAATAATAATAATAATAGTATTAAAGAAATAAAAATCGTTAAATCTAATAGTGATAATTTTATAAAAAATAAAGAATTTATTAATCAATTTTTAGTTAATCATTTAAATAGTAATAATAATATTAATAATAGTGGAAATTTGAATCAAAATAATAATAGGAATATTGCAATAGATGGTAATAAAAATAATTTAAGAAAAAATACATATAATGATGATAAAAATACAATAAATTTTGATTTTAATAATTATTCAATAATAACAAAACCATTATTATCATCAGATATTATTAATAGTGAATCATCATTATTATCAATACAAATTTCACCAACAAATTCATCATCATCAATACCATTATTAAGTGGTCTACCACCATTACCACCCCCATTACCACCATTACAATTTAGAAATAATAATAATAGTAATAGTGATAAAATACGTTATGATTGGAATGAATTTAGTGATTTAAATTCAATAAGTGGTAATAGTAATTCTGATTCAAATAGTATTCATAGTAATAACAGTAATACATCATCATCAAATAGTAGTAGTAATGGTAATAGTAATCATTTAAAAAATATTCAATTTAAAAAAATACCATCAATTGAATCATTTGGATATATTAATAAATTACGTAATAATAATAGTGAAGATAATATATTGGATAAAGATCAATTATTAACAAAAGCTACTATTAAGGTTAGTATAATAATTTTAATTATTTTTTATGAAAAATTTTTTTTTTTTAATATAGGTAATATTTTAATTTGCATTATATTAAATTAGAGATCTCTACCATCATTTTTTTTTTTAAATATTTTTAATTTTAACAATTGAATAAGTTATTGCGACACGTAAAATGAATAGTTATGCAAAATATTTATTTTTCATTCTAATTCAACGGTAAACATAAATTCTAATATGAAGTTAGGGTAAAAATGTAATGGTAGATGTAATGTCTAAATCTATTCTATTACTTTACTGTTCTCACGCAATTTTACTACTGAAATAATAAAATTGATTTTTTATCACATTCTTAATGCAAAATATTAAAATTTAACATTATTTTTCTTTTTAGAATAAATTTTTCGGTGCATTTGACTTTATATTAAATTTTTTTTACCGGGTATGAAGTAAACTTGAAAACAAAAATATTTAAATATTAATTTTATGTAGTGCTATACGCTAGTATTCTATTGAAACGTCTTGTAATTGTTCGGATGTAGGTTCATAGTTTCTCTTGGCTGACATATTTTTATCCAGCCATGCCTAGGTGTCTGACTCACTGTATTTTCTTGATTTTAATTTTCGTGACTACATCCTTCTCGTTATACAGCCTATACAGTTGGGCAGTTCTTGTTAAGTTGTATAAAAAAAAAATTATTAGGTGCACTGGTTATGCATTTAATTTAGTTGTGCAAAGCAAATTAAAGTGAAATTTTTACTCGTGTCTGAAAGGGTTCTAATAATATTATTAATTTGGGTAAATGTTTCGATTTTAATTTTTATAAAAATTTTAAGTTTTCGTCAGATGCCATCAGTTTATTCCAGTGTTTGATTAGTTTTTCAATTTATTTGAGAGAATGCAAATAAGCAGGATAAACATAAATTTTCGAACTTATGTTTTTTTTTTGATTTTATCCTACAATATATATATATATATACATAAATATATTTCAGCCATATAGTTGTAACTGTCATTAATTAATTTAAAGTCCAGAAAATTTTTTGTTTTATTTGTATTTAACTAGTGTGCATATTACGGTCAGATTTAATGCCTAGAACAAGCATAGCAGACGTTTTTTTACTACTATTTCTTTCAATAACTTTCACTTTTCTTCCAGTTCTGTCGTATCCCAACCAAGCGGTACGTAAGTACTATAAGTTACATTCTAACGCTTGGTTGTTAATAATAAAAAATATGTAGGGTGAAATAGATAGTTTACATAGTTTAGCTTTTTAATATGTCATCATTTCACAATCATTATTTTTCAACTTTTGAACCAATCTCGGTAATAGATAGAAGAAAATTGATCAGGGTAATATTTCCCACTATTGAGCAAGCAACAACTAGTTCTTTGACAATAATTTAGTCAACTGGATTTTTATTTTATATTTAGCTAGGACTCGGTTATTAGTTCAAATGTTGGAAAATTTTAGATGTCTTATTGTCATGTTTTCGGACTATTCTTACCACTCGGTTAATTTTATTAGCAAAGTCATTAACTTTTTTTTTTTGTAATTCGATCTATAGCATCAGTAAAAATTATACTACAGATACTGAAATACCGTCTACTGATACCGTAATTTGTACATGGCGTTTTGTCAGGATTTTTACTGTTAAAATCAATGTATGTTTAGCTTTTTTTGTAATATATTTTCATATCAGATCTCTTTATTCATCTTACTGCAGTTGTTTCATCTAATTCATATCATATCAGTACATTTCATTAATATTTACCGAACGTTCATATAACTATATCTTCTTTTTTAGTTCATCCGATCAACTAACATCCCTTCAACTACTGATTTAATATCACCAATTTATTTATTTACAATATAAAAGATTTGTTTGAATTCAATTTAAGTATATCGAAGTTCTCCGTGCAAATGATTAGTTGAATATTGTATAAAACATGTAAAAACACGAAATTGAATGAACACGTATTGTGTATTTTTCGGTAGAAAAACAATCTTAAAAAGTTTGTTATTTTAAAATGAGGGCGGCCATGTTCTCAGACTTTTGTTATTGGAATCAAACTATATGTAATTACACTTTCAGTTAGTATCTACTTATTACTTTGGTCTGGTGTCGTGCTTTTTCTAATTATATTATTATTTTTATTCGAATATCACTGATGTTCACTCATATATTTATATGACTCATTTATAACACAATTTTTTTCAAATGTTTTCGAATTGATTCAACACATTTGATTCAATTAAAAATAAATCAACATCAGTATTATAAAATAAAAATAAAATTTGAGTTTTCTAAAACGAAATGTATATATATATATATTTTAGTAAATATTCTACAACAATATATTTTTATATACATACATACATATATAAAACAAGTCATAAAACCGTCATGAAAATCATCCATTCTGTGGGTTTTTCGTACCAGAATTCTATGGATATATATTATATATATATATATATACTCGTCCATAAGAATAGGGAATCCCACTTTACACAGTACTTAAATTGAACTTTTAGTTCGTGATCTTTTATCTATTTAGGAAATTATTAGTGATGGTGTCAGTTTGAATTCTATTTCTAAAATAAGAAGAAATTTTTATTTAAATAAAATATTGCATTTTCTTTGAAAATTTTATTTTTAGAAAATGGAAATAAAAAAAGAATTAAAATTAAAAATAAAAAAAAATAAAAAAATCATAGAAAATTATTGTGTAAAAATTTTTTATTTTGGATTTTGAAAAGAATTTCCCACTTTTGTTCCAAAATTTTACACTTTTTTTTTTATTTTTTCTGTTTTATTTTTCGCTTTCGGGACTATCTAAGGTGTTTGTTATTTTTGTTTATCATTTTTAAAATTGTGTTATTTTCGTTTTTAGGTTATAAAAACATACAAAGTAATTATTGTTGTAGAAAAGAAAATTTTAAATAAGATTACAGTTCTGGCCATTCGTTTGTATTTGCATTTGGGAGAGATTATAAAAATCAGAACTTCTACGTCTGACTTTAAATATAACGCATTATTATAAGCTTCTGCGGGATTTTTTTAACCATATTTATTTTTTTTTTACGATGGAGGGTTCTATGTAGATGCGATTTTTCTAGATTCATTCTATTTCCACGTTTGATTATTTAAAATTGCAGGCTTATGTCTTTGACGAACACTATTATTAATGTAGTGCTAATTTTTGGCTTAGGTGTTGTATATACCTGAAAATATTTATATTTTTTGCAAGTTATGATATCGCATTCAAATAAGAGCTTAGACGAGGACAATGTTAGTATTCTGACATTGGCTGTAATCTCCCTGATTATACCTGGAGTTTGAATTTTGTAAGGTGATATTGATAGTAACTGAAAATTTTCTGAATTTTGTAAGTTTATCATTTTTAAAACTAGCAACATATAAAAGTGTATATTAAAGTTCAAGCAAAACATATAATTATGACAAAAAAAAAACAAAAACACAAATAATTTTATGACAAATATATGAAATTATAGTTGTGTAAGAAGAGAAAAAATAATATTTTGTATGGCGGTAACAACGAATTTTTTGTCACTCTCAATTTAACAAAAACAGGCACTATCAAACAGTGACAAAATACCATTCCTGATTTCATTAATTTTTTTTTTTAATCTTAATGGATCATACACAAAGTAGTAGAAATTTTTCTCAAGGAGTATTTAATTTTTTTTAATTTGCTAGTACAAATGTGGAAATCTATTACCATCATCAGAAACTAGGTCTTCTTAAATAGCTACATTTAATTTATAATCAAAAATTACAATCTGAACAAATTTTACAAAATTTCAATATTTTATGAATAATGAAAGAAAAAGGTAGGCCCGGTGAGTATAATTTGGTAATAACTTAAATAAAATGGAGCTACGATATTTAAGAATTGCTCTGATAATATTCATAGGGTTCACACATTTAATGATTTAATGTATATCACAAAAATTATAATAAATAAATATATTTATTTATCCATTTACTTTTATGTGTGTCCATTTACTTTTATGTGTGACGATTAGTCTCTACTAATCAAGTTAGGTGAATATAAAATAATTGAAATATTATAACTAAAAAGAAATTAAATACAATAGAAAATAGGAAATAGAAACTTAAACTAATATATGAGTGTAGTAGAATCAAAACCGATACATTTGCATTTTTAAAAAAAAATTAACTAATGATTGGATAACATTCTGACTGAACTTTAATGTTATTTATTATTAAAGTTGTTTCAAGATCAATTTTTCAATTAGAAAAACGAATTTGAAAAACGATAGTTGAATCAAAACTAGTAAATTTGCAATTTTCAGTTGAATCAAACATGTAAAGAAAATATTGCAACAAAATCAGTCTGTTGCAGTACTAAATACATATAAAACTATAGTACTATTTTCAAATTAATTCTTTTACTGTTTAGCTATCTGATATTAGTTTTGGAGCGAATTTTAGTTTAAAAGTAATATCAAGTAAATAGGTGTTTAAGTTTCACTACAAAACTGATTTGTATGACCCTAAACTTTCTCAAGATGCATTTATTATTGGCTGCATATAAACCTGTACACCTAGAACAACTTCTGGCTCAAAAAAAGCCTCAAAAATTTATGTCACAAAAGTTTATCATCTGTTCAGGTTTGTTTACCAGCTTTCATAAATATTTTGCGAATAGGAAAAGGGCGAGTTCGTAGAATATGCAAACGTTTCATTACAATTGAGACAATACCAAAGAAAATCGGAAGCTTTTGCACCTCGAAAATAAGCTGTTAAAAACTTTATAAAAAAATTGTATGTTCATGATACACACTACTGCCGCTCTAGATCTACTAGTTGACAATATCTTCAAGGGAATTGTCCTGAAATCGCATGTAGTCTATGTATTAAAGATAATGAGGATCATAAAGAGTTACAAGCAAAAAAGTGGTTCTTTCAAAAGATTTTCCGGACTAATTTCAACATTACTTTTAAAACGCCTTCAACAGATCAGTGCTTTAAATGTTGACAGTGCAAAGAAATGTTGTACAGCATTTTGAACAATCCTGGATAGACAAAAACGAATTAAAATTTTACAAAAAAAATTTTTTGCCATGAATAATAATTATTTACATAATGATAACATTTCTGATGACGATCAATGTGATATTTTTTTTGAAAATAATACAGATCTAAGAATTTAGCTTTAGAAGGACGATTAATTTTATATTTTTTATTTATTTTTAGATGATTCTTGATATAAGAATTTGGTTTAAAACCAACAATGTGTTACCTATTCGCTCAAACTGAATTACTGAGCATTTCTGTTTTTTAGAATATAAATTAAAAAATTAATTTTTTAACAAATTGAATGAATTGTTTTATTTTTGATTCCTAATTTTTTTATTTTATCAAACATGATGATAGTTGCAACAAAATAAGCCATATGCACATGCAGTCGTAAGAAAATCAAACATTTGCAAATAGTTACAGCGAAGTGAATCATTTGCAAAATTAATACTTGTATTTAAGCTTAAATATTTATTTTGTTTTTAACTTTTCAATACAAATAATAATTAATTCAATTATTCTTTAATAAAATAACTTAAAAATAGTATAAATTAATTAAAATAACCAAGAAAACGTTTTTTGCATTTTTCTCAAAATTGACTTTAACGCAAATGTATCGGTTTTGATTCTACAACATTCATATACAAAATTAAATAAAACTAAGATGAAAAACATAATAAGAAAATCTGAGAATAAAATTACAATATGTCAAAAATTAAATTTTTGGTTACAAACTCTTAAAATACTCGAAACAGAGTCGACTAAATGAACGGTGCTAGGAGCACGCCTTATAGCAATCGGAAGTGAATTCCACAAAGATACTACCTTAACAAAAAAAAGATAAGTGTCTCAATCTACAATGATGACGAGGGATATTTCAGCGATCTACCGAAGTCAAGTTTATTATAAATATAAGAAGGAAACCCAGAAGATATAACATTGAATAGAAAGCAGACATATTTAAAATTTAAGTAATTATTAAATGTGCAGTCTAGAATGCACTTAGAGACATCAGAGATGCTGATATATCTGCGACGGTTAGTGACATACCTTGTACATCATGCATTGAAGGTAATATTTAATCTTGAACTATTATTAGAACTCATTGATGAGTACACAACATCACAATACAAAAAGTGTGGCAAGAGGAGTGACTTAACAAGTTTACATTTTCTGAAGCGCCGCCATTTTTATAGATTCTTTTATAGAAATTTCACTTATTACATTGCTGGACTGCAGGCCGAGATTGGCCGAAATGGAGATTTTCAAATGGGAAGGGGTATTTTTTTTGCGAAATTCGGATTCTACGACAAAAAATAAAAAACTTATGTTTGAAATGATTTTTTTTTGTTTTCTCAGTATTTCTCCTTAAAATTAATAAAAATAAAACAAAAACTCAGCATATTTCCCACCTTTGGTAAATCACCTTTGGTTGGTTTACCACCATATATTGTCCACCTTTGGTAAACCAAAATTAATAATAATCACTTTTATAAATGAATTTGTTTTTAATGTTATCATATTTTTTATTTCAGTTTTGGGCTCCTACATAGTTTAAACTAAAAAAACAAAAAAAAAAAATTTACTTGACAAAAATTGAATTTTTTGACCAAAAAAGAAGTACTTCTTCCCATATAAAAATCTCGATTTCGGCCAATTTCGGCGATTTTTGCCCTTAAAAAACTGTTTTCCGGTCCTACTGGGAGTTGAAAATATCATCAATCGATAAAGCACCCTCGATTTAGTTAATATTTTTTTTTAATTCTAAAACAACGGTTGCTCCCCCCCTTAAAAAGCCGATACGCATGCTCTGGGACACCCAGTATAAAGAATACTAAATTCGAATAACATAAAGGATATATTTTTTTTTGTTTTATTTGATTGGTATAGTTTTAAAACTATTTGGAATTAATCCTAATTTTTCAAATCAGATTCAGCTTAATATAAAAAAACAAAAATTCAACCGCATCAAGAGCCAAACTTTTTTTCTTAAGTTAAGGGATTTTAAAGTTGGATTTAAAATTAAACCATCCCTTTTTGCCAAAAAGTGATGTATAGATGTTCGTACTTGAATTTTGATGCGGTTTTGAATGACAAAGAGAAACATTTTTTATTACTTTTGATTAAATAATTGAATACGATTTACAGATAATTTTAAGCCCAACTGTGTTTCAGTAATGATTTATTAAAATATTTTACCTTTTGGAATGTAATATTGTAAATATACTTCCTTATTTCTCCTAATAAAACTTGTAATCATTTTTAATACATTTCGTTCTGATTTCCTGAAAGCGATAACAAACAATGATAATCGATTGCAATATCTAAACCTAATAATTGGAAAGGTTTTCGTTTCGGTATTCATGTCATTCTCTTGCGTATTGTTTTATAAATCTGTTATAAAGCTACTGTTTATTATCTCTTGGTTATACATCTCAGGGTGAACCTTAAGCTCGTCCTTCTCCTGCCAACTTAGATTTAGATTTTTAGATTTATTAATTTATTTAGTTTTATACATGTAAATATATAAACTATTACAATACTACTTACAATATTTTTTATATTCATTTTAATTTAATAAACAAGGTGTTTTTATACTTTTAATAATTTTTTTTTAGTTTAGTTTAGTTTCAGTTTTTATTTTCGGAGGTAAATTATTAAAAAGCTTTCCTTCATACATTAAATCCTTTTGAGACATATCCGTTCTAAAAAACTGTAATCTAAAGTTGGAGATGTTTCTTAAACTATAATGTTGAACATCACTTACATAGGTTAACTTTTCTGATAAATAGTTCGGCATCATATTGTGATTAATTTTGAAGATGTGCACCAGTGTCTTAAATCCATTCCTTCCATTCCTCCCCATTCAAGTCATAAGTATATAGTTGTTACTTATGACTTGAACTTCACAAAATATTTATGTCTTCACTCAAAACATACTACAATGATGAAATCAAAAAATTAATGGGGAAACGGGGAGAAAATTCACACATTACGATGTTACAGAATTATTTGGCAAGGCTTATTTAAGTTCAGAATGCAAATTGCATCATATGGTATCAGATCTACTGGAATTTATCCTTTTAATAAAAATATTTTGATTGAATCTGATTTTATTGGTTCACAAGTCCAGAATGATTGTGATTGCATACCAATAAAATCAGCTTCCGTGCATTCGGTATCTATCTGGATATTTATCTTTGTTTTTATAATGAAAAGTATGATGTTTATTATGTCGGGTAATGTGCCACTCTAGCCCTAATTACCCTTCGAAAATTGAAAATACCATATTAGTCTCTTTTTGTTTTTTTCATTAAAATTTCAAAAATGGCAACACCAAACTTATTCTGTAAAATTTGCATTACTTTAAACTATTTAAGCTTTCAAAATAATCACCTGCCATCTTCGTATATAGAAAATTGAGTAAAATATGAGGCAAAAAAAGGGTTGTCTTACATTACCCGAATTTCTCCAATCATTAAATGTGGAAAACTACTGCTATTGTCAGGAACTAAGCCTTCTTAAAAAGAACACTTTCATTCTATTTAATTTGTTACCAGTTACTCTCAATTATTTTTTGTCATTTTATATTATCCCAATGACCAGGTCGAAAAACCAATAAAGCATTTTTTTTGTTTGTTCAGGAATCGAACCTGGGACTTTTTGGTTGACCCTTCCGCTCTACCTACTGCCGCACCCAGCGTGTTTTCTGTCTAAATCTTTTGTTGCGTTGAGAAGCATAAGATTGAAAATTGTTGTTGACATAATATAAACTTCTGTTTTTATTTCGAATTTGTCGATTATTTTGCACTTCTATCTCGCATTCATGTGTTCGAGTGTTAGCATAATTAAATTTTTAGAATTTTCAAAGCAAATATTGATTGACATATTATAATAATTTTTATTATTAAAAAATAGTAATTCTCTAATTTTCTTTTTCATCAAAATAAAGAAAATGTAAGGGGTAGTGATTATCTTTAGTAATAGTCGTTAATTGTATGGCCACCACTTGATTTCATATGATACGGCCAGAATACGAAATGTCACATTAGTATGGTAGAGGGAATGCGCTCCCACAAATTTATATGATTGTCTTTTATTCAATATCTTTCAATTAAAATTGATTAACTTGAATTTTCCCTGGCTTGTAAAGCCAATTCGAATTGTTTCTAATTGATGACAGTTCAATTTTAATTGAAAAACAATAATACAAATCAAAGAGAAAAATTGTCTATTTGATATCTACGGAATTAGAATTAATCTTTCATTAAGCAGACACACTTAAAGTCCTTTAATTTTTTGAAACTTTTAATGATTATCTTTACATGAATTTGAAAACCTAAAATAAAGTTGGGATTAATTATTGGAGTCTATTAAAATCTAAATTGACTTTCTAAAATTGTAATATTCAATTTTCAAATTTAATGGTTTTATAAACGATGCAGATTTTACAATCAAAATTACGAATTTCGTTTAAAGTATGAAAAATTTTCGAAAATTTTCGTTGATTAACTTAAGGCGGCGGGAAAATAAAATGATGTCTAATTTAAAATAAGAAAAAAAAACATGAGATTTTTTTTTTTGTTTAACATTTCTAATTATAGATTTTGAAAATGTTTTAATTTAAATCAAATACATATATAATATGTATTCATATACATAGAGACAGAGAGAGAATGAAAACCTCTCGTCATATGGTAACACCTATAAGTGTAAAATGTTGACTTTTTAAATTTTAATTTTTTAATTTTCTCTCTTTTTGTTTTTGTTTTTTTTTTACGAAAGATTTCTTTTTGAAACAATCGCAGTAAATATTATTTTGGAAAGTTTTATTGAAATATTTCATTAAATTAGATTAACAAAATTGCTAAATTATGAAATATATTTGTGTATATATATGAAATAAAAATATTTAAATTATAATAAATAAAAAATATATTTTATGTGTACTGTAGAAGAAATTGAATTTATAGCAAAAAATTTAAGTGAATGATTTAAAAATGATCTCAAATGAATATGGATTAGATTTTTTTCTAAATTCCACTTGCGAATTGGAAAAAGTTTATTATCTTAAAACTAAATGTATATGTATATGCAAACTAAGTTTTCTAAAGTGTTATCGATTTCTAAAATAAAATTTTCAGTGGTGAACATTCATATTTATTCCTATATATGTACAATTTAATTAAATTTATTTATTTTATTTAATTACCTTGGAATAAATATAAAATACAAATTCTTACTTTTAGTAGTTGGCTCTATTATCTTCAGAATGTGAGCTTGTAATATAATAAACTACATCTGATTAGCTACCTAAGATCGTTATTATTTTTACTTTCAAATAATATCATTGTGCTCATGTTGAACAATTGTAACAAATTTTGCAGCCATATGATTTTTTTTTACTGGTCGACCGATACTGACTTCAAGTCAAAATAATTTCGAAAATTATTTATTATGCTAACGTGTTACGGACAGTTACTAAATACAATTTCATGAAAGAAAAATTTAATTTATCATTCATGCCCTGACAAGGATTCGAACCAGGTACATTTTGATTAGTTATAGTTAGATTTGTAGATTCACTAGTTGTTCTCTTTTTCTATTTTCAACTACATTAGTCGTTTTGAAAGAATAGATAACATATGTAAATACGTCATCAACAAAAATAACCGTTTCACTTATCAACTACTCTAAACTATTTTAAACTAATTTTTTCATGTGAAAACAACACAAGCTATTTCTTTGTTTTTCATTATTCGTAAACAATTTTTTCAATCCTTCTGTACATTTCACCATTAATTTCTTTCTGTATCCAGCTTATATGGATGACTTGTACATGAATATTTTACATTTTAATGACAGTTAAAAAGAATTAACAGCCAGTACAATTATAGTTAAATTTAAACCTTAATTATTTATTTTATTTGTATGATCTGGCTTGTCTAGGCTAAGCAGCTGGCCAACAACGTAGCAAGGTATTTTAGGCACCCTGACTGCACTAGTGATGGTTTGTTGTTTAGCTTTACTATTGTATTTTTCCCGCTACTTTACGATGTTCTGTTTTTTTTTAAACTTTATTTTACCCATTGTACATTCTTATAATTACTTTGCCTAGATAAAGTTTACAAAAAATAGCTTTTGTGATATTATTATTAATATGTAAAGTAATAGTGTGCATTTTATGTTAATTTATGTGCATATCCTGTCCTGGTCCAGTTTCATATTTTTATTAAATGTTCTTGTAATTTGACTAATCTCAAGTGAGCATGTATACGTTATAAGTTACATTTTTAAAAATATTTATTTCAACAACTGCACATACATGGAAATCGTATAAACGACATCAATGTGGAGGTACGGCGAAGAATAAGGACTCAACCTAAATTAACGCGTACTGCGTATATTTTCTGTCAAAATATTTTTAAATACATGTATTTATATGAGATTACCGAAATGGGCGACATACTGTACGTCAACCTTTTAAAATTTAAAAACTGACAACGTATAAAATTTATTTGTGTTTTTTTTTTTTGCTTTTTTTTATTATGTCAGTTACCACGGGATTGTTTTTAAATAAAAATTTTGTATTTATAATTTTGATTGTTTTTAATTAAAACTGTGATTCGCAATGTAATTGATGGGAAATAGATATAAAATAATTTGTATAAATTTTTAGTACTTATTAAAAAAATAAATTTATAAAGAAATAAATGTGCAGGGTTTTTCTTATCAATCTAGTCTACGTCTAACTAAACAATTAGGTACACCAGTTTAGACGCTATATAAATTTAGACGCTATTTGTAAAAATTTTTTTAGGTTTGAGTAAAACTCATGATGACACACACTATAATACTTCGCATATTTCTAGTACAATTATTGATCTTGACGTTTTCAAACCCACACGAAATTTCATAGACAATGGGTACATGTCACATCCATGTACAAGAAAAATAAAGGACACAAGTAATGCATAAGGAGCAGAAATACATTAAAATATTTACAACTACATACTGTATTGTTATGAATAATCTTTGTTCTGCATAGGTCTAGGAATATTTTGTCAATGCAAATCGGACTAATTACAACAGTGATTTAAATTGATCATACCAACATACGAATCGTAAAAGAGTTTGTAAAAGAGTTCTGTATTGTTTATTGTTAAGTAAACGAATACCAGTACATATTATAAAACCCAAAATTTGAAGAGCTATAACAGTCGCAATAGGTTTTTTTTCACTTTAATAATCATTAAATTCTCTAACTCTTCAACATCGTCAATATTCATTTTATTACCAATTTAAAAAAAAAAATCAAATTCAAATAATTAAAAACATTCTTCTTTATTTGAAAACACTCTTCTTTCTTATAAAAACAACTGCTCAAAATAGAAGATTTTTGCTGTTTTGCTGGATTTCAATTTCAGGATACTTCGGATAATCAATTTACAGGCATATAAAAATTGTACACAGTACGCGTGGATTTAGGCTTAACCCTAACCCTTTCAAGCCGTTACTCCTTTGGTTTTTCAAAACATCTCGGGTCAAAGCTCCTTTCCCGAAACACCAAAATAAAAATCTACAAAACGCTCATACTCAGGTACAAGACGTCGGGACAGACCAACTCTTCGTTGGAGAGACGA
This sequence comes from Argyra leucocephala, assembly GCA_963942445.1. Lineage (NCBI taxonomy): Eukaryota > Metazoa > Arthropoda > Insecta > Diptera > Dolichopodidae > Argyra > Argyra leucocephala. The sequence continues at coordinate 137,472,991 of OZ012677.1, forward strand.
TGTATCGGCGGATTTAAAACATTTTCGAATCTTCAAAAATGCAGGACGTTGATGAATCAGGCCTGGGACCTACATGATCTGTTTGCCACCTAAGACAAGACAAGACATATACATGGTAATTTTAAGAATATAGGAAGTTAGATAGCTTAATAAATTCGCCTTGAAGTAATTTTTACACATTCAAATGTATGTCCTTATTCTGAATTTGATTTCTTTATTTCGGAATCAAAAAGCAAAATGTGAAAACATTATAAAAAAAGTATTTTAATAAAAAATAATATTCAATTGGATTAAAAAATAAATAAATTATAAAAAAAAGGATTATAGATGAACTCATTTCAATTTCTTTTACTGTATATGAAGATAAAAACATTAAAAAAATTTTATTTATTTTTAAAGTGGCGTTTGCATTCATAATGTGGGTTAAGCGTGTTTAATGTTTATATCGGACTAATATTTTTAATGTACATATTTGCAAATTTTTATATTGAAGATTTAAAAAAATTATGACTTTAATTAAGAAATATTCTATGAAGGTTAAACGAAATCATTGTGTATCAATGCAAAATTCAAATTTTTTTTTCTTTATTAAACATTCAGACATATTCCAAATCACATTTTAGAGATTCAATTGAAAGAATTCTTTTTTATTCAAAAAATTTAAGACCACACTTAAATTAGGTAGGTAGATGTTAAATAGATTATAGATTTATATATGTATATATAGTTAACGTGTATTAATGAGAAGGAAGATGTTAGTTAAGTGAATAATTTGGAATGAAATTTATACAATTGTAATTTTGCCGAAATTTAAATAACAGTAAGTTCTACATCGGCAAAAAAGTCTAATTATTCGGTAGCATATCAAAATTATGCTAATTTCACTGCATTTTTTGGTTTATTTATTTTATTTATTTATTTCAATTTATCTCAAAAAGAGCTAAAAAGCTCGTGTAGATAATTTAAGAAATATAAAAAAAATATATATCAGTGCAAAAATTTCAATTAATTCCATATAGAGAAAAAATAATGCTTTAAAGAACTAGTTAACAAACATTAAGTTCCATTATATTAAGTATATTTAAATCAGAAAAAAACACAAAAGGAAGAAAAAACAAAAGAAAAATAACAAAAATTTAAGTAAAAATAAAAAGAGACTTAAAAGGATTTAGAAATGAAATTAAGCCCTATATTTATCAACGATATTTCTTTTTGTGATGCTTTTAAATTTAATTATGTTCCGATTTTTTATGTCATCTGACGACATATTGTACGAACTGATTCCAGTATTCATGACAGGTACCAAGCCATTTAGATTTCAACCAGCCGAGAATCGCATATGTGTTGCCGTTCTTGTGTTGTGTTGATGTACATCACTATTGTTGATAATTGTTGTGTTTGATTTAATGCAGCTTTTTTGTATTCTATGTGTATGCATCATTTGTAATACTTGCAGGTTGCCTTTCATTTTAAGTATATTTAACAAGCTGGGTGGCGCAGTAGGTAGAGCGCTTGCCTTTCAACCGAAAGGTCCGAGGTTCGATTCCCGATGAAGTAAAAAAAATGCTTTATGGGGTTTTCGACCTGGTCCAGTACCTTTTGTCATTGGGATAAAATAAATGACAAAAAAATAATTGAGAGTATAATCTGGTAACAAGTTAAATAAAATAAAGCAATTCTATTTAAGAAGGCTTAGTTCCTGACAATAGTAGTAGTTTTCCACATTTAATGAGTTGATAAGCCAGTAATTTGTTAAATAAATACTCGAACTATTTGTAGATATTGTAGTGTAAACTTGCAGTACCGTACTTAATTAAGCACGAAAAGGTAATTCTACCTAAGTTACTGTCAAGATCATAAAAAAAAAAAAAAAATTAAATTTCTTGTGCAAACCTTCAGTAGGTTTGCTTATGGGGAGTCCGAAAAAATTCTTTATAGCCTTGTTTTGAGTTTTTGCAAGGAATTTATATTTTTTTCGTAAGTGTTACGCCAGATTCCAAGTCCGTAAGTTAGCACACTTACGAGGAATTCTGTGTGATATTTTTTTTTAAATATTCCTGCAATTCTTCTGGTTTTCAACATAACTTCGTTTACCTGTGTTTACCTGTGTGTTCCAGTTAATTTCTTCCTCTATAACAATACTTAAATATTTGTAGTTTTTAACTCTTTGTAACTGTTTGTTGTCGTAAATAATATTTATATTTGAGTTTTTAGCTTTTATTAACATATATTTTGTTTTGTTCGGGTTGAGATTTAGTTTATGAAAATAAATTTTCGTTGACAAAGACGTTAATCGTCTGTATTTATTGTATGTTCCAGTTTTACTAAATTATCTTCACTCTGAACCAAAATTCAATCATCTGCATACAAAAAAGCTTTTCCGCTTAGATCTTTGAAAAACGGCTTATGTAACATTCAAATAGTACCGGTCCCAAAGAGCTATCTTGGATAAATTGCTTGTTGTACTTTGAATCGATTCCCATTCAGTACGTACTCAATTGACGAGACCCTACATTCAAACAGAATTCTTAGCAAAATTTTCCTGTCTACACAGTCAAATCCTTTGCTTAAGTTAAAAAACACAAGACATACCTTATTTAATTTACCGAATTCGTTCTGGATATAAATTCCTACATCAAATAGTCCAGCCATTGTATTCGATTGTCTCGTGAAACCATATTGTAGGTAGCAAATTAATTTATTATCGAACATAAGTTTCAATTATTTTCCCAAAAGTTGATGATATCGAAATTGGCCCAAAGTTCTTCAAGTCTTATTTATCACCAGATTTTTTATAAATAGGTATTACTTTGTTTCTTTTTAGAATGTCTGGCATGATACCTTGTTGCATACCTTGATACCTTGACGCATTAATTTATTTCATAATTGATTCAGCTAATTTATTAGAGCAATATTTTATAATTGTGCTTGGTATCTCGTCTGTACCGGAGCTATTAGATGAGGACAAAGTTTTTTTAGTCTCTTTCCTTGTAATATATACGAATTTAATTTTTTTGTTTGTTCTCTGCCTAGGAAAATATAATTTATTAAATTCTATTGCCATTTTATATCCAATATTACAGAAGTGATCATTGAATTTATTAATTTTAACAGTTTTTATCTTTTCCAACACCATCCATTATTATGTTTCAACTTTAAATGCATGTCCAAGATATTTAGACTTTCGGACCGTAGTAGATTTTCTCTTTGAAATCGCAAAATTGCGACGAATGGATCCTTTTTGCAAAATATCGAACAGCTTTAAGTTTTTAAAATGTTAATCTCGAATCTCGATTCTGTTTGCATTAAAACAATCAGCTATTTTTGCTAGAATATGGTTAAGTGAGCTAGTTTAACAAAATTACCACATAACATAACGACAATCACAGTTTCAGCATTTACAAAAAATATGTAAGCTAGTTTTCAAACAGATCTTATCCATACTGATTATAGTTAAGCTTTTAACTTTTTACCGTATTCAATAATACTTCTTAAATTAAGTTTTCCAAATTTTTGTATTGAATTCCACAAGGCATCAGTCATTTAGTTAATTCTGTTCCATTTCTTTTTTAATTTTTTTTATTTATTACTCTTTACTATCCTTCTTTTTCTTTTCTTCATCTTTATATGGCTAAAATTCTGCGAAAGCATTTAGGGTGCTTAGCCAATTATTTTGGCCTAATATAAAAAAAAAACGGGCTATTATTTTTTTAGTACACTCTTCTTGTTTTTGGCTGATTCAACTATGCTACTTATTTTTTTTAGTTTTAGATTGTATAGACAATATAGCAAATTTCTATACAGACAGGCTATAAAATGTGAGTTATGTTTTGTACAAATATGTTCCCACCATAATTTATGATTTAGTAATATTATTATAATTAAGTATACAACTCATAAAATACTTACTTACTTAGGTGGCCAACAGACCATGTATGTCCTGGGCCTGACTCAATTAACGTCCTCCATTTTTGTCGGTCACGGGAGGATTCGCTCCAGTTGAAGATGCGAAATTGTTTTAAATCCACCAATACATCATCTCTCCAACAAAGGTTTGGTTTGCCCCAACGTCTTGTACCTTCGGGTCTGGATTCGATGATTCATTTGGCTGGAGTACTTTCAACTCATAAAATATAGTTAAGAAAATTACTGAATAATTCGAAAATATCGCAAGTTCACAGCCAGTTGATCCAATATATTGGATATTGCAACCGAGTGAGGTTTATTATTTAGTTATAGTTGATAGTGTGTGTATTTTGATTTGAAACATCGTAAAATTTAATATTTACAGATTAGATCAAATATAATTTGGGAGTAATTAAATAAAATTTGTTTGAAATTATGGGTAGTAAACGTAGAAGTGGAACAAGAAACTAAACCGGTTAGCTATAAATCAAAATATGATTTCTCGAAAAACATTTTTTTCATATAATCCGAGCTAACAATTTACTTATTTATTAATTTATTTTTCTATGTTTATTTTACTATTAATTACCTATTTCTTGATATCTATCTTTTTTAAAAACAGAATAAGATTGATCTATGGAGTTAGCTAACCAAGTTTCTGTTAACAGAAACAAATCAAAGTCAAGTGTAACAGAATTGATGAAAACGTTTGAAGTTTAAGAACGCAAGCTTCTGATATTGTGGTAATAGAAAGAAAGGTTATAAAATTCAGTTTTATTGTTAGATCTCTTACTGTTATTATAAATTAAATTATTATTAACGAAAAAAACTTATTAAGGTGACTTTTGTAACCATCTAGATCTTTTAATACATCCGGTGATGATATACCAAAATGTGTGTTATACTTATCAAAAATTGATCTTAGCACAATTGGATCGATTTGACTAACTGTATCTTAAAAATTTCTGTTTTTTATGTTTTTACTTGAGTAATATTCGAATAAAAGCAGTATACATTCTATTTTTATTATTTCCTTGTTTTTTTTTCATCTGATATTGCTCTTAATTTTCTCATTTATTTATTTATTCAAACATCAATATACATTCTTACAATACAAAATAAAAAAAAATCAATCTAATTAAATTTAATTTTAACTCAAAACTAATTTAAATACATTAAATAAATTACATAAATATTTTAATTACTAGTCGATTATACAATTTAAATTTTTGAGTCCTTTTAGTGAAATGTGAAGTCAATAAAATACATATCTGTCCATCAAAGCAACATTCTATGAATTGGTTCTAATTACAATAATTGGTCCTATTGAAACTTAATGTAAATAAATGTATATTAAGTATAAGGAATTATTTGAATTTATTTATTTATTTATTTATTCATTTATACTGCTTAGCACAAACAGTTTACAAAAAAAAGTTATTACATATTTGCTATAAATCACATTAAAAATTGAGAATTAAACCTAAAATTAAAAAAATTGAATAAACAATTACATACACTCTAATAAAACAACAAAACATAAAAAAAGAATAACAATATCCTAACAATAGCGATTGTACAATTTTTGCTTTTGGGAATGTTTTGATTGTGTAAAGTCAATGTTAAATTTATGTTTGTTACCTATAATAAGTATTCTATTAATTGGTTCATATTTGCCATAATTAGTGTCCTATGATTACTGATATTAAATAAATTGAATGAGCGAAGACGGTACAGATTTCTATTAGTGATATTGCTGGAAATAAAAGTTGATTTGACATTGCCCTTTACAATATCTGTAATAAAAATAACATCAGAAATTTCACGTTTAAAGTTCAAAGTATACACAGATCAATTAATTTTAACCTTTGCTCATATGGTAGTAAGATAAAAGGATTAGACCATGACAAGTGGCGTAAAGCGAATCTAAGAAAGTTTTTTTGTACTGCCTCAATCTTATCAATGTGTACTATATAAAACGGTGACCAAACTTGACTTGCATATTCAAGATTCGGTCTTACAAGGCAGGTGCACAACGACTTAAAAACATATGGATCTGAAAATTCTTTTGACCAACGTTTAACAAAACCCAGTATTGAATTAGCTTTATTTATAATGTTATTATAGTGAGTTTCAAAGCTAAGATGAGAATCAAAATACACTCCTTAGTCTTTTATTGGTAACTTTAGGTAACTTTAGGTAGACCAATACCTTCTAAGGTATAGTTAAATGAAATCGGACTTGAACGACGTGTATAAGATATGAGTGCGCATTTATTTACATTAAGTAAAAGGTTATTGTTAACACACCAGTTGTTAAAATTGTGAAGGTCATTTTGCATAAGGATAGCGTCCTGGTTAGACGTAATCTTTTTAAAGATCTTCATATCGTCAGCATAAATTTGAAGATTACAGTTAAAAACGGCTGAAGTAACATCATTTACCGATCAAATAAAATAAAATAAAATATTTAAAAATAAATTGATGTTAATATTATTCCGAATCTGTGGAGAGGTATTTCATTTCATAATTTCAGTAAGAAAAATAACATCAGCCATTCCTCGTTAAGCTTAGCCTCTGTTCATATGGAGGCAAATCAATGGATTTGACCATTAGAAGCTTTGGAAATTAAATCTTAAAAAAACTCTCTGTATTAATTCCATTCTATTAATATAAACATCAAAAGAACATGTTTTGATACCAAGCATACCAATAATTCCAACAGATGCATCAATCCAATTCAAACGATGACAGTTCTCTCGATTGACATTTGTCATGACAATAAATAAAGACAGGAATAATCTATGACAATATGTGACTTGGTCTTAAGTCTTACATTAATTACCTTGGCGCTGCATCACATTTCATTTGATTGAATGAAGTCAGCCAGACACCAGAATCTAACCATCGGTTATCCCAAAAAATTAATCACCACGAATAAATATTCTAAGCTAAATAAGTTTGTTAGAATTATGCAAAAAAAAAAAAGAAAACATCAAACATCTTAAAGAAATCCTTATGATTCGCGTTCGCCATTCTTCTGAGTAGGTATATTTTACAAATAGAGTCTAAAAACATCCTTTACTGAAAAACATTAAAAAAAAACTCGTAACAATAGAGAACATTCTGTATGAATAGAGGAGATATTGAGTTTTTTAAAGTAAATTTTAATTCACTTTACCCACAAATTTTTGAACTTGAGAAATTTCTAAGATGATTCATCAAAAGGATTTTTTTTTGTGCCACAAAAATTAAGAAGCAAAAAAAAATTGTACAGAAGGCTACACAAATCCACAATAAAACCATATTGTTATTCTTTTGTATAAAATTTTTTTATTTTTTTTATTCTGTTTTTAGACAGCTCTAATGAAAAGTTTAAACGTTTTTGTTTACTACAGTTTTCTGTTAAATAAAACACTTTAATTTTTATTTTATTTGTTATTTTTTTTCTGTTTTTTTTTTTTTTATTTTTTTTTTTTAAATTCTTTGAGTCACAATTTATTAAACACATTTTGTTTGAACTTAAATTCAATAACAAATTCAAGACAACTGGGCGCTAGAAATATATTCTAGCTTATTCGCACATTTACATTTTAAATGCTAAAAGGTGTATACGGAGCAGTAAAATATGTACACACAACTCACGATTCCAATCCCCACCATTTTCTTCCTCTCATCTATAATTCAAAGTACTGTACACTGTAAACTGATTACAAAAGAATAATATATTTCGAGGTAACATTGAGGTAAATAAACTATCTGTATGGAGCAAAAGTAATGAATTTTGGCAAAAAAAAAAAGAAAAAAAATAAATAAAAATGAAAATTTAAAACAAAAATAAAATAAATAAAAAAAATTATTATAAATTTTCCTCTCTAAATTTCCTGAATAATAAACCAAAAACATAAAAATAAAACAAACAAAAATAAAAAATCTCGATATGAGTCAAAGTTTTATTTTTTGTTTAGAATTCCGCGATTTTCAAAATTAATTTTTATTTTTTTTTTTTTTTATTTTTGTTAGATGAGAATTTTGGCATCTGGAAATTTTTATTCAAAATGTAATTATAAAGTTTATAAAACCAATTCTCAAGGATGAAATGTATTAATATTATAATTATTTGCTTTAGAATTAAATAAAAACACTGTTCCTTTTTTTATTATTGTTTTTTTTTTTAAATTTTAGAACTCATTTAAAGTCATTCACATTTTTAAATATCGAATTTGAAAACAATTTTGAAAACGAATGAAAGACGTACTAAGTAGACTGACTTTGACTAATTATTGTTTCTCAAAATCTCATTAGGGCATACAGTCAATGGACTTAAAGTAAACTAACAAATTTTTAATACCTAGAAAATACTTTTTTTTCTGTTAATTTGATAAATTGTGAAGGTTAAATAGTTTGAAGGCTCTTTTAAATTTTATATAATGAAATTTTAAAAAATAAATAATTTTGTAAAATTGAATATTTTAAGTAATTTGTAAAATGTTTGGGGGTAATTAATAAAAAATTAAATCTATTAATTGAATAAATTTTATGTATTTTTGACGGAATTCTTAACTTATGTCGACTTCCATTATGGTGACTGACAAAATGTCGACTTTTTTTTCTTCAAAAATGTCGATTGTACTAAATGTCAATTTCCTAAAATGTCGGCTCTTACAATATCAACAAAAACATCGACTTTTCCAATTTTTGATTTTTTTTTGTAAAAAATAGTGTTGTAAATGCTTTGTTATTGAAATGTTAATGTATTAGGATTAGGGGAGGTATCCCCCGACAATTGAAAATAATTATTTTTTTTTAGGACAATTTTTTAAGTTTTAAAATATTTAAATGTGTTTTGTGTTTTGCAGTCTACATTTTCCTGCCGTCGGGGAAAACAGGGTTTTAATAAATTACTGCGGAGGTTCGAGGGTAGAAGTCTCCATTTCTTCAATATTAACTAAATTTACGAAATAGGCATAAGGATGGATATACTAGACCTAGACTACAAGTATTGGTTTTACATTTGGATTCAAAATACGGATTGCCTCTTTTTCAAGAATATGTATATACCGGGTTATCCAGAGCCCATGCTCGCATTTTTCATGTTATAATATTTTTTATCTCAGTTTTGGGTTCCTACAAAGTTTAAATTAAAAAAAAAAAAAAAAAATTTATTTTACAAAAGTTTCTTATTTTTGATCGTAGAATCCGAATTTGTCAAAAAAAAATACCTTTCCCATTTAAAAATCTTGATTTATGCCAATTTTTGGGCTTAACAAACTCTTTTCCGGTCTTTTCCGGAAGTTGAAAATATCACCAATCGATAGAGCACCCTCGATTTAGTTCAAAAAAAAAATTTTTAATTTTAAGATAACGGCCCCTTCTCTTCTTAAAAAGCTGATGCTCTGGACACCCGGCATATATGCCATATTGTAAGTTATCATGGAGTTTATAGTAGGCTATAAAATCAGAGTTACAATCTTTTATTTAGTCTAAAATTCTTCGATTTTTAAAAGTCGGCATTTTAGAAATCGACACTTTGTCCATGTTGATATTTTAGAATCGACATTTCAGAAATCGATAAATTGTACAAGTCGATATTTTTGACATCAACATTTTGCAATCGATATTTTGTGAACCGACATTACTTAGCAGATCAATTTTTGATACAATATATAGTGGATTGAATTAGAATATCGAAATGCCGGTGAAGTCAAATTATGAATAGTTGAAAGCTATGTATAGTTGATTTGTAAATTATTTATAATTTATACGGGTAAAAATACATTTTTGTTGGTGTTCAGTAAACTAGCCTTTCCGTAAGATCCTTTAGAAATGTAATAATAATTATTCCGCGTCATTCTGAGCAGCTAAGACATTTTTTATTATTTGTTAAGACTTTGATTTTTTGGAATTCTCTGTCGAGTACTATCAAATGGAAATTTCGTTTTATATGAATTCTTGGAGTTTTGTTGGAGGTTCTTTAAGGAACTAAAGCTTAACCAGTAATATTTAATTGGAAAGCAAAATATTTAAAAAGAAGCGAGATATTATTGAGTTTTTAATTTAAAGTTGATTTGCTTTTCTTTATTTTCCTTGAATTTATATTTATATTTTAAAATTATTACAATTAATAAATTTGTACTAAATTATTAATATTTCTGTATTTTTTATAGTTCTACATTTATTATAATTTTTAGTTTTAAGTCTTTTATTATATTTTGTTATATTTTTTATTCATACTCTTAATACACAATTGTAGAGATCTACCGGTCTCATGTATATGTAACGGATGTTTTTTTTAGAATGATAGAACTTTAAATTGAAATAAAACCACATTTAAATTAAGATTGAACTAATTTTTTATTTAATTTGAATAAGCATTGAGAAGTTATCATAGAAAAACTTACAACGCAACAACGTTTACAGATTGTTAAAATTTATTTTCAAAATCTATGTTCTATTCGCAAATTTTTAGAGGACTTCGTCAAATTTATGGTTTATATAATTGTCCATCAGAGCAGATTATTCGTCGAACTATCGATAGATTTCGGAGTTTCGGACATCATTTTCCTCACTCAATGCAACAACAAAAACAAAACAAAGAACTGGGAAAGTTTCAGTGCTGTAAAAGCTAGTGTTGACGAAAATCCAAATTTGTCTATCCATCACTAACAGCATACCATCTACAATGTAGGATATAAAATGGAATTATTGAGGAAATAAAGAAAAAGAAGAGATATCGGGAAGTGCAAAATAGAATTAGTATTTCAAAGGATCGAACTTTACACTAGATGAAAATGTAACAGGAAGCAAAGTAACTCATTTGTGCAGATATAAATTTATTTAATTTTTAGGTTGGAATTGAATTTGAATTAAATATGAATGGGAAAATAGTAGTACCTAGTTGTTGCGAATGAAATATTATTATTTAGGTTAGTTTTTATTTTTGTACTGAACTTAGGTTATTTATTTTATAAGTTACTATAGTAACTGCCTGCCCGCGATGCTGGACAATGCAATAATAATATACGATTACGTCTTTGTATTAAAAATTAAATGAAATCTGACATTTTGCTGAAAACGAAGTGCAAGTGTAACAAAAAATGGTTAAAACGACGGCTTTCAAGCACGTGAACTTGCAACATATAGTTGACCATGCGAAAATATAAGAACTTCTAAATTTATGCCGCAAACTTGCAACGACTTTGTTAATAGCCATTACAAAAGTCAAACGAACGGAAAACTGTAATCGTTGAAATTCAAATGGCATATGGCACATCTGACCTTCAATCTTTAATTCATATTCAACAAATTAGTTAGAATTTTCGTATAAATCAAAACATATATTAATATCTGAATTAAAATTATACAATAATACAATATTTACCCTAAAAGTTGGCATAAATTTATCACAAACAATGCGTTGTGCTCCAAATGATGTCATTTGAAAGCAGAAAATGTACGAATGAATGAATTTCAGGAAATATTTTAATTTATTGTTTCTGCAAGCAACAAAAGAAAATAATGGCTCAGGTGGTGGATTTAATGGTTTTAATTTAACTCTGCTACCAGCACAACAAATTACATCGGTTTCGTTTTTAAATTTGAATGAATTGCATTTTATTACAAACTTTATCCATTTTGCCAATTTGAACTGATGGTTGCGAAGCGTAATCAATATTATGAACATAATTAGAACCTGCGTAATGCAAATTTTCAATTGAATAGGTCATTATTTGAATAGGTCCAGGTCTCCGTTATTGCCTGGTTTGATTGTCACGTAGAGTGTTATACGTTCAGATCTCTTCTGTTTCTAACTCTGACACTTTCAATTCGTTCTTGATTTCGATTTGATATTGACCGTGCCATTCATTGTCATGCTAATTCATTAGTTTCTAATCGCTCTTGTTCATTCTGATTAGATCTATTTAAGCGTATTTGACTGTTTTTGCGTATTCGTCGGCCAATTAGTCAATGTCGCGGCATTTGTGAGTAGAATGAGAGATTGTTTTTATTAATTTTTTTTATTTAATTTTAACTGAATTATTACAAATCAATGATTAAAAAATGTCAATGCTCACAATGCAATCTTAAATGGCAACAATTAAACACACAGAAATTAAATAAGTCAAATGACGCCCATATTGTGTTGTATACCGATACCGATAAAATGTATTTCTCATAAGAAAAATGCAAATGAATTCATATATTTTATATGGGAAACACACACCATCACAATTCACAAAAGGGTTCGTAAACGCATATGTAGACATTTTTAGAAATTCGAAAACCATCAGTGAAAGTAGACCTTCCCAACGCATGTATTGGTTTGCAGATCGGTTGGTCTCGAGTTATAAAATGACGAACATAAGGACAATTTATTTTTATATATATATATTTTATACAAATTTTCAAGTATATTCTGGCAAATAGACTCTTTTGATAAATGTGAACAAATGTTGTTTAAAAAACCTAAAACCTAATGTATGACTAAACAAAAAAAAAAACAAATAAAAACAAAAATAATAAAAAAAAATTATCAAACACAAAATATTTCATTAATTTCCGCTTTTTGTAAAAAAAAAGAAATTTCAAGGATTACCCAACTTTCAACGAAAATACATCGATTTTTTTGTTATGACAACTTATTACTTAAATATTTCAATTTAAATACCAATTAACCTTCAAAATTTGTCAAAATAAAATGACTACAAACAGACAAAAAAAAAAAAATGTCAAGTAAGTGTAAAAATAATTACATTTTCAATAATATACGAAAATTCAGCATTCAATAAAGGCAATAACCCTAGATTTTCTAGATAACAAGTAATAATTGTAAATTTTGTTTTAACTAAATTCAAAAATTCAATGCCAAGAATTGAAATTTCCAAAATAAAAAAAAACTAGTGGGTGATTACTACATACTACGTCTTATATAAATGTGGGTGTATTTATATATGTATGTATGTTTGTAATTATTACCTCATATACTGACTTTATTACTTGTCACTTTTATATGTAATTTTAGAATAGCTCTGAGTAATTTAATGGAAGCATTGCAATATCAGAACGTCATTTCATTTTTCTAAGTAATTAAAATGTAAGCGATAAATTACGTTTGTTCTTCTTCCAACCTTCCTTATAAGTTGAAATTTTATGAGATTTTTCCTTTTTGTTTTGTTTTGTTTTTGTTTGTTTTTTTTTTTTTTTGCAATATGCTCATAATCATAATTTAACATGTGTGATATTTTAATCTATAAAATAATTTCCATTTATTTTTTTATTATTTTATTTCTGAAATTACAGGGTTTTAAAGGCGCCAACAGCCACTGCAATTGAATCTGTAAATACACTTATATCAGGGGTAATAAAAAATTGAATTTTATTCTGATTACTGATATAATTTATATCGCAATTACATGAATAATATTCCAATGCAACAAGTTGAGATTTATAATGATAAAAATCAGAGAAGCCATAAATGAGATTTTATTTGAAATGTTTTTTTAAATGAGGCAAAAATTTACAAAATAATTAATTATTTTTTAAATTGTTTCGAAATTTTCTCTTTTTGACCTCCCATTTTGATTATAAAATTTTTTTTTTTTGTTTTAAATCAAATTTAATTCAATTTTATTTTATTTCTATTAAGTTCAAATGACGGTTTTTCGAAGAGCAACCCCAAATAATTGAGAAAAGGGTTATGAGAAAGAAGAAGTTCCAATGCAGTGCTTTTAATAGTACCCCAGAGTTGGATTCCATACGATGGTATAGGTTTAAGGATAGCTTTGTACGGTAGCAGCTAGTTTTCCAAAGTAAATTCTAATATTTATTTATTTCAACGATTTATGCCGAAAGAGATAATTCCCATAAAAAGGCTATATACTATACATATAGAATTTGTAAATATACAAATTAGAATGTTTTAAATGTATTGTTTACAAAAAAAAAATTAAAGTTAAATAAGTGAGCCAAAAGTATTTTACCTATTATCCAATACAGGTTTCTCAGTTTTTGTCCCAATTGATTGCCCATACAAATTATATGCTTCTTCTATATTAGACGTTAATCAAGATGAATTCCCACATACTTGACAAAATCCTCCTGCGATATGACTGAACTTACTGGAAGCCATATTTTAAGGCGTGGGAAGATATCCCGTTTATTAAAATATGACTATTTAAGATCCTGAAAATCTTGCAAATACCGCATTACCATATTTTATATCTTAAATTATTTTTACATTTTCTAAATTTTTTTTTTAGCTTTTGGCATTGGGATTTTGATTTGACATAGCTTTTTTGTCGGGATATCGTATCGTATCGTTATCATTGTGAATCATAAATTTTTATGAAATAATTGATATTATTATAAATTCAAATTTAATTTAAAAATTTCATTAATTCCCCGCACATCTGTCACTTATAAAAGAAATTGATGTAAATGAATTTGAACCTTAGTGTACAGTAATATAATAATATGACATGTATTTTGTTTATGGTTTATCCATTGAAGTGATTATACGTGTTCGAATTGAATTTAATTAATTATTTATCTTTACATATATTATATATCATCACTATCATATTTAGGATTTTTTTTCAACCTTATGTCTCAACAGAGGTTAAAACATCTAAATTAAAATATAAGTAAGCTAATTATAAATTCTAGAATTCTTCTATTTCACCACCGGATTGAAAATCATTTTCTCTCAAGTTTCAAATGTTTCAAAGGCTTGATTAATATTACTAAATACTAGTACATACCCTGTGCGGGAGTAATTTTATTTAAAATTTTCTTTTATCACATATCATCATTTAATTACATTAAGGATAGAATAGGATAGAATAACTTAAACAGACTATTAAGTTTATCAAAACTCAACATTTCAATTTTGTGATAATGCAGCGTTAACATTTTTTATGCGCTTGTATAATATACACGACTACAGTACATTTCGCAAATTCAACTTTGAAAAAAGATATTTGGTCTTTGGAAATTTCGTAAAGAATTTATTTGGCAAAATGGACACTTAGAAAAACGAAGATTGGCAAATAGAAATTTGGACATTTAACAATTTTTATTTACATACGTACATTTTTATTTTTATTTAGATAAGCATATATACTTGTTTCTGTAGATGTGAAGGTAAACCTAACATCAGCAGCGTAACAGCGAGGTAATACAAAACATTAGAACCCATCAGTAACTGGAAAAACAGAGATCCATATTTATATGAAATGGAATCAATTTTTATTCTTAAGCTTTATATAGGATATATAAATACACATTTTAAACAAAAAAAATTGAAATTCTATACTTCTAAATCTCACACATTTATTTAAATTTTTGATACTATCGATAATGCCATTACTATGAAATGGCTACCAAAAATGTTCATGCTAAATTTTGTCAATAGTTTATTTAAAAAATTTAAAAATTCTAATAAACTAGCAAAATATATTGTAACATTTCTTTCCTTCATTTTTGTTTTTTTTTTTTTTTTTTTTTTTTTTTTATATTATAGCCAAAACTTAGGTTTTGAACCTTTTAGTACTTGCGTACCGTTGACCATTTGAAAAAGGAAAGGATAGTTAAAGGAAAGGAAAGAAAAAGGAAGAAGAAAAGTTTTGTGGGAAAGAGCGAGCAATGTTGTTAATATTCGTCTTAAACCTCTGTAAGTCATAAATAAAATATCCTTCTCTCATTGGGAATGCTTCGATTGGGACGCGATTCCACAATCGAGATGTTCTTACTATAAAAGAATTTCCATAGCCGGACTTAAACCATCTCGGAATTTCCACTGTGAAAGGGTGTGCACTTGATGCCTCTCGTGTTATGCGACAGAATTGCTTGAGAGGAGGAAGAAGTGACTTTAGTTCCTCGTAACAAGTGCCAACACCAAGTAGATATCTATAAAATAGAGAAAGTGCTCCAACAATACGACGATGACCAAGTGGTATAAGGGATGAGGTCACATTTATGTCGCCTATAAGACGAATGGAATTGTCCAAAAAATTTAAAGTAGTTTTTGGTGCACCTGCTCATAAATGTGAGTTATACTCCAGCTTGGGTCGTATATATGCTTTATAGATTTTTAAGAGGTCTCGAGATGAAAAATAAGCTTTGCAGCGACTTAAAAAGCTCAAACATTTGGCGGCGTTTTTCGCAATATCGAAAATATGCTCATTCCAGTGCATATTTTAATTCACTCGCATCTCGAGAATGTTCAAGTCTTTGAGTCGCTGAATAACTTCATTTTGAAGCCGGAGAATTGGTTCGAATGTTGTCATTATCGTCATTATTGACAGTTTTATTATTCTTGTCAGCTCTGAAATCTTATATACTTATATTCTATATATTTTTTATAAGCTTCTTCTTTGAATTTCAGAGCTTTGCTGCAGAGTTCATTAAACCAACCTGAGGGATTTCGTTTTATACTTTTAAGGCTATTTGGAATGAAGGTTTTCATTCCTAATATAATCCTTTTGGTAATCACCTTTGTAGCAAAGTCGACATTTTTATATTGGAAACACAACGACCAGTTCGATGCATTTAAAAAGTTGTTGAAGCCTTCCCAGTCAGCTTGGTGATAATGCCAAACTAGTCTTTTGGGAGAATTATTAGAGCTGGTTGTTGTGCCTACTTCGTAGCTTGTGCTTACAAGACAGTGGTCGGAACTGCCTAGCGGAGAGTTAACAGAGATTGAATATTTCTCTGGATGGGTAGTTAGGAATAAATCCAGGAGATGTCCGTTCTGGTCGAGTCGGTCTGGTATCCTCGTAGGGCTTTTGACAAGTTGAGAAAGGTTGAAAAAGTTGGAAAAAAGTTCAACTTGTTTGCCTTCGGGACTGTTGTGACTAGAGAAGTGAAGCCAGTCCCTGCTATGAATATTAAAGTCTCCCGCCAAAACAATCTCAGATTCGGGAGTGGTTTCCAGAATTGAGTTTATCTGATTGGATAGACTTTCTATAAGCATATCAGTTTCTAGCTGGTTCGCTTGAGGCGATCTGTAAATAAAACAGAAGTGAATGATGCGCTTATCGACGTGTATTTCTTTATCCAATTGTATTGATAAATTGGATTGGAGCACTCAAAATTTTGAAGAGTCTTATAAGTTACATCATTTCGTATATACAAAGCAATCCCTTTATGGGGTATAAAAAGTGCCACAAGCGAATAATTATTGATATTGAAGTTAATATCATTATTCACAACTTGTGTTTCACTTAGTGCTAAAATTGCTGGATTTTGAAGCCGTAGATGGCTTTCGACGGAATGGAAATTCGTTGATAGACCGCGGATGTTACAAAAATCTATCTTAAACATTATAGCGAACAATTTACAAGAGAAAAGGTAAATAAATTAAAATTAACAGAAGTAATCCAAAAATAAAAAACAACAAAACAAAAAAAAAAATTTTTAAAAAATAAATAAATAATTTAAATTTTTAAAATCTTTTTTCCCTTTAAATTTTAAATTTTTTTTCTTTGGCCCACATTACCACTTACTTATACTTATTTCAAGCTTAAGAAAAATACGTACTTGCTTACTAATTTATCATTTTATTTTTTTATTAGAACACTTTTAATTACCATATAAGCAGAATATTTGTAGTAAGTTGCAAAATTTTCTATTCTCTAAGGGTCATTTACTCGATCATTTTAGCAACATATTATTTGTTATGTATCGTATAATTAAGAATCAAGTTAATTACCTCTTATAAACGTTTTGTACAGTTGTTTTATTATAGCTTACAAAAATTATGTACGTTTAGTACTTTATGAAGAGATACAAGAAAATGCAGGTTTCCTTGAGAATTAGTCAATATTTACTTCAGAATAGCTCACTGTAGTTTTTAAAATTTTGTACAATATGATTGCATACATATTTTCGCCCTATTATCTCCGCTAAATTCTTAAAATTTTTGATTTTCTACATTATGGCACAATACCTTTAATTGATATAACCAAATATGTAGCGACGACCGCATATTTGGTTGTGACTTCTTTCTCTGTCTGAATCAAGCATTTTTTTACAGTGTTTTTGTTCATAAGCTCAACATAGCAGATGAGTTAGCATTATAACTTACTTTGGCTAAATAACATGAATGTCGTACTGAAGCTGATACATTTTAGTATTTACTTCTAATCGAAACTCATCAGCAATACAAAATAGAGCCAAATGTTCTTCGAAGGATTTTTCTCTCTCGAAAATTTTCACAGATTATTCTCCTGGATTTACGTGTATACAACCAAATTTCGTGAAACCGAAATTTATATTGCCCATATGACACGAATTGCTTGAACCAAAATTTGTAAAAACTTTTGGGTCACTATGTTGGCTATCAAAAACGATCTTAGAGAAGAAATGTTTATAAGAAACTTTTCAGATTTACTGCTTGAAAAGTATAGTTGTCTAGAAAGCGAATTCACTAAAGTATAGACTGTTTTTATAGTATTTTTTACGCTGCCAGTAACAGTTGCTCGTGTGGAGCGTACTTTTAGTAAACTGAAAATAATAAAAGAATATAAAAGAAATTCAATTGGTCAAAACAGGTTTAAAGATCTTGCTTTGCTGGGTATTGAGTCAAAAGAAGCTGCAAAAATGGAGGTAAGTGATTTAATTCACAATTTTGCCAATGCAAAAGCAAGAAAAAAAGTTTTCTAAATTCTTTTATTTTTTACAGTTATTTTAATTGAAAAGAATAAATGCTATTAAAATTAAAAATATGAATTTGTAATCCTAAATAAATTAATAGGGGGCCCAATTTATGTTGGTCGCATTTTGGCCCAAAAATTTTAGCTACGCCACTGCCTAACATTATGGATAATGGGGAATACCCTGATTTTGAATCCAACTTCAAAATTTTTCCTACAGATGGTACATTCAAATCCATCTACATTTCATAGAGCAGCTTTGAATAGATAATGAAATTATAGTTTATTTTGTTAAAGGTTTTTTCGCTTAATGTTTATTTTACCAAATGTCCATTTGCTAAGTGGGGTTTGCTAAAAGAGCGGACACCAAGATACATATATAAGATGGCTTAATGATATATCTTGTGGACAGTTATTTACCCAATTATTTACAAATTTCTCAGAAAAAACATTTTTGTGCAATTTCGTAGGGGTTTCCTAGTATTTGGTTTTAAAAAAAAAAACTAACAGTAAATTTTGTGTAAACATGGAATTAAAAATTAAAAATTCTTTTATTTAATTATAAAATTTTATATTAAATTAAATTGAATTTTAAATTAATTTCAAAATTTTAATAAATATTTTATAATAAAATTAATTTCCTTATTAAAAATCATTAAATAAACTCTTAAATAATTATTTAATTACAAAAAACATAAAGAAAAATTTTTAATGTTCAATATTTTATAAAATAGTTTTATAATAAAAGTCTTTAAAATTTTATTTTGGCAAATTTTTTAATGTTAGTTTGATTTATGTTCGTGTGTATAAATTTCCTTAAAATTTATTTTATTTTTAGACACGTTTTAACTAACATACACTTTTCAATTAAGTATGGAATTTGAAATTTTCTCATTTTAATAAAAAAAAAAAAAAATCTTTTTGTTATTTTTAATTTAAAATATGTTAATTTTATAAAATATTATATAAAACATTTGAAACAGTTTTTTAATTCATTTGCTAACATATCTCATGATTTTAATTTGATTTATTATGGAAAATATGGCGTCGGCCGAAATAAATATACAAAAAAAAAAAAAAAATACAAAAACAATTGGCGACAAAGAAAATTTGTAACTTTATTTTCAAATAATCGGAATTCAAATAAATAATTTCCTCTTGTCTTATAAATTTAAATAATTTTATAGTTAAAGAAAATTTAATTTCAATATAATTATAGATTTTAAAAATATTTATTCTTTTTTTTTTTTTTATGTGAATATTCCGATATTTTAAATAATTCCATTTATTTTGTTATTTTTAGCACATCATCTCTTGTTGTAGAATTTTAATTGCGTTTTTTAGCAAGTAGTAGCTTACCATCATCGTCTTATACAATTCTTATCTAAATTTGCTTTAATATTTTTAACTCGATTTTATTCTGAAGTGTTTTATCCGTTCTATGATCACAGTACTATAGTATGATTGAATTGAAGTCAAATGATATCCTTAATTATTTTAATTAGTCCAATGATATTTATTTTGTTTTAACATCAAATTATTCTTAGTTAAGTTTTTATTACTACAATTTAGCATTGGCTATAGTTTAAATTAGTATAGAATTTTAAGGATTAAATGAATTGACAATAATAAGGAAACAGACAAATTATTAATTAAAACAGTATTAATTTACTTGAATCTAGACCAAATCGTATCTTTATAGGCAGCAAATAATACTGTGTTCTATAGTTTAGAGCTTGTTTGTGTTTGACATCATCAAAATTTATATTCCAATCATCAATATTTATACTTCTAGTTCGAAGAGAGTTATGGGAATGAAAACTCTGGAAATAATAATTTGGAATGGTTGAATTTTGCAATAACTCTGGAACAGTCTTTTTTT
The DNA here is from genome assembly GCA_963942445.1 of Argyra leucocephala. Lineage (NCBI taxonomy): Eukaryota > Metazoa > Arthropoda > Insecta > Diptera > Dolichopodidae > Argyra > Argyra leucocephala. The sequence continues at coordinate 137,493,432 of OZ012677.1, forward strand.
AGAGTGTATTGTAAAATGTAACTGATTTGAAATGATTAAGTGGATAAGTGTATTGAATAATTTAATTTAATTTTATTTATTTTGATTTATTCAACCCTTGTCCAGACCAGATCGGTTGTGGGCCATATTTATATCAATTTCATATGAAACAAATTGAAATTATTAAAAATTAAAAAAAATAATATAAAAATAAAATACTAATTCATTATGATTAATTTTATGATTATATCTAAATTAAATAAATTTTTATCTTCACTGGTTAGGTAGTGTGTATGTGTCAGTGTCAAAGTATTCCCTGTGTAAAATAAGGTACTAAAAACTGTCTTACCAGGCAATTTATTTGTCATGCTCACCACTTTTTGTAGGACTGGTATTTCATATGGATTTCATATTCAAATGTATTTTCATGTTTTTTGTAGTGCATGTTTGGTGTACGTTTTTGGACTCCAATTGAAAATTTGATATTAATTTTTTAATTTGAAACTAAATTTCTAGTTTATTTGTTTTCTATATTTCCTGCTCCGCTCGCAAATGGGAATAATGGTTGACAATAATCTTTTGTAATATCACAGATTGAGCACGATATACTACGAAAGGTCAGCTATTTTAGTTCTAAGTGCAACTCAAGTTAAAAGCGAAAATATTAATTCATTTGTTTTTAGGTACATATGTATGTCTAACTTAATAAAATATTTTAATTGGAAAGTCGAAAGATATAGAGAAAATGAAGGGTAGAACGATAAAACAATTCAACTGGGTCTATTACTTATCTTGTATTAAATATAAATTATCTTGAAAATTTTATTTCATTTTATTAAATGGGTTTGTTAAAATCTTATTTTTGAATAGTTTGGAGGGTTTACATTTATTATTTGCTAAAAAAAAAATTAAAAAATTTTAATAAAAATACGTTTAACATTTCTATTAAAATTTACTCATACGGAAATAAGTTTAATAGTTTAGCTCACACCATTACTACAATTTTTTTTTTTTATAATACAAAATAAAAAAAATTTAATCTACAAACTAAACTTACTTTTTAAAACTTAAACTAATTTGAATTCATTCAATAAATTACACAAATATGTTAATTACGGCAAATTTTACAATTTAAGTTTTTGAGTCTGTTTAGTAAGATTGTTATCCATTAGCAAAATCCTAGTCTAGGACTTGCTTTAAGTTCTTCTTTTTCTATATTTAGGCATTTAGTGCCAATTTTTCAAATAAAAATATCTTAATCTCAATTTTGTGATGACCACGTACGTTCAACATTCATACCATCTTTTCAGAGCTCTTCCTGGTACACATTTCATATTGATTTGGCCATTCATTACAACCTTCGCTAGTTGATACAATTTATTTACGTGGTCTCTTCAGTTTCTTAGTCTATTTCGACTCCAACGGACAATATCTCAGATATATAAAAAAAGAATCGTTAGCAGAATTAGATGAGTCTAAGAACGTTTCAAAACTTAAATTTTTTATGCATCTGACATTTATTTTTTCTTTAATAAACAAAAAAGTAAATATATGACATTTATATTTTAGTGGCTTGAGTAGCATTTTCCATTGTGAACCCGAATTTATAGCAGGTTTGCAAATAGCATATTAACTTGATAAATGCATTTTATTGCCCTCAACTTGCTAGTTAAAAAGAAAAATGAAAAAAAAATATAAAAATCGTTTAGAAAGAATATGCATTTAAAACGTCACACCAGGCAGTTTTTATCGTATGTAATCTAGATACATATTGGTACCTTATCTTACAAATATTCAAAGTTAAACATTTTGTTTGTGTTTTCATTAATCTTCTTTAAAAAAAACATATTCAGGAGTATTGTTCTGGTGTTGTAGAAACTATAGCATTTAATTTACTCAGATACATAGTTCAGCAGATATTTATCACAAATAGTGGTTAGTTGTACATTTCGGTGTTGTGTAACAATCATTTATAATTTTGATGGCTCGTTTTTGCATTCTATAATTCAAAAATGTATTTACTTTCAAACTCTAACCATCTTCCTTCCATCTTCCTTTCCTTTCCTTCTTTGCTTGTTATTTAATAATTTTGCTATTGTAAGATGTCGGCCCAAGTAAATTGTATATGTATTGGAGATTTTTTTTTTTTTTTTCACTCTTGACAGTAACTTAGGTAGAATCACCTTTTCGTGCTTAATTAAGCTTACACTACAATGTCTACATACAATATTACGAGTATTATTTAACAAATTTACTGGCTTACCTACTCATTAAATGTGGAAAACTACTGATATTGTCAGGAACTAAGCCTTCTTAAATAGAATAGTTTCATTTTATTAAGTTTGTTACCAGATTATAATACTCTTTTGTAAAGAGTGAAAATTATATGCACTGAAAAATTCCATTTAATTTTACCGGAAGTTCAAATTATTTTGTATTTAATAATTTTAATTTTACATTAAAATACCGTAAAATTTTCCTACATTACGAATTTTCGAAAATAAAAATTAGTAATTTTTACTATCAAATGTTAATTTTTTTCAGTGACATTCAGCAACAAATTTATTTCACCTGTGACAGGATCATAGATTTTTGAAAATTAATTAAAAAGCAATCTAAAAACAAACTAATGACGCCTTTTAAAATATTTAAAAATGAAATGGTAAAAAAAAAAAAAAAAAATTTCATTTTAAAAAATTATTAGAATTTTCGAATATTAAATCATCACCTGGCATTGAATGATTTCACACTAATGTGATGATGAGTGATGGGTTATATAAAATGAATGTAGTCGTAAGTCGAACATGCATAATTATTTTTTTTTTTGTTTTTGTATTTTAATTTAGATTTTGATAATTTTCATTTCAATTTTCTGAAATTAAACATTACCACAAAATAAAAAATAAAAACCACAAAAATATTATTGGGGGCGTAAGTAGATTCCAAAAAAGATAAAAAAACATATTGTATGTATTGTATATAGGTACTAAAATATATTATATTAATTAGGAGAAAATTAAAAAATGAAACAAAAACAAAATGGTAAAATCTTGGTAAAGTTAAATTTTTTAACTAAACAAATTTTTTTTGTTTGTAATTCATTTTTGTTAATTAAAATATATTTTATGGTCTCATTTCCGGTATACTGAGTAAACAATAAGAGCACTGGTTTTTTTTTTTTTATTATATAATATACTAAAAAATTTATTGAAGGTTGATGTTTATTAAAGGAAATTCAATTTTAAAATTATAAAATTAAAATATACAAAAATTTAAATAATAAAGGTTAACTACTTTGTTAATCGATATCGAAAAAGTCGGGTCTATTTAAAAATCAAAAAAAGATGAATAATTTAAATTTTAATTCTGCACAAAGAAAACCTTCAGATACTTCTTCCATGCCCACGTCATTTTCTGATTCTTTCTTATTGTATTTAATTATTTTGTTAAATCAAATTGGATAAGAAATACAATTCTGGTTTAGCGAATTAACACCCCAAAACAAAAATGGAATAAGACCCGAAAATTGAATAAATTGAGATTTTATTAAATTTTTTTTTCATTTTTATTTGTAGGATTTTATTTTGCAGTGGGATTTTGGGACGATAATATTTGGTGTTAATTCGTGGAATCTAAAATCAATTGTCCGAATCAGTGGAATAAAAAAGGATAAGAAGAATAAATAAAGTTTAAATGTATTTTATATATTTTTAATATAAATAGTTTGTTGCAAGTAGTTAGCATTAAACTGTCTTCAAATTCTGTTTTCTTGTAACCACTTAGTATTTAAAATATTAAAATTTCTAGACAATAATTTTGAAGGATGAATTCATTAAAGATAAAATGAAATACAGTACTTGGTATGATAAAATATATATCAAGAAATGGGATGAAATGATGAATAGTACTCATGAAGACTCATCAGAGGTTATCCATATAATAACAAATTACAAAAATAATTTTTTTTTTTTCACTTTTATTTTGATGATACGTACAAATCTTATTTTATTCTTAAACTACAAAAAAATAGTTAACAAGCTGGTTCTTCTTATTTGTAAATTTTCAACATTTTAAAATTAGTTTTTTTTTATATTAAATCGATATAGTCTTCTTATAATATAGGTGTAATTTTTAAATGTAACCCCAACTTAAATTGGTATATGTATTTAGTCCTCTAATCTAATTTAGTTTTGATTCATTGTAAAAATATGACAAAAAACAATATTAATATGTTTATTATAATAAAAATATTCTAACCTAACTTACACCTACTCTTAAAACTACATAAATTAACCTTACAAACTAAATTATTTACAAATTTATTCAGGTATTTTAACTCGCTTTTATTCTTTTTGTCCTAAGTTACAAAGGTGTTGATCACCAATGATTATTCTTTATAGTTATGTCTTTACTTTAGCTATTTTTTAATCTAATTAATTTTACTTCTGAAACTCTAGACTCCATACTCTAGGAGAACTATTTAGACTATTTTTTATACGGATGAAAACTTCATTGCATTTGGAAGCTATGACATTTACATGTATGCGTATAATAATTAAGGTTATATAACACAATGTTTTTCTATATATGCACTGCATTTGAATAATCAAGTAATTAAAGTGAATTAATTGAAGCACCCAACCAAGTTTTTGTTGCAATAAAAATATTCTAATTTAGTAAAAATCTGTTGTTGTAAATATCTTGTAGTTGCAAATATATATGTATATATCTTGTTGTTGTAAATATCTGTAGTTGTAAAAAATATCTGTCATACGGGAACTCCTATTAGTTTGATAATAGAAAAACAATTTACAGAGTGATTCATTTTTTATTCAATATTATTATTTTTTTTTATGTATAATTCAATTGTTCTGAATCTTCTGATAAGCCGCTGAATGACTCCAAATTAATGAATTTATGTTATATCTAGGATTTTAGTTATTTTATACAATGTTGGTAAATCGTTTTATTCTTATGTCATTTTCGAAACTTTACCAAAATTTCAATCTTTTAACAATATAAAATTTCATAGGAAAAATGTAATGCTATTTCTAAAATAGGTTGGATTGTACATTAACAGACTTATCTGTGACTTTCAAATCGTCAAAAAATACGATTGTGAGACGGGTTTAAACTTTTTTTTTTACTACAATGATCATGTGTTTGATTTGTAATGTCTACAAAATTTATTATTTGACGTTCTTGCAATTTTACGCACATTTTGTTTTGCAAATATCCTTTAAAAAAATTAGTAATAATATAGCAAACCATAACGTAAATGTACCAATTTCCGCCGCCTTAAGGAAAAATTAGTTTAAGTTGACAATACAAGTTGACAATATAATACAATTAAACTATTTCATTTCGATTATAATTGAATTTTTTCTAAATAAATAAAAAAAATAGACCAACAAGAAAAATTGAATTGCACATATTTCCGCTCGAAATTTTCACTATGAGCTAATTTTGCTCACATGTATACCTAATTCCGTCTTTTGAACCTATTTGCAATTCGCGTGTACCAATTTACGATTTTATTAAAAAAATCCCTTTAAAATAATTAATAAGAGTAAAATTAATAATTAATTTTTAAATAATTTAATATTATAATAAAAAAGTAAAAAGTAATAAAAATTCAATATTAGATACTTTAATTTGTAATAAATAATAATAATATTTGACTAGAATTATTTATTATCATTTATAAAACAGATAAATTTATTATAGTTAATAGATATTTCAAAAATTCGATAATGCAGTGTTGCAAATAAAAACCAAATCAAATTTAATATTATTAAAAGGAATATTAGCAGGTTTTTTTCATTTCAACTACGTTGGTGTTCAATATCGTTTTTGTTTTCAAATTTCATTTACGACACTTTGTTCGACATTTCATTTTCTCCAGGCGAAAATAAAATAGTTTTAAATGATGTAATACTTTTGATTATACGACTTTCTTCAAGTTTTTTATGAAACGCTGGTGATGTATTGATATGGAATTGATCACTTTCTTGACCTATTAATTCCACTTGCCCATTATATTGGATATTTAAATCGATATCATTATTAATTTCTATCGAAGATTGGTGTTATTTAATGATAGGTCCATGCTTCTTAAATTATGATCAAGCTTAATTTGATGCTCTGTCATATCAAAATTACTTAAAATGTAAATATAAATAAATTCTTTTGTTAGTTCATTTCAGATACCTTAATAAAATTTTGATGGCAAAATACATTGAGAGATTGAATTTTATAAATTCTATTTATAAAAAACAATTAATTGGTATAAAAATTAAAAATATAGATTTTTATAAGACGAAAAATGAAATTAATTTACTGAAAATAGTTTACAAAAATTTAGTTCGTAATTAGAACACATTGTACAAATTAGCGGTCGCTTTGAAATACACATTTTTATCAAAGCTCAAAATTTAGTTGTAACAAAAAATACATATGCAAACTTAAATATGTAGGACGTAATTAGATCCAGTTTAGTTTAATCAATTTCAATTTTAAATTTTCTAATTGCATCCTTATGTGATCAATTCAAAAGTAGTTGAATAATTTTAATTATTTCGAAATATAATTTTCCTAATTCCGTCCGTTCGATCGTAAATACGTACAATATAAATTTACGTGTCCCTAATTCCCGTTCAAAACAAATTAGAAATTTTAAATGTATTTTCTTTACAAATTGACGAAAGTATGTATTAGAATGTAATTAATAATATATATTTTACAATTATTTGAATAAAATTGCCATAGTTTAATTATTGTAGCCTTAACAAAATAAAAAAAAACCTCAACATTTGAACTAATATTTTCACTGAAACGTCTACCTAAAAAACGTCATATCTAAAAAAAAGGACAAATAACACAAAGTTATCGCATGTGGTGTGTAAAGAAAATTACTAACCCTTATATTTTATCTTTATCTTAATCTTTATCTTTATATTTTATTCTTAAAAACTCCTATCCTTAAATATAATTATTATTAGTATTGTTTAACTGTGTCCAATAATTCAATACTAAAAATTTAAAAAACTTGGACGTATCTTGGATTAGAAGAAGAATGAACTGAACCTTCAAACATTAGCATCAAATAAATTTGATCTATGCTATAATTTATTATTCAAAGAAATATTTTAATTAAAATAATACACCACCGCGTCAATTAAAGTTCAAAATATTACAATTTTCTGTGAAATTTATTTCATATCCGGAATAATTTTATTTTTCCAATAAACAAAAATATTTATTTTTTGTTTTTTTATTTCTTTAGATCTAATCAAAATAATTAAAATTATAATAATATGACTGTATGTATTTTTCTTTTTAAAAAAATATTCAATATCAAAAAATATTCAATATCAATCATCAGATATTATTTTTAAGATGATGTCCAGTAAATTTGCAAATAATTTCATTTTAAATAAATATGAACAAAAATAAAATAAACAAAAATAAAAAATTAAATTTATTTTCAATTGAAATTTTTTATTTATTCAATTTATAATATGACGTCCTTTTTTATAATTTAATTTAATTTAATATTCAAAACAGATCATCAAGCTCTTCATTTATTCTTATAGCGATCATTAAAATCTACTATATAATAATTTTTATTATATCTTTATTTATTTTTACAATTTAATTTTAATTTTTTTAAATATGTGTACATAATATTTAAGAAGAATTAAAAACAAAACAAAATGTTCATAATTACATCTAAAAATATCACCATCGATATTTGAAGAGGCGGAAAATAATATCTTTTTGTAATTACTACAGAAGACGTCGTCTTCCTTTTAGATTTTGTATTCTTTTTTTGTAAAATTGTTTTAATTTTATTATTTATTAAAAATTTTAATAAAATAAACAGAAAAACACTTATTAAAAATATTGTTAAATTTAAGTGATTGTTTTGCACTAGTGCCGGTCCTGAACATATAAATATGAAGGACAAATGATTTGAACGTTTTAAATGTGCGACAAAGATAGAAAGTTTTAGAATTTTGATTTAGAAATTTTTAATATGATTTTCGTGAGTTTTTGTTAAAATTTAAAAAAAAATAATCTTTAAGAATAGTGACTTTTTATGTAATAAAATGTTGCCATTTTTATAAAATATGTTGTCATCTTTACTGAATTTTTTTTATAATTTTTATATTTTATAAAAATTCAATACAAATCAACAACTTAAACTGTATATTTAATTTTATTATTATTTTTTTTTTTACAGAATAATATGGAACGTCGTCGTAATACATTGGATCGCCTTCAAGATCAAATTCGATTGAATTTTGGTAGACGATCATCACAGAGTCCAACCCAACAGGAAAAACAAAGAAAATCTGCAGAAAAATCTGAGAAATTACGTGAACTTACTGAATTATTACGTGGAAATTCTAGTACCAGTTCATATCCAAATCGTTTTTCTCCAACACCACCACCAGTTCCACCACCAAGAAAACCTCGTCACGGTTCACAACAATCTAGTTTTGAAAAATCAACTGAAAAACTACCACCACCTGATCCTGGTCCACCTTCACCAATATCACCTTTACGTGCAGCCGATTCAGAGGATATTCTTCCAATGGATCAAGAACCTGATGATGAGCCAAATAGATACTCAGCACCTCAATTATCATCCACATCAACCGATATAACTGGGGAACTAATGTCAACAAATCAATATACAGATCCACCGACACCACCAGCGCTACCACCGACGCCACCACCACCACCACCTCCATCATCTACTGCATCTTCATCTAAAATATTACCCCCACCGCCACCACCTTTACCACCACAACCCTTGTTTTCTTCGCAACCAACTCTTAATATTCAACTTAAAACAAATAAAAATAAAAATGCAAAAAGTTTAAGAACTCAAATGCACGACCAAGCAGAACATAGTAAATCATCATTAATGTCGTCATTACGTCCTAATTCAAGTGTTTCAAATTTAGAAGCGTTCATTTTTGGTCGTGGTGGAAGAGGAAAATCAAAATCTCCACCACCATATGCAATGTTAGCTAAAAGTATTTCTAAAGAGGAACCAGTCACTGCAGAAGATGATATTTGTACCTCTTTACCAAAACCAGAATCTAGAATAGTTATTGGATCTTATACTCAAAAAGGTATTCCATATCGATCTGCATCATTCTCTCAAATTGACTACTCATCTGGAAAATATGTTAAATCGGCTTTTAATGCGTTTCGTGAACGTTTTCGTAAAAGTCAAGATAAAAATCAAGTTGATTCTGTGGTTGATAACGCAAATTTAACATTACCAAGAAAAAAAGAAGATCGAAATGGCAGCACAGAAGATATTAAGCCAAAAGAACCAGATTTTATTTATATTCCCTTGAAAAAATCCGAATTAAATATTAGCTTACGATATGATGAAGTTGATAAGCCATCACTTGAAGATCGTGTTAATCCTCCTGAAATAATTATGGAAGAAGATTCTCAAATGTCCGAATTAGATTCACCAATGCGTACAGAACTTGATATCTCACCAGATTTATCAGAAAATTCGGATTCTGTAATTGTTCCAACAACAATTTTAGATGATAAATCCGATGACAATCACAACAAAGTATTTATAAAATCAAGTCCAATCGAAGTGAGCAGAGAGGGTAGTGTCGCATCTGATTTGATAAATTCAAATGAAAAAGATTTATTAATGGAATCACCACCAGACAATATGAAAACTACACCCAAATGTTTAATTCCGATTCCTGTGTACGAATCCAACAATGTATCTTCAACAGAACTACTAAAAGAAGAAGTAATAAATGATGATGTGCACAGTGTTGAAGGTATTCCAACCGTTTTAAGTCAAGAAATCAATTTCATTAGTGAAGAAATTCTTGGAGGAAGTTCAGATAATGTTCCAAGAATATCTGTCAGTTTAAATACACCACAAGGTTCAATTGACGAGAGTATCGAATTTCCTAGCCCAACAGCAGAAATAAATCCAGCAAGACTTTCTGTAGAACAATCATTTGATGATCAACCAGCTCTACCGACTCCAGTAGAAGAAGTTACAACACGACCAATTGAATTTATCGAAGTTAAAAAACGTTATAGTAATGAGGCCGCCATAGGTGATAGATCTCATTCAGCTGATTCGATTTTATCACGAGGAGGAAATTCAGATGAAAAACGTAAACGAGATAAATCGAAACGTCGTATGGGCTTATATTTTCAATGGCCTGCTGTAGAAGCAACTGATACCATAGCTACAAATCCAGAATGGAATCCAAATAATGAAAACACTTCGTTTGAAGATAAACAAGATATACCGTTGGACATTACAAAAGTTGATTTTTCAACAATGAAATCAGTTGACACTCAAAATGAAAATTTATCTTTATTTTTGGGTGATACAATCAATCAACCTGAATTAATTTCTGAAACACAAACCCCAGAATCTGTTTGTGCATATGATGTTTCAACACCCGACTCAGATATCTGTAGTAAACCGAAAATGTGGTCTAGATTTAATCGTCGAACATCATTAACATGTCAAAGTTCAGAAGAAAAAGATGATGGCTCATCCCCTGCTCCATCCTCAAATCGATCAAATAGAAATCTTTTATGTTTTAAAAATGATTCTACATCCGATAATGAGAGTGATCGTACTCCACCACCATCAAGAGATAGAACATCTCCATCACCAGCACCAGGTGATAGTGATTTTAAACGATATTCAAAACGTCCATTACGTGGACCATATGGTCAAATGTTAGAAGCAGAAATGAAAAAACCAGGTAAAGTTCATTATGATGAAATATTGGATGAACTGAAAGAAAACGATGGCTTAGGTACAATTCAATCAAATCGTTCGCGTGGTGGTCAAAGTAATCGTTCATTCGATGAGAGTCGTACCATTCCACAGCATTCGAATTCAATGCGTATACGAAAAACAGCTAATTTACCTATACCAACACATACAAGAGCTGCATCCACTCCATCTCAAATGGAGAGTATGACAGGTTCACCATCTTCTGGTAATAATCGAATAATTTCTAAGGATATAACTGGTTCATTAGATGGATCAAGTAATCAACAATTATCAACGGGTAAAGGTAATAAAGATACTTATCATAAAAAGTATTCCAGTGATATACAACGTGATCGTTCACCAAAACGTGCGTCATCTGAAGCACCCGATATGAAATTATTAAATCATGCAAAAAGATCTCCATCATCAAGTAGTGATCGACATCAATTTTTAAATGATAAAGGTCAAAAACGAAGTTTTGAAGAAATACGTTTCTCACAAGCCAGTCGAACAAACTCGGAACGTAGTACAACTTCAGAAACAAGCAAAGGTGGCAGTGGTGTTGGTAATAATTCAAATAATAGTAGTAATTTGATGCCTAGTCCAGAACTTTTAGCAACACTTCTAAAAGGTTCCAGTGAAAGACAAGTTTCTGAGCAAAGGCAACAAACAATTGTGGTAAGTGATAGTTTTAATCTTAAATGTTAAAATTAAAAAAACAAATGGAATGTGCAAAATTATTTTTAAATTTATTTAGGTTTAAAATTAAATATTATTGACATACATGCATGTACATATATTATATAGCATTCGGTAGCGATTGGGTTCCATTTTTTCAAATTTATTAAGTCTGGAATTAGTAGTTTAAAAATTTCAAGATAAAAGTAACCGTTCTGGTTAGGGTCTGGTCTGGTGAGTGCTTGCTCCTCAATTAAATTGTGTTTATGCGACAACTGAGCCGTTACACCGGTATTACAAATAAGTCAGTGTTCTTATTAATAAATTTGTATTTTTATTGATTGAGATTGAAGAAATGTTGCACCAGTTAGGACTAGTATTTTTTATCCTGATAGACCACTTGATAATCAAATATTTTATATAAATAATAATGTCAGATCCATACGAAATGTTATAAAGTATACCAATATACAGTGCAGTAGAAGTAGAATAACATAAGATTAAAGGTTTACACAAATTAATGCGAAATAATTTTCTTTAAATCTTTTAAATTGAGTAATTTTGATTCTATCCCAATAAATAATGTGAAAGTTTTTTATTTTTTTTTTATTCTTTAAAATAAAAAAACCAATAACTTTTTTTATGACTATTAAAAAATTTAGTTATTTTTTTTTACATGAAGGTATTTCTTAAATATAAATTGTTTTTTTTTTTATTACATAGCAAGTTTTCATTAAAAATTAAGTTTTATTATTAAATGACGACTTCACAGATAATTCTGAAAAATGCATTCGGATATAAAAGGATTAAAGTATTATTTTAAAAACCATATCAATTATTGTTCTTGTTGTTTTTGGTGTTTGTTGGATTGTCGCTCTTGTCATTGGTTCTTTTAATGTTAAAAAAATATGATATTATTACCAACATAACTGCATAGTATTAATATATAAAAAAAATTAATTTCATCATTATCATATTTAAAATGAAACATAAATCATAAATCATCAGTAGAGATTTTAGATCGGTGTCAGTAGATCTCATTTCAAACAATTTTGAAAAGAATACAACAGAAGTGGAGATAATTTTGAAAAAAAATAAAATAAAATAAAATAAACATGGCGGGATATGAACATAAATTTTTTGATATAAAAATAAAATAATAAAATAATAATAATAAAAAAAAATAAAAATTCTTGTCCAGTTTCATCATCTTATTTCGGGATATTTGATTTTTAGGTTACAAAATCGGGTCATTCATTCTGTGTCCTAATTTTTATTTTATTTTTGTTATAAATATTTTAAAGTGATTTTTTTTTTTTTTATTTAACTTATTATTAAGTACCATTATTATACCACATAATCAGGCCAATTTTGACCACGTATCTCTTTTTATGAATTCTGCATTAATAATTTATTAAAATGACAACTTTTTTGATAATCATTTCAAATTTAAATAATGAAGGGAAAAATTATATTTTTGTGATTGAAATTTCGATATCTACCTCCTTACACAATACGATGACTTCATTAATAATTAAAAATTAATTAAAAAATTATTTTTTGAAAATCCTAACTTAATAAATTATATATTGTGAAATATTTATATAAATTGAGAAATTTAAAATATGGTATGCATATTTGTAGCGCGGAAATGGTATAGAAGCGTGGCAGAATATTGTTAAAAATGAATGCCATAACATAATTAAGAAAAATATGAAATCAGGCCGATATGTAAGACCTATTGAATAATTCGTTAACAAAGAACTGCAAATTACATGATCTAGTCACTGATATTATTACAACACGTATATACAATATTGTAAGATATACAAAACACGTCGCATTTACAAACGTTTATAGAGCAGAACAATCATTGAGAAAAAATTAATCAGAATATAATCTGCAGAAAAGAAAATGACAGGAAGAAGGCAGAAAATGTAACTCGGGAAGTGATTATCAAAAAATAAGGCATACATTTTTTTTATTTAAAAATTTTAAAGTTGATATCTGTAGTATAACTGAAGCAAAAGGTGACAAATAAATTCGAAATGGTATTGATTGGCATCCAACACTATACTATTTTTTGTTAGTTTCCGTATTCCTCTTGGAATTATAATACGTTTTTTTGAATATTTCCGCAACGTATCGCTGACATAGATTGAATACATAGATACAAAACAAATTTATTCTTTTTAATTTATTATAATACAAACATTAATATTAAAATAAAAATAATACAACTTATTAATTTATTATTTAAATTATTACTTTAAATTCAAAATAGAAATAGTGTTTAATCACGATCATGAACTTGCTTGTAATGGTACCAATGGTCCAGTAGAAGAAATAAAAATTATATAAAACCATTTTATGAAAACAAAATAACTGTGTCATGATAAAATATGTTGAAAATGAACTTAATCATCACTTTAAAAATGCTTTAATAGTTTTATGTTATCTTGTCAGATTCTGTTTTTATTTTATTAAAAAAAAATGAATTAAGGTTTTGGAAATGGTGGTCAAGTTTTTGAGGTACCATAACTTCTAAAGTGTTGAGAGTAGCTTTTACCTCTACCCAATATTTTTCTTAGTTGTTCGACCTATTTAATAAATTTAATCAACTTTTTAAGTCAATACCTAAATACTTAAGTCTATTTTTGTGGACAATTGGTGTTATTTAAATAGATCAGAGAACATTGTTGCTTTTCTTAAAAGTGTGGGATTTTGATTAATAAAAAAATATGATTAACATTCAGTGTTGAGTGTCAAATTACAAATACACCGTATTTGGTTATAGCAAGGACTATGAATGGCACTCTAACTGATTTTCACACAGATTATTGGGATATTAGCAATCACATGCAATATTTTTTTTTATATTTTTAATACTTTTTTTTTTTATATACTTTTATTTATGTCTCTAATTTTGTTGAAAACCTTTACCTAAAGTATTTTATCTTCAAAATGGCATTATTTTTATTTTTATTTGTAGTAGTAGTATTAATAATAAAGTTAGTATTAAATATACATTCAATATCGTCCTAGAATTCGTTTGTCGTACACGCCAAAACCAAAAAAAATTGGTTATCTTTTGTAATTTACTAAGCTTTTTATGCTTCATCTTTTAGTGAAATCCTAGGAATCTGTGGAATAGTGTATTTTCCCTAGCTAGTGTATCCGAGATATTGGGATACTGAGTAGCAGTTTCATCGTATATATTCCAAAAAGTCAACAACTTGGCTTATACGACAAAATTGGCGTATACGACAAAAAATCAGTGTAAACTTGTGAAAAAAACTAACAAAAAATCTTATGACTATCTTGTCATAAGTGCTCGAAAACAAAAAAAAAAGTTTTTTTTTAGAGAATTATTTTATTGCATTCTAATTTCAGTTTGAATAAAATTCTGTACCTTCTCTGCCAAATCTGGTAATTTTAATTTTCTATTTATTCCTTTGAGAAAGATAAAAATATTATCTTACATGTCTGACGATCTATTCAGTGTAAGATTTGACATAAGTGCGGCAGAGACTGAATTTTATTTTTCATCACTTTTGCAACGCCAAATAATATTTTCCAGACTAATTTAAAAAATGGCTTAAAAGGCTAATTTAAGGCTTCAAAGTCGTAATATTAAGTTTGTTATAGTTTTTAAAAATGAAAAATAACAAAAACAAATAATTTCAATTTATTTATCTTAAAAATATTATACAGAGTGTCCGATAGTATATGATCAAAGTATTAAAGAGATAATAGGGGAGGTATGTAGGTAGGTGTGGTAATAGTGGGTGCCGACAGTACGCCGACACACTGAGACCGGTAAGGTCCATTGTGATAACATGAAAACTTTCCTCGCGTAAGACTCTACTTGTTGAACCAATTTGAGCTTTTAATGAAGCGGTGGAAATTTTTTTAAATTAGTGCTTTCAAGGTTACCCAGCGAGTCCAGAAAGAAGGCTCCTAGAAGGGTTTTTCTTTTATGGTAAAGAACAGAGTAGGTGTTGGACAGTTTTATCCTCCTCCCTCTCTCTACATGTTCTGCAAAAGTCGTTTGAAGAAGTTCCAATCTTCTGGCATTTTTACCAATCAGACAATGACCTGTAATGACCCTTACCATAGTGCTAATGCCACACTTTATCAGAGTTAGTAGGTTAAGGGATCGCTTCAAGTTGAGCATAGGCCAGATTTGCTTGGTGATGTTGCAGTTTGGTCTAACTGACCATCTGAAGTTTGAAGTTTATATTGCACGAAGTAATACATTACAGGTAACTAGAGGTGCGCTCAGATTGCTCTTTTCCGGAAGGACTTCTAATATAGTCTCTAGAAAGTTGATCTGCAGTGCAGTTACCCCGAATTTCACTGTGTCCTGGCACTCATCGTAAAAATATGTTGAACCTATCCGCTAATTTGTTTAAAGAACTGCGACAGGCCAACACGGTTTTTGAATTGATAGTTACCGACTCCAGTGCTTTAATTGCGCCCTAACTGTCTGTGAGTATACAGATATTTATAACAAATAATACACTGGATCAGTGTGGGACTTATTTTATTGCCATCACCTCCGCCTGAAACACATTACAATGCCTTGGTAGGCTGAAGGATAGATATATTTTTAGGTTTTTCCGAGTAGACACCACCCCCCACTCTGTCATTCAATTTAGAACCATCAGTGTAAAGGTGTACGTGTTCCTTGTTTAGAACCGTGCTACTCTTCAAACTTTCCCAAGACGGAATAACGGTTTGATATGATTTCTCAAAGAAGTGTCCTGTAAGAGTCACATCTAGGTTTTCTGGAATAAATTTCTTGTATTTCATAATAGGGGAGGTAACAAGTAACAGATGGTTCCTGAGGAGGGTTTATTTTTCTTACAGCACAAACATTTTGTTTTTTTATTCATGTTTGTGATGGATTTCAAATTAACGTACGGAATTAAATCGTTATATAAATTTTATTTTATTTAATAAGAATTATTTTGTTGTATGTAGAACACTTATTTTAATTATATTAAAATTATTTTTTCGTATGAACACCCTTTTTGTCGTACATGCTTGAAAGCAAAATTTTTTTTTCGAAAATGGTGCGATAAAGTGCTTTTGGGAAAAAGCCACATAGCACGCTGGGTGGCGCAGTAGGTAGAGCATCTGCCTCTCAACCGAAAAGTTCCAGGTTCGATTCCCTACGAAGGCAAAAAAATACTTTCTGGATTTTTCGATCTGGTCCAGTACCCTTTATCATTGGGATAACATAAATGATAAATAGTTGAGAGTTTTAAATTAGTAGATATACCATAAAAAATTATAAAAACAAGCTATTGTATGTGATTGTGTATTCTAGTCTCTGTGTAAAAGCAGTTATTATGTTCATTCCATAGACTTGGAATTATATAAAAAAAAAATTGTACATTGCTATTTTATTACATTAGTAAATAGTAAACAATAAACTAGTATCATAAAAAACAAAAATCCCTAATTTATCGATTCATTTTTGAGTAATTTGACTTTAAGCTTCAACCGAGATTTCCCAAAATTCCAAATTTAGGATAAAATAATTCTAGTGCGACGATTTATTATAAATTCGCCCAAATTTATTTAATATCTGTAATACAATATTCTCTAAATAATTTAAAATTTGTTTCTAACTTTTCTTTAATTAAATCTTTTAACGCCTTTGTTCTGCCATCTTGTTCATAGATATTAATTTCGTTTATTTTCATGCATATTAGGCAGTTTAACATTATTCTTTACTGACGTGAGCCTGTTACATTCCAGTACAATTTTCATCGTTGGGGTTTGGAGTTTTTGTAGACGCTCCCATACTTTTTTTTATCACTAAATAATTATAATTGTTGAGCAATATTCAAAATGTGGCTTACTAATTGAATTATACGAGTACACATTTACTGCATATACTAATAGTAGGCAAATTATTTCTAATTCTTCTAAAAAATTATTTTTTTTTCTCAATGTTTGTAACAAAACATATTTTATATGATTTTTGAAATTAAATTTTTTTCATCTATTATCTATTCCTAAATACTTCATTTCAGCTATTATTTAAATATTTTCACTATCCACACATATGTTGTCATTTACAATGATAACCAAATTATATTCCATTCCAAATACAGTTCGAAAGATGATTGAAAGAGCTTTTTAAAACATCGGTTTTCTGGGACAGATTTGAACTCAAGATCTTCTCATTACTATTTAGATGGCACGAACATTGTACCGCATCGGTCAGTATTAATAAATCATACAGTCGGTATTTCGTATTTTTTTCATTATGAAATGAAATTAACCATTTTTTATGTTCGTTTAATATTACTTATAGAAGATTTGAAATTGCTTTTGAAATATTTGATTAACTGATAGTAAATTTAAAATGAAAAATAAATTTTACTATTATTCAATTAATTTAAATGCCATAAATTTTAAACTTAAAGGTTCTCATAAAGAAATTATTAATTATTAATTCTTCAATGGTGTTAATTTAATTATATAATTTAATGTTCAATTTTACATTTTATTTTACACTATATAGATATTATATCATATTTAAATAGTAATACAATAAACTTCACAAGACTTCCCAAATCCACACCCATAATAAAATTTAGTACAACAAAAAAAAATGTTTTATTTTACGTTTTACACACAGTTTACTTGGATAACTTAAACACTCCTATAAAAAGTAACAATTATTCAATATTTTGCTATTTAAATTATTACAAATTAAAAAATATAACTTGAGAAAAAACTTTGAACTTTACGAGTAGATTACATAAAGTGAATAGTATTATTTCAATTCCCTCTAACTCATTTCTATACACATTCTCTAATGTGTAAGTTTGTCCTTCATAATTTTCTTTTATTTATTAACATTTCTCTGTTATTTATAACAAAAAAAACTCTGTATTGGATTTTAAACTAACATTTCTATTAAAGTCTTTTTCTATATACTAGCACAAATTTAAACAGTTTGCGTCAATCATTTAGAACCACTTTTTAATTTGTTTTATGTTTTTTAATAACACGTTGGAAATAATTTTTGTGTTCAGAGGTTAGTATTTTAATTTATTCTAAAAACAGGTCGATTATTAAAATATTTGATAAAAATGTACCGTTCCTGTTATTTAATTAATGATGAATGAAGCCCTTGAAACAATCGAAACAAAAGCTACCACCTTCATGGATATTGAAATCGCTAGGAAACATACTGCATCCCAAGCTGAATATTCCATACAACCCTCATTATTGCAGCTATACAATAAAGAAAAGTAAACTGAAACTCTTGAATACTTCTATATGGGTGGAACTTAATCAAATTGATCATAACTGCAAAGAGATGTGTGAAAAAAAGATTTTTTCATCAATTCATATTCAGTAAAGTTATCTGCTGGTATCAACCTAGGTTGAAGAATCATTATTCAACTCAAATGTAAATAAGGTATAGTTGAAATACAAATATGAACTTTATATATGTTGTAGCAAAAAATTTCAGGTTAGATGGTGTATTAGTATTGCCATCTTGAATCAGAATCAGAAGGTTCAAATTACGACTTTGCTTACGTCATGAAGGTTTAATAGAATTTTTCTGTCCTTATTTTCATAAAATAAAATTTCATAATACTTATTGAGAGTATAATATTGAGAATTAAATAGTTACCTATTTCAGAATGCTTAGTTGCTCACAATATAATGTATAATAAATTCTTACTTCAAATTAGTTAATCATAGGTAAACAATTGGATTTCACGTCATGTGAGTACAAACTGAGTTCATCAGTAATTCTAACAATCCGTTAGCCATAGATTTCGTACATCCAAGTTAATCTTGGCCTGCCTCTTGATCTAGTATTGTACGTATTATGGTTTTAAAATAATTAAGCAAACACATATTCACTTTATTATTGTTCTAATTGAGATTAGAATTATCAACTAACTTAAAACTAATCATTATCATACCTATATACTACCGATTACTTCTATACCATTTACTTTACACTACTCCTAATGTAATACAAAATATAACTGTTGGCAACAGCGCCGATCTTAAGTGCAGGGACATAACAGTACGGTACAGCGAATTTTTGACATTCTTTGATCATTCATGCTCATCACGTGTCCTGCCTATCTTAGTCTTCTGTTCCTTAATAAATTTTACAATCTCATGTATTTTATAGCAGATGAATCAAAATTGTAAAAAAAATTAAGCTTTTCTTCCATAACATTGGGTGATTAATACAATCAAAAGTTTTTGTTAAATCTAAACAATTACTACCTTTCTTTTATCAATTTCACTGTAAATGCTATCAATTAAATGTTATCAATTATTTAAGAGGACTGAAACCGTGCTGTGTTCCCATAGGAAATCCAGACTCAAACATAACATATAGAAGGTTATTAGCATTAATGTATTCATTTATCTGCTCATAAGAGAGAATACTAATAGATTCATAGTCCGTAATAGTAAGTTTAGTTTTCTTGCAATTACCTAAGCACATTTCCAAGCGGCGGGTTATTTTAAGTATAGTCATCAAACTGAACATATTTGTAATACATGGAAGAAAAACGTTATAAAGCTTCTTCAGCCTTCGGATATGTTGGTTTATATACTGATGTATTTCCAACCTGCTTTTCAAAGTTCTTGTTGCTATACCTACTTTCAAATTTCTTCATTTTTGACGAGCCATTGTACATTTAATATTGATTTACTATTAATCACTTTGGATTGAAGCCTTTCCTGTGTATTTTAATGTTGGAGCTACTTTTTTTACATCACAGTTCTATACCATAATACTAGATGGGTTTCAATTTAAGGACGGCCTCGTACAGAAAAATCGTGCACTCTATTGATTGCTGCGGATAACGTCGTATTAACCAGTATAGACTGTTAAATATGGTGTAATTTATTTTAGTTTAAATTTTATTTTTATTTCCTTTTGGTGTTTTACTTAGGTAATCTACATTTCATTCCAAAAACCATTCTAAGAATAAACGATTAAACGAATCATCACCCGTCAAAAATTAAGCCCTGTCGATATGACTTAAGTTGTATCTTATTGACAGGTTGTTAAAGTGAAAACCCATAAAACATATTTTTGTAATAAAAGTGAATGACACCTATCCAAATGTATACCAAGGTACTTTGCAGAGTTTGCGTATGTTAACGGGACATTATTCAGTGTTACAGTCAAATAAACCTTCTCTCCTTGTGGTGAAAGTAACATGCACCGATTTGTTTACATTTGCTTTGATTTTCCATATTTTTAACCAATTTTCAATTTTTGATAATTATTTTGCAATTTCTTTGAGGCAGCAGTTTCGGTTGTATTTGTTGCTAATACAACTGTGCAAACGTTGGAGTAACTGTGTTCTCTGTTGTTGCCATATCTCTAGTATATAAAAAGTACTGCGTGAAAGTATATAAATGAATCTAGTATATAAAATGAACTTCGGAGTGGGTACAAGAATTTTCTCAGAAGATCTAAAAAAAATCAAAGTCTTATGGTCTCCCTAAATACGCTAGTGTCTTTCAAGCAGAGCTGCAACAATTAGGGAAGCGCTTAAAACCCTTAATCACATTCATACGACCAAAACAAAAGTTACCATCTTCACGGATAGTCAAGATGCTATCAAATCTTTGGTGGCAGATACTATATGCTCTAAGCTGGTGGAACAATGTCGAAACGAAATTGGAAGCTCAGATAACCGGTTCTCGATCTCTCTACTATGGATTCCTGATCACAGTAACATAGATAGAAATGAGAGAGCCGGTGAACTGATTCCAATCTCGACAGGCCACTTGAAGAAGAAATTCACTCTTGAATGAGAGTCGTCAAGGAGCAAATCCATTCATACTTTCTGGCCAGAGCGAATGAAAGATAGCATAGACTAAATACCTGTGCGACCTCGAGGAAAACATGGCCCTCGTATAATATCAATAAAACCAAACAATTATAACCAGGTCTCGTACTGATATAACAAGAGTAGTAACCACCAGTACGTGTCATTGGCCAATAGGAAGCCACGCTGCCAAGCTAGGCATTCCTTTCAATCCCCACTGTCGCAGTTGCACGAATGAGAATGAAACAGAAACTCTTCAACACTTCCCTTACAGCTGCCCAGCATTAGCTAGAGTCAGACTCTGAACTTTAGGTGAGACTTTCCCCAGCAATATAGGTTTTATCGCGGAAAGCAAAAATGGAAGATCTGATCAACTTTCTCAATCACACTGGGTGGCTCTGGTACTGAGTCCTTGGGGAGAGTGAATATGAGAGTACGACCACCTATAGAAACCAACAACAAGAAATAGGTTACTCGAGTCGTGGTATCAAAAAGGCTCAATTAAGTACTAATTGGTTTTCCAAAAGTAACTGGAATGGCCACTTCTACTTACCTACCTAGGTAATAAGTACAAACTAGGACCTGGCATAATACACTTAGGGACTTTTTCTAATTAATATTATGCCATCCGATTACCATCCATTACACAATATTTTTTACTCTACAATAAGTCTCAATTGCAATTTTTTTTTTTATCCAACTTTGAGTACCAAATTTAATTATTGAAAAAAAATTGACAAAAGCACATCTGAATTATTAAAAATATATAGAAAAGAAAAATAAAACACACTTACTTCAATTATTTAAAAACTTACAAATTCTAAAAATAAAAATATTCTTCAACCTTCACTCTTATATACCAATCATCAACTTTCTGGTCTTAAAAGTCTATTTCTATTATCAGCATAAAGAAGTTTCTAAACTTTGTTGTAAAACTTTTTAAATTAGAACTTGAAAAATTTATATTACGTGTTGATTTTATGCAAGTATTCAATTATCGGAAAGTAAGCAGTTCAGATTCTTAAAGAATATTTTTATTTTCCTTAATATCACATCAATGTCAGAATATATGGCTTGTGTATCTCAAAAGAGTTAATTACTTAGGTACAACATACATATAAAACATATTTTTATTTATTCTTATAATATATTCATTAATATATATCTATCTACAATGCAACATCAATTCAAACATATCTACATAAGTGTATATTCTTGGAAATATGACAGAAAAGACATCAGACTTTAATTTGATGCACTTTCGCTGTCGTAGCATTGAATATTATGGACATGGTAATTTTAATTGAAATAAAATCCTTATTTTGAATGAAATTTCAATAGATATGTATATTATATATTATATATATATTATATATTATATATATTTCACAAATATTTCATTCTATAAGAATATTCGAGTCTGCGTTGTATTTTATTCTCTATATTAAGTTTGAAAAAATTAAGTCGAACAAATGTTTTTGTTTTTGTGGACCTACAAGAATTTCTTGGAAAAGTATTGATAAATTTATAGAGCTGGTTGTATTTTTATACAAATATCTTATTTGTAAAAATCGTCCTACTAAAATACTACATGCTTATTGTTACGAATAAATAAATCTCTCAATATAAATGAGCAAAAAATTGTTTTTTTTTTTTAAATATAGTAAAATAGGATAAGAAAAGCTAAAAATAAAATAAAATATTCTATACTTCGATATTGTATAATTTACAGTACACAGCAACAGTTAAGATATTTTAAAGGACATTATAAAAAAAAAATAAAAATAAAAACAGTAAAAGGATATTAAATAAATTGAAAAAATTCTAATAAAATAAAAATAAAAAATAAAAAATTCATATTGTTGAATAAACAATTGCATGCAACAATTTCATTTCAACAATGCAATTTAATATTAATTCTATTTTCTATATGTATATTTATTTTTGCAAAAGAAAAGAACAACAAAAATAAAAATAACAAGAATTATTTAATTGTTTTTAGATTTTGCGTGTAATTTTAAAATAAATATTACAATAGTAACAAAATAGGGAGCTATTAGAAAAATTAAAATTTACATTTTAAATTGAAAAATGAAAAATAATAAATGTAGGTTATTTGAAATTGATTAATATCCTAACAAATGTATTAGCACTGTCTGAGAATATACAAACATTACAACATATTGTCAATTCAAAATTCAATAAAAAATGAATTTTACAGTTTAGTTGTGAAGTAAGTAGGTAGTCATCGAAAAAGCAAAATATCTAGCTGCATCAACACACATACTAATAAGATACACGTGACAAGCTTGTTTCATGTGATAGCTCTATTACAAACGTATCAAACAAAGAACTCGATTCAATACCAACTTTTTAAAGCAAGTCAATCTAATTTAACACAATTTTATATATACAGGGTGGTCCAGTTTATTGCAAAAACTTTTTAAGAGGTGATTCCTTGGAGTATTTTAGGAAAAAATTGTTCTAGAAGAGGGGTCTATCTTTAAATTTACCTGGGCTACAGAGGGTTAAAGAAAATCGGATTAGAAAAATGATGTCTAAAGAATATCAACTACAGCTCAGAAGAAATTGAAACTAGAGCAACATCTTCTTCATAGCTTTTTTTTAGAATTAATACACCTAAATAACGGTATATGTCGAATGAGTATCAGACTTACCGTTTTTGAATAAGAACTGCATAAACTTAAAATTTTACTTTTAAAAACTGAAAATTTTGTAAAAAACGTTTATTATCTCGAAAAAATTCGCTAATTTTTTTTTTTTTTTTTGTGGTGATGCGCTACATCATTCCTTAGAACTTTTTCAAACACAACTTTCATATCAGACTTGCCGTAACTAATTTCAGTAATTTTGACTAAAAAATAAAATTGTTGCAATATTCAACTCTCAGTTATTATTTTTCTTATACTAAAACGCGGGTTACCCAAATAATAAATATGACTTTTAGAGCTTGAAAAAACAAATATAACGTGGGAACAAGCGAAATTAGCAGATAGAAATTGAGTACGATAGAAATGTCAAATGGAAGCCCAATGCTCCCAAGAGGAGTAAGGGAAAAAACAAAAAATGTGTTTCATTATACAGAAACGCAAATGTCAAAAGAGAACAAGTAACCAAGGTCGTCTTATTCCCCGGAAGACCAAATATATGTGCAGTAACATCGCAATCCATTCCTCGCTTTACGGAAACTCTTTTTACGGAATTGAAAAATGCAAAATAAAGGTCTCTGTTTACGGAAAGAAACCTCGATTTACGGAAAATAGAAAAATCTTAAATTTTTTTTTAAAGAAATCCTAGAAAAAATAAGCTTTTTTTTATTTATGTACGCAATAATTTATAAGCATAATCGTAGTAGGCGATGCGATCTGTTTTCTCATACGTTTTTGTAAGCAAAAATTAATATTTGTAGTCACGTACTACGTAGTCACAAAATTGTTTTGTATTATGAAGGTCGAGAATATTACAACATTTTGAAAAATATTATTGAAGAAGGAAAATACGTTCCGGAACAGATTTTCAACGTTGATAAAACTGGCCTCTATTGGAAACGTATTACTGATAGAACTTTTATTTTTGTGGATGAAAAGTCTTTACCAGGATCCAAAGTGACAAAACAGCACTTAACACTTCTTCTTGGAGGGAATGCTGCTGGGGATTTGAAGTTAAAGTTGATATATCTTTCCGAAAATTCACGAGATTTCAAAGGTTAAACTCTACTTGCCCGCTTTTTTGGAGTTCCAATAAAAAAGCTTTGATGACTTCAAGTTTATTCAAGAATTGGTTAAAAAGTTACTTTTATCCCGAAATGAAATGATGGTATTTTCATTAAATAATTCTATAACTGTGAATGTTTTCTTTCTTATTGAAAATGTAAATTTATAAAATATTTACACAGTACATACATAATTGGTAGGTATATAGTACATATAACAGTATTTACACACACCTTATTTACATAATTTCATATACATATTTAAACAAAAAACTCGATATACGGAATTTCGATTTACGGACAACTTTTCGGAAACGAAACGCTTCCGTAAATCGAGGGATGAGTGTATTAGATTCACATGAGAAGCAACAAATTAGGTATTAAAATCTACTGAAATGAGATTTCTGCAGAAAAAACCATGAGAGAGAATTTTTGAGGTCTGGAGGTGCCAAAATTAAAATTTTTAATAATATTTTAGATATGTAGTTAGTTTCGTAAGAAAGAGGAAACCTGATGACTCGAGAGATTATATATTAAAAAAAATTGATCATATATGCTGATAAAGATAATAAAGATGAATTTGTTTAGGGAGATAAAAATTTAAATTTAAATAAGAAAATATATGAATTTAGTTTGAATCTTTTGAAAATTTTATGATATTTATTGTTTACAAGTAATTTTCGAAATATGTTCACCACGACAAAATCTAGATAAATTTCATTCAATTAATTCAACTTTTTCGTACCATTTAATTCGTACCATTTTTTCAAACAATTGAAACTTTATTTTTGGAATTAAGATTAAAAGCTCTAGATATGTTTCAATAATTTTATTAAATATCTTCTTAAACGATTTCGGTTATTAAACCATCATCAGAAAACTGATATTTTTGATATAAGACAAATTATATCGGACAATTCTAATAATAGCAGTCCAATGACGTCAAATATCCCATTTGAAAATAATCCAATGGTGTATTTTCTTTCTGAAAGTTTATTATGAAAATACAGTCCTTGAAATTACATTATTTTAATTTATGTTCCCAAAAATCAACAAATCAAATGAATTTATTCTGATCTATACTATAAGTAAAATTAAGTAACAGTAAAATTAAGTGATAGACAAACATAATTACTTAAAATCTTATAATAATATGTAGGTTAAATGTAGGTTTTGGATATATAGTTAGTTTAGTTTAGTTTAGTTTAAAAAGGGTTCCAGTATGGATCCATATTGATTTCCAACAACACAACACAAACAGGAACTGGATCATTAACTATTCTCCGAACAGTCTCGTAGCAGTTATAAATCTAAAAAAGATATATATATCAATATATATATCAACCACTGATGATTTTTGAATTTACCCATTGTCGTCATATTCTTAGTTATATTAACCTAAAACAATTTTCCAGTTTTCCGTTTGCCAATTTCGACCTTGAACTATCTTGAAGTTTTGAAAAACCTAATCTTGTATATAAATATAAATCTATATACCACCTGTCTTCAGGTGGACGTGTTAATATTGCAATAAACCTTTTTTATAGTTTCACATTTCATCCGCGCTGAGTTGAGTTCATTCGCTATCATATTTCTCGTACATTAGAATGTCCTTTTACATAATATGTAACTTATCAATCAGCTAATCAATTTAATATAATTCTTCTTAAAAGAGATAAAATTTGCCGCTGAAATTCCAATTATGCAGTATGAAATATCTCTTTAGCTTAACTTATATAAAAGTACGTAATAGTTTCAATAATAAATTGAGTCTCCGCCTGAAATTAAAATAATTTTTATATTTTTAAATTATTTTTATAATTTATTTAATTTTAACAATTTTATATATTGACCGTACGCCACAAAAATCGCCTTCCCCAATATGTAGAGAAGTTTAACATTAAAGCTAAAGAACAACTCTCCAAAATTCCGAATGGGATCTTATTTTATCAAAGATATTTGAATTTATACACATGTGTGGTCGTTAGTCTTAAAAACCAATTTTAATTTAAACAAAAAGGATAGGAACTTTTACGGCGTTAAGGTAGCCTGCCCCTGAAAATTTAACGACAACTGAAGGCTCTTCAAATGATTTTCATATCTTGTAAAATATTTTAAAACAAATGATTTTCTTACATCTGGTAGCCGTCTCTTATGCATAAATAAATCACAAATTATTTCATTTTTATATTATATAAAAAAAGATATAGGTGCCTATTATGTATTTCGATCGATTTTAATCGAATCGTTCACCGTTATCGTTAGAGTTATTCGATTGTAGTAATCGTTAGTGCCATTATGTATTTCGATGAAAATTTGATCGAAAGTGCTTTAAAATGCTGCCATTGTTAAATTCAAATCTACGATGAAAATGACATATGTTTGATTCTTAAACTGCCAAATTCAGGTTATTATACGAAAAAAAACCAAACAAAAGTGTTATATTTGAAATTTTTAAGTTGAAAATAAGTAAGAAGTGTTTAAATAAAATAGAAATTATAAAATTATAAGTTTTTATAAATAAAATGATTGCAGTAGAGTTAAATTTTTCAATTAGTGCTGAAAAACGCTATCAAATTGCGGAATAAAAAAACAAGCGAACATATATTCGGAATTATTCTAATCCACTGAACTTGAAATTATTTACATTATTAAAACTTTATTTTTTTAACAGTTTTAATAAAAATTTCCTATTTCCATTACGTTTAGTGATTTATTAGAAAAATTAGGGCAAAAATTTAAATAGCCAATAATAAGTAACACTTCGATTCCAAATATAATTAAATTGGCCAGTGTATTAAGATTCTGTGCGGTTTGTACCAAGGAAATGATCTTCATGTCGGAATAGCACAGCTAACTTTTACTGTTGTGCTGAAGGAAGTTCTATACGTATTTGCAGTTTATACTTGTCCAAAATGTATCAAATTCCATTACGCACTAGAAGGAAAAAGTCAGACAAACATTATTTTTTATGATTAAAGTAGAATTACTGAAATAATTATTATTAACATTAACTTTCATATTGCAGTTTATTTTTAACTTCCTAGGCCTTTCATTCCTATTAAAATTTATTTCAATAAAAAATAATTGTGAAGAATAAAGTACAAAACCTACTTCCATTTTAACTTTTAAATTTGTATTCTAAAAAAAAATCATAAATACAAAACAAAACACCAAGTGTCCAAGTGTTATTCTTTTATTTAATTTGTTCAATTCAAAACTAAAATAATTTGTACAAAATCTCTCTTTCGATGTCTCTTTCGTGATAAAATTTTACATCGATAAACTTTTGACAATCTCTGAACGATATCGAAATACATAATGACAATTTTGCATTTGTACATTTCGTTTGATCAAATCGTAATCGTTATCGAAATACATAATAGGCACCATAATTAAGTTCGATCAAAAGAGATCAATCGCAATTAGAATTTGAATAACCATTTTTCCATAAATTTCCCCCTCTCAAAATATCAGCACATGGTTTTTTTTTTGTAAATATTATGTTTATTTTTTTGTATTTTATATTATAATCGATATAAATTAATTATATACTCGTATACCATATGCATTATATATAGAGCATATTAAGATTAATGTAACATACATACATATATATAAAAAGCTATTATATTCATAGTACATACATAATATGTATATAAATTTAATGTAAATTACTTCCAATATTAATGACAACAGGAAAAATATATCGAAAAAAGAAAAACATTTAAATCAATATTGATTTTCTCTCAATAAATCAATAAACTTCTATATACATAATATACATATGTATATATATATATAATAGAGATTTATATAATCAAAATGGAGAATATATTGATGAATATTATTTATATAATACATATTCATAAATATTATGTATACATTTATATATTTTACTCGCATTTCAACAAAGTGTAGAGATATTTTTAATTTTTCAATAAATTTTTATTGCGCTAGCGCATAAGATAATCAACAATAATCTCTAACCTCCCTCCAAATTATTCTATTTTCATTAAAAATTATTGTAAATTTTTTTCTTTCCAACAATAATTAATTTGAAACGTATCCATAATCAATTCTGTATATTATAATAGTATTCCATAGAATTTTATACATATCCACATATATACATAATAATATTAAGAAAAAATATATATATAATAATATTAAGAAAATTTTCATTAAAATAATAAAAATTTTCCTTTTCCGGTTATTTTTATTTCGTTTAAAATTTAAAATTTTTTTATTCTAATTCTTTTAATTTTAATGCCACTCTTTTTCTGGTTAATTTGGCGAAACAAAAAAAAAAATTAGGAGTTCGGTTGTGGGAGCACAATTATTCACTTATTTTTTGTTATATTGCATGAGATAATTTGTTTTAATAATTAAATTATTTTATTTCTAATTTGGTTTAGTGTTGTCAGCTTTGTTAGAATTATTTTTCTAAATTGTTTAGAATAGCTTGTTTCATTGAAAATATAAATTTTCATTTTAAAATATTTATTTTAAAACATAACCTTTAAAATAAATTTTAGATAATTCTTTAGAATGTACAACCAAAAATATTAAAGGTTTTTAATTCATCAAAAAAATATTTTTTTTTGCAGTAACAGTAAAGAACTAAACTATGATATAAAAATGCTGTAGCTATTGTTGGAAATTATTTCACATATGAATTATGCCTCATGGAGTTATTACACGTCGTTTCGGTATATTTTGCTACTGAAAATATATGAGCATTCCAAGAGGCTCAATTTCAAATTCTTATACTAATACTTTTTGATATCTTTCCACATTTCTGCCAGTTGTACCGTTTCAAACATTTTGTTATTATCATGTCCCCTTGATTAGATATCATTGAATTTGAGGTAATTTAATCAAAACCCTATTAAATTGTTTTTGTTAATTTCTTTTTTTTTAACTATCTGAATTCTGAATTAATTAAATACAAAATTAAAATAAAACAAAAATAGACATTTGGCAACCCTAATTAAATAAAAGTTATTTTAATATAAACAAACATTTTATAATTTCAATATCAAAGAGGAGCACATCAATATATTCCCCTTTATGTATATATAAACAAAGTGCAAAATAAGAAAAAAACAAAAACAAAAAAAAAATATGTATAACGTTTGCTTTTCATCTATACTGGAAAATTGAAAAATTATAAAATTTTCTTCCAAAACAAGTAACCATATAATGGAGAAAAATAAACACAACAACGAAAGCTTTTTTGTTTTTTTTTATTTATAATAGTGTATTAGCTGGATGCTCTTCTTATTTACTCCTTGTAGTTCTTATTACCGTTGTTTTTGTTGTTATTGTTGTTGTTATTGCTGATATTGTTGTTTTTATTATTTTTATATTGTTGTATCTAGTAGCAAAATGAAATTTATAAGACAAGAATGAATTACAAAAATTTTTGTTTTGTATACATTCAGTATACTGTGGTTATTAGACGGGAAAATTTCGAAAATAAAAACCTAAAATTCTAACGGTATTTTTTGTTTTAATGATATTAAATTCAATTGAAATTAGATTACAAAAAAAAAAAACAATTGAAAAGTTAAAATTGAATTAATTTCCCTGTATTTATAGCCTGCTACTGTTACTAATATACACATATAATTATTACTAACATATAATTTAATATTTAAAATCACTTCCTTGTTGATTATTTTTCAGTTTTGTTTTTTATTTTTTTTATTTTTTTATTCACCTCTGCTTCGTTTCACTTTAAATTCTCATCCTTCTTTCATAAATATTCAAAATAAATAAAATGAAAAACAAAAAATGTTTTAAAAAAAATATTAATTTTCTTTTGTGTAATTTGAAAATTAAAAATCTAAATGGAAATAAATAAAAAAAAAAAATTGTTAAATATTATTATACGGTTTTTTTGAACGAATGAAAAATCGCAAATTAAATTACAAAAGAGATGGAAAATTGAAAATTTTATAAATTTAATGTGATCATAAAAATGGTTTTTGGTTTTTTTTTTTTCTTTTTTTTTTATGAATAAAAATAATTTTAATTTCTACTATGTTTATTGTAGAAAAAGTACAAAACAAAAAACACAAATTTTTTTTTCATTATTATCATCAACATCAATTACATCAACATCATCATCATCCGTATTATCGTAATAACAAATGTGAAAATTAAAAAATTAAAATATTAAAATCTAAAACAAAAAATGAAAACAAAAAATTCAGTAAAATAAAAAATATAATTAAATTTGGAAAAATCGGAAAAATAAATTTATTCAAGGTTGTGTTTTCTTATGTTGTTTTTATTTTGTTTTTGTTCGTTAATTTATTTTTCTACGTTGTCTATATAATTTTTTTTAAAAATTTAATACACATGTTGAATGAAATAAATAATGAATTCATTTTGTTGTATATAGATACATTGATATTTATGGATATTTAAATTAAATTTAAATTAAATTTATAAAAATACAATAATCAAAACAAACAAAAACAAACAGAAAGAAAAATTAAAATTTTGTGATTTCAAAAGTTCAGTAATACGGAATTTTTTTTTTTTTTTTTTGTTTTCGTGTAATTTAAATTTGAAACATAATAAATAGAAATTGCAAAATTTGGAATGATGAGTTACAAAAAAAAACAAAACAAAACATTAAATCTAAGTATCTTAAAAAAGAAATGAATTACATTTTTTGAAAATTGAAAATTGAAAAATTTATCTTAACTTTTGGGGCTCCACTAAATTCATTAAAAATAATATTGAAAGTAACAAAAGTATATATAGAGTCATAATAGAATTCAATGGAGTACATAAATAAATTTTGTTCTCTTATATGAATTGAAAAATATTTGTCTAACATAAATACACAGCAAATACAGAGTGTATAAAAATTAATATTTATTTAAAATAAAAAAGTATTGTTTTTATTAAAAATAATACAATATTAAAATTAATCTGATAATAAAACAATACAAATTGTATATTTTAATGACTAAATTCTGTTTTTGATATATCACAATTAACAAAATTTTAGGTCAAAATTTAAAACTATATATACGTAAAAAGTATACGTATATTGAACTATTTGTTATTGTTATTATTGTTATTTATTGAATATAATTCAAATTATATACAATAAAGATTTACAAACACTAGCTGGTCACGGCTATCGGCTATATTTATATGGAATTTTTTGTTAAATCTTTAATCATTATTAAATATTAATTATTTCTTAGATCTACAAATATTGCCTTCAAAATTATTTGGTATATTACTAAATTTGGTAATTCATTAAATAGGTTGATCCCAAAGTTTACTGTTCCAAAAAAATGTAATATGATGAGAGATATTTCTTCAAAGTGATTTTTGAATGTGTAATTTGTTCATTAGTTTAGCTCTAAGCGAAAACCAAATTTATGAAAATTATATACAAAAGGTGCAATTAATGCGTCCATTTATGCTTAACCAATTTATAGTTTCTAACAAAGAAAAAATTTCAATCGTCATCCTACGATTTTAAAATTTTTGCATTCTATTTTCATCAACTTTCATCAGCTTCAAATTAAATCAATCAATTGTTATTCAAATTCAGATTATTACATTACAGTAGTATCTAGATATCCGATTGATATTTTCTTTATACATACATACCCAAATTATGTACTAAAACAAAAAGGAAGGACACGCACAATTAGAAATTCTAAATTATTGATAAAAAATTAAATTCAATGGAAGCATCCTGTACATTTACTATATTAACTAATATACGTGGTAAATTCACAAGTGTTTTTTCTTTTGTTTTTTTTTATGTACAAACTTATAGGGTTGTTTGGTCATGCGTAGGTTCATCATTGGTTAACACAACAATAAGTGTGAATTTTGTTGCATGCATGTGTCAAATTTCTGCTGTTTTTTTGTTTTGTCTGTTTTGTTTTTTTTTTCTTCTTTGTTTCGGAAAATATTTGTAAGCTTTTATTTTTCTCTATTTTAATAACAATAATAAAAAAAAATTATAATACTGTAGAGTTCAATTAGAGTCAAAAAAAGAGGAGGAAAGAAAATTTTGCTTTTCATTTTCTATTTTCATTTGTTTTTTATTTTTGTTTTTCTTCTGATTTCGTACTTGTTATTTGTTTAAGGTAAGAAAAGTTCATTTCTTTCATTGAAAAAAAAGTTTTGATGCTTTTTAAAGGTCATCTAGTAGGTTTATACCTCAATAAATATAAGGTGGGCGCTGCTGATGTTGTATATCCTTTATTTTAATATTATCACTTTTAATATGTAATTGACCGTTTGTTTATTTGTTTGTGTATAAATGGGTGGAACATAAATTTTTTGTTGAGGTTAAAAATAAATAAATAATACTTTGTACGGTAGATAGCTAGCTATATCTATAGTTTTTTTCATACTACAATATTTTAGTTTATTTGAAAAAAAAATTGTTCTTACTTAATTTCTTTTAAAGAAAATTAGATTTATTATTTTTTAAATGTATTTTAATATCTGGTATTTATAATTTGTTATCTAATTTTTTTTTGACAAATAAATGCAAAAAGATGTATAAAATAGGCAAAGATTATTGAAAATAGATAATTTGTACATTCGATATATTTTAAAATATTTTTTTTTAGTAAATTAATCTTACTTAAACAATTTATTGATTTAATTTGAAATGATGAAATTTTTTATCTAAGTAGAACTCGTATTATTTTTTTATTTATTTGTTTTTTTTTTTTTTGTTGATTAAAAATTCTGCTTATTTTTTGCACAAGTTTTCGTAGAATATAATAGGACACTATAATATAGAAATATAATATATAATATAATATTATTCATAGATATACTGACAATTTCTGTTACGTGTATTAACGTAAGTCTGGGAATCTGATACTTCAGGCCGTAGGGTGTTTTCGAAGAATAAAAATATTGTTGTGTACCTAGCTAAATAGAAATAGTTTTTTTAATTGTTTATGCCAATAATGTGAAACCACTGCCCCATAAAGTCCTTAACGCGGCCTGGGTACCTTTTTTCATAAAACTTTTTTTATTAATAATATCGATTAGTAACTAATTTTAAAAAATATATAAAAATTTATAATACTTAATACGTTATGCAAAAGAACCTTCTTCTCTTCTGCGACTACCCTGGCTTAAAGAAAACTAGGCTATAAGGTTATTAGAAATATATACAAATATATAATAACCTAAAAGACATCTTAAAGGTCTTAATATTGGCAGATTTGCCACAGCTCAGGGATTAATCGGGGAATAGGTTATGATTCTGATTGTGTTGCAGGAGATGGCTGTTCAAAATTCAAGGCTTGCATGTGATCTAGTGATGTGGTAGCAACAGATTAGTGTGGCTTACACACCCTTTTAAACTAACTAATATTACTGTTACTCTTTTTATTTAACATTTAAATTCTAATGACATTCTACCATTTATACTTGGTTTTCAATGTTTATGTTGGTGTTCAGAGATAACAAGATAACAACAACCAAACCGAAACAATTTTGTATTATTGTTGGCTTTTTTAATATTTTACTATACTTATACACAAACAGCACTAATCAAGTGAGGCATTTTAATATCTTTAAATTTTGTATAGTTCGAGTTTACATTATGTATATTGATGAGAGATTATTTGGTGTTCATATATTTGGAGGGGTTATTTGTTTCGAGCTTACATCGTGGTTGATGAGAGATTATTTGGAAGTATGTCAAGAATAGGTATAGTATGATATTGTGTACTGTAGTATAATATAGGTAGTGATATCATTTATGACGATGTGCTGTACTTCACATCACTATTATTTAATAAAGCAAAATGCTAATAATATTTTAGCAGTTATTGGAATTAAAAGGAAAACCTATATATTATAAAAGATTCAAATTATTTAGAAAAACGACGGAAATACCGAATAATAATTATCTTGCCAAAGCCGTTTGATATTTATATCATATTTTAATGAAAAGCATAAAACAACTGTATTTTAAACTAATTTTAACGAAACTTCCAGTTGATATCAAAATTATACTGGCACGATTGAATGTATAGAATTAGGAATATAATATTCAATTAAAAGAACATTTGCAATCTATATATCCACATTTGACCTTATTAAATTATTTTTTTCCTAACCAGAAATACCTAGTTTTTCATTAAAACACCTTTGCCTTGATGTTCCTTTTTTAATGACTTATATTTTTTCCCTCGTATAAAGCAACTAAAAGATAAACCGAAAATACAACGAACATCTTGAAAATTATGTTTGGATCCCAAATACTTAATTACTTACTTAGGTCATCATAGACTATGTAGATCTTGGGCGTTACTCATCAACGTCCTCCTCCTCGTTTCGGTTAGAAAACCAGCCCCTCTCCAATTGAAGATACAAAATTGTCTGTTTTTTGGATCCCAAATACATTTATAAAAATTGATGTGGATGTGCTAGTATATCCCATGCTCAAAGTTTGCACTAAAATTTTTATTATAATTATAAAAATTGTATGTGCAATAATTTGTTAAATTGAGTTGATCTATGTATGTGGATCAGACAGTTAAGGCTCAGCTATGTTTTGCTTTTCTAATTAAAGAATAAATTTTAAAGATGCAATTAGATATTTCATGTACTATTTTATTTTGTACCAAATATTTTCTTAATTTGTTGTTTATCGAAATTTACAGTTAGATTATACAAAAAACATTTTAGATTGAAGTGAAAGGAAAAATAAATCCTATCAAATGAATAGCAAATCTGTAAACAACAATAGAATTGCGCAATTTTATTGTCAACGTCCCTGAAAATAAAACTGCTACCTACGTACATATGTATAAGTAATAAAATTCTGAATGTAACTACTGATTTCATATCTTTTTTTATAATTATCTCCATAAGTGTTTAAATGAACTCTTTCACGTTGGATAATTTATGTTTTTCTTCAGTTAATTGAAAACAGAAAATATTTTTATAAACGCATATTGAACTGCATTAGTTATGTCATCTGTTCCAGAATGAATGATTTATGGCATTACAATAATCTATTTCAAAATTGTAATGACAATTACTTAGATATGTTAAAATTGCATAATAGGGTCTGATATTATGCAATCTTATATTTGCATTAACAATATAATTTGTTGGGCATAAATTAATGGAATTTTTTGTACAATGGCTGAAACAAAATTAAAAAGGAACTGTTCCACTTTTATTTAGATTATTATTAGTTTTAAATTTTCGAATCATTAGTAAGAAAACAATATGAAATCATGATCAGGTTAATCCACAAAATGGCAGGAAGGTCAATAGACTGTTGCTGTATTGCAAGCATATAACAAAGTCATATTATGATTAAATTGATCCACATGTAATGAAATGTTTGTTTTTTACAACGTTTACGAAAATGCATAGACACATGATTTAAAACTCTTGAGTTTATCTTTTTTTACTAATATAACTTTGTTGTAACCATTTGTAATTTAGTGGTATTACTTTGCAAAATTAACTAAAAATATTTCTCTATACAGAATTTAAATTATTTCTTGTTCTTAAATTACAGAATTTAAAATCTGTTAAATTAATTTAATATAAATTTAAGAAAAATATATTATAAAAAAATATTAAAAATATTTTACTATAATATTTTATTAGGTTTAAACACAAATATAACATTCCAATAATAAATTAAATATACGTAAAAAAGTAAAGAATTGTCCTAATCTAATATGAAACACAATCACAAATAAAAATAAAAAAAAAATAAAAAAAATAATTTTAAAATCAGTTATTTTATATTAAATATAATATAAAATAAAAAATTAAAAAAAAAATTAAAAAATTTAATTATAAATGCTATGGGAACAAATCGTGAAAAACTTCATTTAAGTTTATCCGATGTCCAATCACAACAACAACAACAACAACATTCAACAATTTGTATGATTGAAACACAAAAATCACAATCAGCAACAATTCTTAATAATTCAAATAATATTCCAACAACAACAACAACAACAACAACAACAAAAACAACAACAGCAACAATTCCAATACAACAAAGTGAAAATAATTTTCATCGAAAAAATTCTCAACGACTTAAAAAAATGCCATCGGTAAATACAATTGGTTCAGATTCAGATGGTGAGCCTGAATTGAGTTCGAGTAGATTTGATGGTGTAAGTATATTTATATAGAAAAAATTATCACCAAAGATTTAGTTTTTTTGTTCAATTTATATCATAACAATGTGTATTTTAATTTATTTGAACATTTACAACAGTTATTATTAATTGAACGAAACGTTCGAATATGTCTCAATACACTAGTTAACTCTAACTATTGAGATTATCAAGTACATGGAAAACAAAAATATAAAATTAAATATTTTCAAATTCCTATTACGAAATTATTGAACCACAACAACACTTGTCCATCAGAAATTCAAGCTTATAATTCGCCAGTAATAAATCTGTCAAAGTATTCCTCTCAAATAGTCAAATATTTTCTGATTTTTACTTACATAATTATTTTTGCAAATACAAAATTTTGTAAAAGCGCCACTGAATAAAAATTAAACAAGATATTCTGTATTATATGGTATAATTTTTCGCACATGGATTAGACGAAATCATACAGAACATCTGAAATATCTAAGATCCGGGTCCCATAGTTTAACAAATTGCTGGCCTAATTCTTTGTAAATTTTGTATTAATGCTCTGCAATTAATTGCACTGTGTGCACAAAAGCCATAATATAAGACTTAAATTAATTCACATTGATTATACTTTTAAAAAAGGCTACATTTAATATTATAGGACATTTTGTTTCATTAGTAACGAACTTTTTTTAAAATTTAAGAACATTGAATTTCTTTCGAGAATATTTTATAATTTAGATATTGTTTAAAAAACAATACTTATGCAACATAAAATCTAGTATGATGGATACCAAATCAACGATAATGGAAATAATATAATTTAAACGAATGAATAAAAATTTGCAAAGAGAAAACAAAGATTTGTTACAACAACCGACTTTCTTCAGGAATATTTGTCCAATTCTTGTAGTAGATATCGGTATGGATGTGGTGGCCGTGATGAATTAATATCGCTCCATACCATTACATATTTTAACTAACTAACTAATACAGTGAACATTTAATTCATAAATTCACAAATCATCGTTGTAGATCTGAAAAAATACCATACCTCACAAACTTTGTCAAAGGTTGTATTGTAATTAAATTTTTAATTATTATTATTCAACTGTAGTTATGAATATACCGGGTTGTCCAGAGCATGCTTATCACCTTATTAAGAGGGGAAAAAAAATTATTTCACTTTATTTTTTGACGTAGAATTTGAATTTGCATAAAAAAAGTACCCCTTCCCATTTGAAAATCTCGATTTCGGTCAATTTCGGCGATTTTTAGTCTTAAGAAACCCTTTTTCGGTCCTTTCCGAATGGAGCACCCTCGATTTAGTTAATAAGATATATGGGTACTGAATAATACATATGGGTATACACTATATGCAAGTGTTGGCCTTATTAATGTCTGATAACATATTATTTTTACTCTAGTGCTTACGTTCTTGTTGTAAAACAGTTTTTTTTGCCATCATGAAGGACTTATTGCCTTTAGATATTGTGTATTTTATATGCTCGGAATAATTCAGATTACGGTGAAGAAAAACTCCGAGTTATAGGTGAGTTATTTGTAGATTTTATAGAAAAATATTTCCAATTTTTTTTTATGTCTGAACTTGTTTTGTCCACCGTGTTACGGAATAGTACGGTTTCGCATTTTTAAAGTTAACTTTTAGTATCCATATTTTGCAGTAGTTCAAAATAGTATTAAACATTTTTTGAACTTTGTATTGTATGTATATTACTAACTTTGCTATCCGCAGAATAGATGATGATGGTGAGTTGATTAATCTGCTGTTGTTATACTACCTAGTGTCGCTTGCGCCACCTATTGTCAAGTAGAACAGACTAAATCATTCTTCCAGAAGTGCTTGCCATATCGTTAGAATGAATTTTACTCTTCATGTTCCTCATATAGATTTTTCTTCTCTATAAATTTAAATTATTTAAATATTACTCAATTATTTCATTTCTAATATTTCATGTAATATTATTTAGTAGATATATTATAAAACATAAAAAATAAATAAAATATGATAATTTGTGTGGTATTAGGTAATAAATTACTGAATAGAAAACAAAAAAACCATTCTTATAGCAACTACAAATTCTAAGAATCCAAATGTTTGAATCCTTGAACATTTCATTGCACATTAAAATAAAATTTATCTTTTCAATATCTAAACTGATTTACTCTTTTTTTAATGATTTTAAAATATAACTATTGAGATCTGTAAAAATGTATAATCTTTGAATTTTGTACAAATGTGCATTGCACAATAATTTAGTCGAAACAAGAAATATAGAAAAAAAATATATTAATTTTTGAAATTTATTACTCCCCATAATAATGAGTAACTCGCAATTAAATTGTACACTAAAAAATGTTAAATTATTTTCTAAATAATAAAACTAATTTTATTTATTAGTTTTTCTTTAATATTTTAAAAAATTTTCTTTACAAAAATACAAAATCTTTTTAATAATATTATTCTTTTAATTTTAATTAATTTTTCAATTATTTTACTATCTCTATTTTAAATAAGATTAATTGATATATGTATGTACATCCATTTATTATTATATAGCGAGTGTACTCATGTAAAATACACTGAGTGTTAAAAATCATTTAATGTATTTTTGTTAAAACAAATAAAATATTTTTATTCAAGAATTAAAATAGAAATATTTTAGTTAAACATTTTTCTTGAATACAATTATTTTAGTGTTTATTAAAATGAGTCATAATAAAAAAACAATTTTATTTTTTTTTAAATTTGAGCTGTGTTGGGTCAAATTTTGAATAATTGCATCGTTAATTTAATTTTTTTTCAATATTGTCGGTTAAAATAATCATAAGATTATTCGACTGTTTCGCCCTATGCCCTACGGATGGAGTTGCAGGACATTGATGATAATGATGATTCAACTATACTGAAACTATCAAATTTTGAACAATAATAAGGCGATCTTTAATTATTTTCATTTCGCTAAATTAATAAAACTGATTCATTTTTTTTTGTTTTGTTCTGGTTCAGTGGCATAAGGCTTCCACAAAGCTCTTCCAGCTGACTCTGTTCTGCGTTAGATGTTTAATTTCACTCAATGTTCTATTATTAATCTCTATTTCTGTATAGACTGATCCATGCTTCCCGCGTTCAACCTCTTCCTCTTTTACCCTGCGGATTCCAATCCAATGATATCAATATTGTTTGTATGTCTTTTAAGGGTGGGGGTCCATTTTCTCTGCTTTATTTATGTGCTTATTGGTTCTTGTTTTCCGATTTCTCAGGGTTCATTGTTTCTTACCCATAACCTATACTTTTCGTTTTGTTTTAAAGCTGAAATTTTGAATATATTTCGAAATATGAAAATTAAACAATTTTTTGACTTTAGTTTTTGGAATATTTACAAAATTAGTTTACATATTCTTATACTTCGCACTGCCGCTAGTATCAAATACTTTCAAAACTATGGATCATAAATAAACTTTATAGATTTTTGTATTCTAAGTAATAAATATAAACCGAAAACTTTGTTAATTCAAATATTAAGCAGTGATCAATTTTTTTATTTTAACCCATTAATGCCTCAAAATTGAAAAACATACTAAATATTAATACTATACAATTTATTTTTGTCGGTATATAGGTACTCTATGCAGATTAAACAAGTGTAAATCATTCACATTAAAATTTTCTTGGGACTAAGTAAAACACTACTGTACATATTTGGTTTTGTATATAGGTCCTTATATATGGCTTTTTGTGATGATGGTGTTATTGGAGCTGCTTTTAGAGAAACATTTAATTTTATCATTCTATTAAGATGGACTTGTATTTACATTTTTTGTTATTGTTTGTTGTTTTTGAAGATAATTTACAAGATACAAGAGAGTCAAACCTGTGTGGCTTAATAAGTTAATTTTATTCCTCTACTTACAAGGTACAATACGGTGAAATAGTATTGAAAAAAACATAGGAAAAACTATAGGAATAATATTACAACAGGGTGAGATAGATAGTATTGGAAAAAACGTAAGAAAAATTATAGGAATATTATAGGAGCAATATAAGGTAAAACAAGGTCAAATATTATTGAAAGAAACGTATGAAAAATTATAGGAAAAACCAAATAAAAAATTATAGTAATAATACTCGGTATAAAGTGTGGAAACATTGTTGTAAACAGGTTGAAATTGCTGTAGGATTAATGATAGGAATTTATTACGAGAAAATAGTAAGAAAACTATGACGTCATTAATTTTATTAGGACATTTAAGGTACATGTTCATATAAAAATTCCAACATTGGTACATTTTATAGGAAAAATCATTGGAATTTCAATTAATTTTCGTTCAACTTTTCCGAAAATGTGCACCATTGGTACGTGGTTCAATTTCGGAAAAAATATTAGGAAATACAATTGGACTTCCAACCAATTTGATCAATTTGGAAGATAGTCAAACCTCTGTGGCTTAATAATCCAATTTTATTCCTCTAGATATCTCTTAAATTATTTGGCTTTACCATTACCAAAAGTAATTGATGAATTTTGAAATAAGTGTATGTATATCTTATATTATACTATTATATTGTAAGCTAGTATTAGCTTGAATAAAACACAAATAATATTTTAATTTTTGAACAGTTTTTAGTACAAAGTTTTTCTTTAAGTTTTTTAAGCTTACGGGTTCTATTCTTCACAAAAATTATTAATAATCTTAAAAATTAATTATTTTCTTTTGACCGTTGACAGACAAGTCTACATCAATTCAACAGGAAAGTAAAGTGTTGACCCATATAATAATTTGTCGTAGAGGTTATTAGTGCTACCTCCTACAATATCACTTTGTGTTTGTCTGAAACCTTTTATTACAATAACAATATCAACAACAATGAAAAGACAGTTCTTTATGTATGAAAAAGTGATAATTGAGAATATAAATAATTTTTTTTTTAATGTATTATTGAAGTAGGTGTAGATAGAAGTAAAATGTAGTGAGAAAATAATATTACGACATTATGATGAGAGATGTTACATATTTACTTTACATTCTTTAAACTTCTGCATACTTTTTTAAACTGCACCCAAACTTTACTAAGATTAGCAATCAATTGCATTATACTGGTAAGTATATATATTAGTATAAAAGTAAATGTATAAAAAAATTATATCAGATTATTAGTAGTAAAATATTATCTTAAAACAATGAAATATTCTCTGTACTAATAACAATATGAATAAATATAAATAGAGTTCGAACCATAACTGACTGTTTAAGAGTAGACACTCTTGAAACACTCTTTCGTTTGTATCATTGCAGCTGCGAAAATGAGATTAAAATAATTGCTATTTTGCATTATCGCTATCATTTTTAATACGTAAATACAAGACATGGTTGGTTTATTTTATTGATGTTATAGCAAGGCAAGACTTTGTAAGAGACTGAAGATCAGTTTGGCAGAGCAAACGGCCTTTTCTAAATAATTTGAACCACAGAATTTTTCCATAACTTCCAGCTGCAAAGGCCATAAATTAAAATCTATTTTGGTCAATTTGTCACCTCGTTCATTTCTATTTAGATCATTATGATCATAAGCCAATTTTAGAGAGAACATAAACTGGTCAGCTTTATATTTATTGCGATATTGCTGCAACAGTTTAAAACAAATGATGACTGAAATTAAGATTTACATTAAAAAATAATAACACTTTTCTTATAACAATATACAAGCCAACATACACCTAACAACATATACACCTAAATTTAATAATTTATAATACTACAACAGATTTATTTTAAATTATTCTTTAAATAATTTTAAACCTATTTTTGTGAAATTGATAAAAATAAAAAACGCTTAACCACAAAAGTTCTCAGCAATATATTATCAGAATATTAATGCAAATGCAAATGCTTTATTAACATTGTCTCTTAAAAAATAATGTTATTAAAATTGTTGCACATTTGTTTTGTTTTGTTTTCATTGAAAATAAACACAACACAACACACATATTATTCTATTGTTCATTCACTTTTGGCACTCATTCTAACTATTATACACTGATGATGTATCTATATAAATTTGTAATAAATTTCATATTCAATGGACGAAACAAAAAACACCCGCACTTGCAACTAAAATAAGTTTCTGAGTCATAATGTTTCATAAAAATCAAACAAAAAACAAAACAACAAAAATAGCAAAGAAAAATAAAAAGAAAACTCCCGAATGCTCGTACATACAACAAAACAACATTCATATTTTAGATTCAAAGCCAAAAATTATCGTAAATTATAAAAAGCAAAATAGAAGAAAATTATTAAAAAAAAAAAATTAAAATGGATGAAAGGAAGGAAAAATTTTGATGTGAGAAAAATTAAAGAAAACAAGAAAAAAAAAAAAGTTTAAATGCAAAACTTTCAACCTTCACCTCGTCTATATTTTTTTTTTATATTTTTTGTTTTTGTTTAATTTTTAATTTTTGACATGTTTAGATGAATTTGTCAATTATAGTGCGAGAATGAAAATTTGTTTCTTTTTCCTAGTTCTTTTTTTTCGATAATATTTCCCTTGAAATTTTTATGGTTTCCATTCAAATTTAAATAAAAAACAAAGAAAAACAAAATCATGTTCCTTTTCAAATATGATGAATTCATATCTCTCATATTTAGAATTTTCTGTCTGATTTCGAAATCTTCATTGAACTTTGATAATAAATTTGTTTTAATAATTCTAAACTTACCTGAGCTGAGACCGTAAAAGTGGACTAATTTGTTTCATAGAATTTTACTATTTTCTGTTGTGACCCAGTGTATGGGTGAGATCCAGAAATATCTGTATACTTACAGACAATCAGACTGCTATTAATGTACATATACTAGAATCGGTAACCATCAATTCAAGGAAATCATAAAAGCTTTTCGATAAAATTTTTATTTTCGAATATAAAAATAGTCAAAATGAGATTTTAGATCGCCTGAATATTCTAACTTAGTTTATTTTAGTTTAAACTATTTTGTACTATTTTGTACAGCTTTGGCCAAGGGAATTTTATTAGTTTTATTTTTCCTTGTAAATATATAAATTATCTGGATTTCCAATTCGCTAACTAAAGGGAAACATATTGCCCATGTTATGGGAACATATTGCCATTGGAAACATATTGCCCATGGAAACATATTGCCATTTTCCAAATTTAATCCTGCTACAGCCATAATGATTGACCTTGTGATTCATTTATTTTAAAAGCAAGACCACAACTTAATGGGAATTGAAACCTTTTGTAAAATACTAAATAGTACCTGAATTCCAATTGCCCATGTGCAAAGCAAGGATTTTCCAAATTTAATCCTGCTACAGCCAATTATTGATCTTGTTTCATTCATCTTGATTCATTTATTGTGAAAGCAAAACCCATACTTAATAGGAATTGAAGCCTTTTATAGAAAACCAAAGAGTAACTGAAGTCCAATTTTCGGTTTTATAACATATTTCGTTTTTGGTATATATTTCTGATTGGTGCTGGGAACTGTGTGGCAGCTACCCGAACAACTCAGATTATTATATAATTGGTAAATGGTACATATTTGTTTATTTTTAACAGAATA
Organism: Argyra leucocephala; assembly: GCA_963942445.1. Lineage (NCBI taxonomy): Eukaryota > Metazoa > Arthropoda > Insecta > Diptera > Dolichopodidae > Argyra > Argyra leucocephala. The sequence continues at coordinate 137,538,225 of OZ012677.1, forward strand.
TGTTGAGTAGAAATTTTCAGCTCTGTAACATATTTAGCTTTTGAAATATTTTTGACGAGTGCTGGGAATTGTATGGCAAACACCCGAACCATTCGAAATTTTTAAAAATAATTTTTAAATAGTACTTCGGCACAAATTTCCAGCTTTATATAACACCTTTGGTTCCTGAAATAGTTGTGATAGGTATAGCAGCTGCCCGAACTGATAAGAATTTTGAGAAATGGTTAGGCCTATAACCACCTTCCCATCTATTCAAGTAATAACAACTAAAAATTTCATCCAAATCGACTGTGTAGTGTTCGAGTCTATAAATAACAAACAGACAAACACAGACATGAAAAATTTCATTCGTATATATATATATATATAGATAGATTAGATAACAAAAAATTAACATGTTAAAATATGTCTCTCAATACGTTAAATACCTCATATTTTACGTGACATTCACTCAAAATTTAGTTTAAAATAATTTAAACGTATACAACTTTGGAATGTATTTTTTTTGTTTTTTTTTTTCTTTTGGAATAAGATATGAGGCAATCTCCGAATTACGATTAAAGGAAACTATTATTGTAGAATTTTCCACCAGTTTCTCGGGTTTCGTTCTCTTAAGTCTACGGGCAAGGTTGACAATATCAAGAACTGCTGTCATTTCCTAGTTCACATATGAAATTACAGTCGCTACTCATATTTTACTGCATATTTCTTGATCTTATTCGTGACTGTTTCAATGTGCAAGTCACGGTGGAGATGTTTGTTACGTACGTACCATGTGCCTGGACATTAACTATACAATGAAGCACTTTATTTGAAATTTTCGCAGCGTTTCGATGATGGTTTTCTTTGCAACTCTGATCTGAGACCTGAAACTATATAATTTGTTTTTTTTTGTTTTTTTTATGATCTTGACAGTAATTTAGGTAGAATAACCTTTTCGTGCTTAATTAAGTACGGTACTACAATTTTACACTACAATATCTACAATAATTTGAGTATTTATTTTAACAAATTACTGGCTTATCTACTAATTAAATGTGGAAAACGACTTCTATTGTCAGGAACTAAGCCTTCTTAAATAGAATAGTTTCATTTTATTTAATTTGTTACCAGATTATACTCTCAATTATTTTTTGTCATTTATTATATTCCAATGATAAAGGGTACTGGACCAGGTCGAAAAATCCATTAAGCATTTTTTTTTGTGTTTTGCTTCATCGGGAATCGAACCCGGGACCTTTCGGTTGAAAGGCAGGCGTTCTACCTACTGCGCCACCCAGCGTGTAACTAATAGTAAGCGTTATAACTAATTAGTTTCTGAAACGTTTTATGTCATGTTTTAGAATATGGTAAAGCGGTATTTTCATTGAAGACTATTTTACTTGATTTAACACAGTTTCCCAACTGTAATACCTATTCTATTCTCTCTAATACCGTCAAGTCACCATTCAATCAAAATCAAGTCTTACATACAAAATTTTTAGTTAATCGCCCTTTTATAACTAGTTAATGGCTAATAGCGTATTATAGAGCGTAGTGTGAACAAGATATAAAAATTACTTGCATTAGTATGTATTTGTAGAGTTTTATTACGAAGTATCATTCGGCTTAAATCAATCCGATTATCATTTATTTCGACATAACCCTATATATAACCACGATTCATTGTTAAAAAGAAAATTGAATCAAGTTTAAAGTGATTATGACTTTGAATTCAATCAAATTGTGCGGTTTGCAAAGGCCCAAAGACTAAGGGGCTGGCCACGTAAGTCGAATGCACGAAAGTCAAAAATAAGCAGTGGTGCTGAATAGAAAGTTCGAAAGTAATCGCAGATGGACAGACAACGTGAAAAACGATGCTCAATCCTTCCAAATCTCAAATTGGAGACAAGCGGCATATGATCGACTGTTTTAGAGTAGCAAAGTGGTGAAGGCCAAATCTCACCCAGATCTGTAGCGCTATAAGATGATGATGATGATGACTTTGAATTCATAAAAAATCTTTACATTATGAATATAGTAAAATTTTTAGAAAATTATTTAACAATTTACATAAATTTAATTTAATAAAAGATTTTGTTAAAAAATTCATGTTTAATTTTAAATATAGAAAATCAAATTAAAGTCGATCTACTCAATGTACATTAAAATGTATAAAACAAGTCCTTCATTCAAAATTGAAATTCTTCAGTCGATTTTTTTTCTTTTTTTTTAATGAAACTATTAAAAAATTTGACCTACTGAATAATTCAAAATTACTTAATATTTCAATTTATGTACATATGTATGTATGTAAATATATTGTATAGATAATACATTCATCGAAAAAAAATAATTATTAATGTTTTTATTTATATTATTTAAACATTTCAAAATTTCGACATTTTAGACATATTTTATTAATTAATTAATTAATTTTATTATGAATGATTGAATGATTTCAAAATTTTTTGCAATTCAATTTTATTTACAAAAACCAAAAAAAAAATTAAATTGAGTTAATTCTATATTTGATTTATTTCATATAATTATTTTTTGTTTGTTTTAATAAAAATTAAAAATCCCAACACAACGCATTCATATTATTCATATAAGTGCGCTCTTAAATTAAATGCGATTATAATTTCAATTTCAATTTTTTGTTTTTTCCAAATTCTATTAAAAATCTAAAGTGGACATACTTTATTGCCCTTTTATTTAAATAGCTCTAATTTTTTATTTAAAGAGAATATTTTCTATTAAGAATACTAGACCATAATATTTCTAGATGTCTAGAATGAAATTTTTCCGAGGAAAATTTCGTAATACCCAGAACAGAACACACAGGAAAATAATCAAAAACAAAAAAAAACAATATTTTTATTTTCTTTTACTTGAATTAGTTGGCGCCTTTTCTATTTTCATTAAATAATCTCCTATATAGGTATATCCATATATATATGTGTGTGTGTATGTATTACAAAATGAAAATGCTATTTTGCGTTCATTTTGAAAAATGAGCAAAAACAACAAAAATAAAAAACACTAAATAAAAACAAAAATTAAAATTGTCTGGCATCACACATTTATACATCCTCCCGCTCAATATTTTGTTTCAACGTCTGATTGATGAATGCATTTGCCATAGAGTGCTCATAATTTTTATAATTATAAATTTTATGAAAAAATAAGAAAGAAAATTATCTTTATTGTACAGTCAGTGTTAAAATTGAATGAACAAGAATATTTTTGGGTTTTTGCAATCAATATAATTCACATATTCATATTGATATTCCAGAAATTATCCTCTATCTAATTAAGAACCTTAATCTATATCATATATAACATAAGTATAAAAATATTGTTGGGTTGGTTAAGTAATTTGAACATAAAAAAGATTTCTATGTAGGCCGATTTGTTGGTTTCAAATGAAAATAGTGTGGTTTTAAATGGCTAACTTAGCACTGGGTTTTAGATCTGCAAGTTATCATGTATATATATAGGAACTTAAATGAAATGGAGCAATTCTATTTAAAAAGGCTTAGTTCCTGACAATAGCAGTAATTTTTCACATTTAATGAGTTGATGATGATAAGCCAGTAATTTGATAAATAAATGCTCGAAAAACATTGTAAATGTACAGTACTAATTAATCATGAAAAGGTGATTCTATCTAAGTTACAGTAAGTTCTATCTAAGTTACTACAATAAAAAAAAATTATGTTGCTTACATATAAAATCAAACAACTGTACAAACTGATGAATGTCTACATTAACCAAAACAATATACATTTTATATTATTTTTTTATATATTAATTAATAATTGAGTTTAGAATAGGTATGTTAAACTCAATCTGTTTCTTCTAAAACAAAAAAAAATATTATAACTAAATTCCATTTAATAAGCATTTGCATTGGTAGTAGTATAGTCTAACTAAAATCTCTTTAAAGTTGGACAATCAAAAAATTATAAGCTGACATATACTGTAATGATTACCATAGAAATTAATTTAAAATAAAACAAAATTAATTCAACGAACGTCCTTCATATATTTTACTTCATTGTACATACTTAAGTCATTCTAACAAATATTTTCCAAACATTTCTGACACACTAGTCAAAGATAGAGTCTAGTCTCCTCTACCATACCATAGCATTTTTCTAATAACTAAGAAAATCAAATTAATTTACAATTTTGTAAATTTTACTTAATTAAGACAAGTATTTCAATTTGCAATTGAATCTATGTATATATCTCAAGTATCTACTCAATTTGTGAATTGTATATCAATGGAGTTAAATTTATTGGAAAGAGGTGCTGATGAGTTATAAAATGGTAAGGTGCTGAGTAATCACATTTCTGATCACTTTTTTTTTTATAAAATTCGGCTTTTCAATGTCTTTCAACACTTTTTTCGATGATATTTTAAAAATAAAAATCAATTTGTTTTCATCCTGCTCTTTTTTTATTTTATTTTGTACCTACATCGAGATTAAAAAATTATCAGTAAAAAAATTGGGTTATTTTTTACAAAAATATTATTCTATAGTTAGATAAGAATTTAATGTTTTAGTTAAATTAAAGCTAGTTTATACATCCTACTCCTACCCCTACCAATACATGATCTATACATGATTGGTATACATGATTAGTATAACCTATTAGATTTATATAAACCTATACGATACTAGTACTATACTAATTTTATAGCCCCGAGTCCCATTCAATCACATTCAGTATGTTTGAATTGAATTTTTCTTTCATTATTTATAAAATAATTAAATTTTATAAAATTTATTTATAGTATAATTTGGGTTAGTCCCTAAATCCACAGAAAACAAAATTTATAATGGGTTTTGCCACAAAATACGATTCTTGTTAATGCACTTTAAGCTAAATTCTGGGGTAGGAGAGATTTTAGAGTTGGATTCAAATCAAAGTTCTACGTCTTTTACATCAGATTCATGTAAATTATTTTTATGCATACCCGCTATTGGATACAGCATGGATATCTCCTGTTTCCAGGATTAATTGTATGGATTTTAAATTTATGGATTTTTTTTTGTAGATTTCGGTTTGTGGATTTAGTCACCAACCCGTATAATTTAATAATAAGTTTATGTAGTAAAAGTCTAAGCTACAAGAATATAAAATAAAATCTAAAATTGATTGGAACAAGTACCGCTAATGGGTTAATCGTTGTACATGATATTAAAATTTTTGATAGTTATTATTATAGAGATCTTGTATAAAAGCGCCAAAGACTAAAGAAGTACATATTTTTTTTATAAAATACAGGACATAAGTAACGCTTCGTTGGTATAGGACAGAATAGGAAGAGAGAAGAAAGTTATTGAAAGAGTTCGCAAGAATTTGCAGAATGAGTTTATTTATGTATTTCTTGAATTCCTGTGATTTATGATGGTGTTTTTTGAATGTACAAACATAACAGAAAGGGGTGTGACTCCACGTTCGTGAAGTTCGGAATATTTAATAAACTGCCTTATGCTATTTATGTATTTTTAATGTTTAGGGGTGGGTAAACGTGGCTTCTCTGGTTTCGGTTTGGAAATTTGGAAATCACTCAACAGTGATTCGGTATTAAGAGGATTGATTAGTTCTTTGATTTCCAATGAACATGTGTCTACACCTATACGAAGTACTTATAAAACAGAGAAAGTATTTTTTTATATAGCTTTTTATTTATTTATTTTTTTTATATTAAGACTATATATATTATATTAAAAGCGTTTGTTGTGCCTTCTTATATGTATGTATGTTTCTACAATGCCACTTAGGGGAAGAAACTATTTAATCAAATATTGTATTATTATAATTTTTGAAATTAAAAAAAAGGAGTCCTACTATACGACGATGTCCAAGGGAAGTTAAGGACGCAGTTGTCGCCAATTATAAATGAATTGCTCGATTTTGGATGCGGTCGAGGTTGCCTAATACGAAATAGAAGCGCCAGCACAAAAGTGTTAATTATATTCCATATTAAGTTGTATAAATGACTTATATAGATATTAAGAAGTTCCGAAGTTGAAAAGAGAGCTTTGCATCGACTGAAGAATCCCAAAGTTGAATCAAAGAAGAACTCGTGAATATTAAAACATAAAAATTGTCTTGTAAATTTGCTTATCAAAATAATGTTATTAATTGATACCGAATACCTTTTTGAATGTAATTGTAAATTTATACACTTATACTTTTTTTATTAATAATTTTAAAATATTTTAATATTAATAATAATAAAATTTTTCTTTTAATAATTTTTATTTTACATATACTCGTGCATATTTCTAAATTTGTATTATTTATTTTTGTTATTGTTTGTTTTGAATTGATTCGCATCGAAAAAATTATTTTGTAAATTCATTTTAATTTTATTTTTTGTTAATTTTCTTTTTATGTATGTGAAACAAATATTTAATGTTTCAATGAAAAGCTTTTGGGGTACCTACTTATATATGAAAATGTAAATTTTTAATTTAATTGTCCGATAGAAGCGAATTGTAAAAACAGGAATCAGTGCAATTTACTGCAATTTAAATATTTAAGTTCCAATAGGCCACATGTTAGCAATAATAAATTTTTAGAACCAACCCTGAACTTAGAATTTAATTAAATATTTAGTAAGGGTATTTTAGCATAATATTAAAGCACGTTACTTTCATAACGACTGGCAAGAAATTTATCCACATATTAACATTTTCAAATATATTACCATTGTAGAATTCGGTCATATATTTTGCGGCTACACTTGAATTAAAGATTAACATGATAAACATAATAATACCCAAATTTATTTTTTATGGTTAATTGGAAGATAATTACTCTCCATTTCTCCCAGAAAGGGATATTCTAGTTCACAATAATTTAGACAATATAGTTTTACCCGGTATTGAATTGTGAGGTCTGACAAATCAAATTATTGAATTTATAGAATATTTCAAAGAGAAAATTTACTCACAGTTTAATAGTTAACACAAGCTCGCTTGGCTATATTGTAATTCTTAAGTCAGTTATCAGAAATGATCTACAAATGAGACCAGTAAATATCAAATTTCTGAACAACGTACCTTACCTTAAAATTTCATAATTAATGGTTACCAACCAAATGTAAATTTTTCAACTAAAATTGGATTGATTCTAGGAGTATATTTATTGAAATAAGTCAATATTCTACCTAAATTTTGTACAGTTCTACTTCTTTTTTAAATAGCATCTATATTTAGATATCTTAGATATTATATAAAATTATTTAATTGACCACAATTTGAATTATGACCAATTTTATCAGCACTAGCTGCACAGACTTTCGGCTTATGGTAAAATATGATGGTAGATTGTAAATAATGATTTATTCTATAGTGCACAGAACTGCATAGAACAAGTCATCATATAAAATGATTAATGAATTAAATAAAATCAAGACGAATTTAAAAAAAAGTTTTAGATTTACTGATAAGAGCCATAACCTTTCAGTTTCATTATTATTTTAATATTGTTAAATCTTTCTATAGAATCAAATTGGAATTCTGATTTTTCAATAAATTTTTCAGTGTATAGGTATTAATTATACAAATTTTATTTTGGTTTATTTACAATGCCTATTGACTGAAATGAAAATAAACTGAAGATAAAATTAAGTGTAGGTACATATAAAGCAAAACAATGTATACATATACAAATTTTCATCATTTATTTTAGCGTGTATTTTGGTTAATGTTTAATTATTTACAAAATTTTGCCATCTCTTTCCAAATATTCTAATAAGCAATGTATTTATTATAAAGTCCATTTAATGAAACCATAAAAAATCATTTATAGTGAAGTCACAGCGAATTTGTGAAAATTTCAAATTCAATTAATCATCTATAGCATGTAATATCAGGGACCTAGGAAAATAAAATCATCTTATATTCCGTTATATCACTATGAATCCTATTTTAGAGCTGATTTATCTAATTTTATAATTTCACTTCTTAATGAATAATAAAAACACTCAAATTCCAAATATAAAAGAGTAATATAATTTATATTCACTCCATATGTTGGGAAACAAAATCTTTGTATATTTTCACCCAATTCAAGATAACAATATTTAATTATGTCATTATCTGCATTGCACGGAAACAGCATATACGTGGAAAACTGTCATTACTCCTTTTAAGTCATTTTAATACTTAATTAGGTTATTAATGGGTGTGGGTATAATTCCATAAAATAACTTATAAACTCAAAGATTCAAAATTCTAATTTTCATATAATCATGTTTATTATACTTACAAAAGTCAATACCTTTCTAACTTATCAATCAAAAGTCATGTATGTAAACATCTTAATACACTTATATTCCCTCTTTGTTTTGTACTTTTATTAAAGCTATAGAATTATATATATCCATTACTAAAACCACACAAAATATTGTGTGAATCGCTCTTGACTGGAGCTCACAAGGCAATAGAGCTAAGTGTATAGACCGTGTAACATTTAGAAAAGAACTAACCTACAAAAATGGGCAGAATCGATAAGAAAATGTGGGACCGCGGTAAAAGCAATTATTGTGCACTGCAAAATTTAGCAGGTGGAGATGGATACTTCATCACCTGTGTTCCGGTCGAATTTTAAGTCCATGCAAGTGATGATGACTTTATATTATCCCCTTTATCCGTGTTCGAATGTAATTGTTTTTTTTTACCAATTTTTTAATGATTTTTACAGTAATTTAAGTGTAGAATTATCTTTTCGTGCTTAATTAAATAAGTAAAGAAGCTTAAGTAAATAACTGCAATTTTTTGCAGTTTATTTACTTAAGCAATTTTTTACTACATATTTTTTGCAATGTTGTTCGATTATTTATTTCGGATTATTATCACAAGTTTCTGGCTTCTCAACTCATTAAATGTGGAAAACTATTGTTATACTGTTGAGTACTAAGTATTCTTAAATAGCGTAGATTAAAAATGGATCTGGGATTTGACATAAAAATGGATCTGGGAGGGTACTGGACCAAGTTGAAAAACCAGGTTGAAAAACAATTATGCATTTTTTTTGCCTTGTCAGGAATCGAACCTGGAATCTTTTTGATGAAATGCAGGCGATCTACCTACTGTACCACCCATCTTGTTTCACAGCCAAACAGTAGCATGTATTTTTATTCTAAATCATAGAATTATTAAAATGTTATCATGTGACTTAACGTGAAATCAAATTGGCATTAAAACTTTTATTCAATTTAAAAAAATTTAAAAATCTATTCAAATATTAAATACCTATAATTTGTACAAATTTCCATGTACAAATATATGTACATACTACATACATATATACATTACATACATGTATTTAAATATGTATAGTATTTATTTATATATAGATTTGTATCTACACTATTACAGAGAAATAGAAAATTTTGTTTTATTTTTTTTTTTGCTCTGTGAAAAATGGAATTTTTGAAATTTTGTAATTTTTCTTTTTTCTGAAAAAGTCACTCTTTAAGAACGTCCGCGAAAGTGATAAAAATAAATAATTAAATCTGTCTTCATTTTGTCTTTTATTTTCGATTATTCTAACATTGTATATTTATTTAATTTCATTATATATATATATACATATACATATATAATATACATATATATATATATGTATATATTTTGAAAATAATTTTGTTTTACTCAACCTTCAACGGTCATCATTATATTTATAAGTGAATTTCGCATGTGTGTGAGCTCTGTTTTATTTTATTTTAATTTTTTTTTTTGTTTTTGATTGGTTTTTTAAATTTTGGCATTTTTGAATTTTTCTTCAATGCTAAAAAACTTTCCGGTTGAAGGAAATTTCTTCAAAATATTACATCTATTTATTAGAAAATTATTTTATTTCCACAATATACGAAATAGCTAAACTAAATGTTTGATGTGTATAGAACAGGTGTTGGGGGAAATTAGCAACGGTTCTTAGTTATGAGGGAATAATTTTTTAAATAAATAATTTCTATTATCAGGGCTTATAAATTATATTATTTTTCGATTGAAAATTTTATATTTTAGCTTCTTTTTATACCCACTGATCAAAACCAAGTACATGGCCTCTATGTGTATAACTGTATAGATAATCTGAACTGTACAATAATCTGTCGAAACTATACAACATATTAGATTTGTTCAGTAAACTGTTCTAGACAACGTTTTATAATGTTGTAGAATTAGAGTAAACAAAAACATTTTTTGTGCTCATTAGTTTCCGCTAATTGAACTTTTTTGTCCAAAAGTGTTCTGATCGGTATTCATTAAATTGTGCAAAACAGTTCTAAATTGATATTTTTTGTTGTGAATTTTTTAACAGTTTTGGACAACTTTTTTTGTTGTAGTTTTTTCTTTAAATTTCAACAGTAAGCAAAGAAAGAGTAAACAAAATTAGAACAAAAAAGTTCAAAAAAGATGAGAAAGAGTGTTCAGTAGATTTTTCTATTCTAAGTGGTTTTAAAGTGTTTGGCATCCGATTCTGATCCAGACCTACTAAACAAACTTATTGTATAAGTTGTGTTTATTGGATATGTTGCTGGTATTATTGAGCAACATTTTCTGAAGTTCTATGAGACAACTTAAGACTGTTGGAGAATAGTTGTCGTTATCAATTAGGAATATTTTTGTACTAAGTATAAATACATTAATCTTATTAAAAAGTTTTACTTTTTAGTTTGTATACGAATTTTCAAATTCATATACAATATTTGATATGATATTCACACAAACACAAATTTTGAAAAATAGTCATAAAAATTATTAGTTAGCTTAATCATTTATGATAACATATTAATGGATTTGAAATGTACATGAGTGCCGCAGTCACGTTCAAAAATATATTTCAATTATTGTTACCCTGAATATTAAACATCTTCACCAGATAAATAATTCTTATATTTTAGATATTTAATTTTGCTCAATCTCAAGAACTTATATAGTGGATATAAATATAGGGTATATAAATATCGCATTTGAATAAATAAAATGTCTTTAAAATTGTATTCAAACTGTGTGTTACATTTTTATTTCTATTAACCTATATGCCTATGAATTAAATATTCAAATTTAACTTTGTAAAACATGCTGAATGGCGCAGTAGATCAAACGTTTGCCTGAAAGGTCCCACGTTCGATTCCCGATTAAAGGAAAATGCTTTATAGATTTTTCAACCTGTATTGGGATAAAATAAATCACAATAAAAAAAAAATAGACCAACATTTCAGTTTAGCTAAACTGATATATAAATAAAACTTTACAACATTTTCTGTCTATTGAATATCCATAGAGCATTGCTACTTCAAATATTTATATACCTATATAGTAATTGAAAAATTTGAAGATAATTACATCACCACAAGCCTTCTCGATAATTACAATCTACAATTATGTACACAAAATTTCATAAAAAATTTTAATTTTAAATTTAAATTGTTTCGCAAAAGAATTAAATGACAAAATATTATTAAATGCTATTGAAAACAAAAACAAAAACCTTTAATCTATATCATGTGAGAATGCACCATCATGTATTGCACAATGTAATTATGTTTTTTTAATTATTCTTCTAAATGAAATAATAACTTTTATTAATTCAATAGCATTCTAATAACCTTGATTTTGTTTATTAAAACAATGTTATTATATTTAATTTCAACAAGTTGAGGGTGAAATAAAATTATAAATTTTAAGGACAATAACAAGGATCACGTAAATCAATATTATTATTTGTAGTAAAACGCAATAAAAATAAAAATAACAATTATTATATTGTTTACATATTTGTTATAATAATAATATTCTCATAATACGTCATAATTATTTTCAAAGAATTTTGTTGTTAATTTTTAAATACAAATTGATGTTATCCTCTGATTCTTCGGTGGGAGCGTAAGCTAATATCACCCTTTAAGTCTAATGTTACATATTCTATTACTAACGGGTTGAAATTGCCTACTATATGTATTTCTTTAAATATTTGAAAATTATAAAATCAGTACCATATATAATCTAGATCTGATATTGTGGCTGCTATAATATGTTGAAAATGTGCTGATTACAGCTATTGTACAGCTGTCTACTTTGTAATTTAACTTTACATCTGCAATTTCTCACATTTTATCATTAATCTAACATTCCAAGTTTCGTGTTCCAAATCTTTATCTTCTAAAAAATTCCATGGTCGATTCCAGTTTTGATAATTTTGTATTCGAGACATATTTGAAGACTGCATAACATCATTCCATCTCCTAACCTTTCAAAATCCAATCTCCAATTGTGCAAGGTCAGCTCATCAGCAGTTGTTTCATGAAATTGATCTGTATGTTACCAGGCCTTTTCTACATTTTAATAACCTACTCTCTGCACACTCTATCTATTACCCTGTTTTATTAGTTACCAAGAGGCACATTTTGGAGGTTGAAAGATTTGGATTTTACCCAATTTTTCCTTCACTACGTTTTCCACCGGAAAATCGAACGATCCATAAAGGCCCTTTTGATAATTCTCTTCCATCTGAAAACAAAAAAATTTAACAAAATTTGCTGTTTGAAATTTTCCAATATTATAATTTTATACTTTTTTCATATTAATAAAAAAAAAAAGTGTATGTTAAAAACATCTTAGCTCAATAAAAAAAAATACAATACAAAATTAAAAAAATATATCTAAGAAATTTCAGAACAAAATATATAAAAAATTATACACAATATATACACAGCAGTAGGTTATCTTGTTACCCTTCCAAAACAGTACCATATATCTTAATTCACATTCCTATTATTTAATTTAATTGTTAAAAAAAAATTTGTTAAATTATGTAATATTATGAGCTGTCAGTGAATGTCAAGTTTCTCTAACTCATTCAGAATCATTTTTATTTCATTTTATATTTGTAAAAATTACATCGACGTGACTATGACATGACACACTAGTATTAACGTAAATTTCAATTTATTTTTTAATGTTTATTAAACTGTCTGTCTTAAAATCGAAAAAAGCTTGCGACAATTCATATCGAATTTTTCTAACCATAACAAATTATTTTTACATAATATCCTTTATCCTGTTACAATGATTATCCTTACACTTATTTAGAATTTTTTTATTCTTGACATTAGTGTAGAATCGAATCCGATATCCGGATATTTTTGTCGTATTGTATTGGTATACACTAATTACTTCAATTACTATCTCTCTAACTGTAACTACTAAGTTGTAGTATAGTACTATCAATTTTCCTAAATATTCTATACATATTATTAGTCAAGGCTACCACTAACAAAAATAATATTTATTAAAATAATTGAAATCAAAAATTTACAATTTACAAATACTATTGTCACACTTAGGAAATCAAATTTTCCAATCCCAATTCGGCTACTAAATAATATGAAAAGTTTTTAATTTTTTTCTGATTTTGTTTTTCTTTTTTAGATTTAAATGAAAAAAATGTAGGTCGATTTTTTAATTTTACAATTAAAATAGTCGCGCGACTTATTGGCGCTCTTTCAACGTGACACTTTTATAATAACAGATGACAACAACAACACATGTGCATACTTACATGTAAAATAAAAAAACAAAAATAAACATTTTTGTACGAATTTTACTTGAAACCATAAAAAAATTTAACTGAAATGATATTATAAACTTGAAAATTGGTTTAGAAAGTGTTAATTTAATAAATTTGAATAGAAAATAGTTTAATTGTGAATTAAAATCAACAATTTTCAAAGAAAAATAATTAGACATTATTGTTTAAATGTTTTTCAATGAATTTTATTATAATTTATAGTTTTTAATCAATAGAAAATTTTCTCGGCCAACACTTAACTCGTTTTGAACTTCAATTAAGAGTATAATTTGATAATAACTTAAGTAAAATCAAACTATTCTGTTTAAAACGGTCTAATTCCTGAAACTAAATAGTATAGAAGTTATCCACATAAAATAATAGAGTCAACCCAGGGGAGATTATACGTAACGCATAGCTCAAAAATGTTTTCTGCATTGACTTAATTCTATCAATATGAATATTGTAGTGTGGTGACCACACTTGACTCAAGATTGGGACTAACTAGTAACATATACAATGATCTGGTAACATATGAATCATCGAATTCCCTAGCACATCTCTTAATGAAATCCAACTTGCTTTATTAATAATTGAGTTGAGGTGCTCAATGAAAGACAGTTTCCTATGGTATGGTTTTCCCAGGTCCTTAAAGTGGGGTACTCTTTTAACAGCACAGTCGCTGAAAGTATGAAGCAGCAACTGGTGCAAGTGATGAGTAAAAGTGATGTGTTGACATTACATTTGCCAATATTTGGTGTCAAATTGTTAACTTTGCACCATTTCATGAAGGTATTCAAGTTATATTGAAGCAAGACCCTGTCATTTGATGTGACAACTTCTTTAAATATTTTCCGCATAAATAATAACGCTGCTGTTCTTAATTAACGAAGCTATATATGATACCAGATGGCTGCTTTGACGGACACAAGACTTATCATAGAACGTACTGGAAATTTCATGTCTATAAAGAGAACATTGCAGAGCTATTTTCGATAGGTTCTATCGATTAAAATAAAAATGTTGGAAATCCTAGTTTGCGATTTGGAAAATAAAATTATTATGCAAGAGATGAAATGCCTTACTTAAGTCAATACATACGCCATTAGTCTAGACGCCAGCTTCCAACGATTTCCGAAACGTAGAACATGATTCAACTTCATTTTTTACAGTTGATCTTCCCCTCATAAAACCATGCTGGTTAGACACAAGTAGAGAAAAATATTCACTATAAATAACATCATACAACATAAGCTCAAATAGTTTTGGTATACTTGACACTTTAGCTATTGGACGATAGCTTGTGATGTCTTTTTTTATGACACCTCTTGATGTGGAACTGATTTGATATAGGCATAATTGTGGAAAAATTCCATGTTCAAGAGATTTATTAAATAAAATTGGCAATGGATAAGGCGGTGATTTAGAACAATTTTTTAAAATTATTGCCGGAATATTATCGGGACCTGCGTATGTTTAATTATGAAACTTACTTAAGTAGACTTTTATTTGGGATCTGCCAAACTGGATCAAATATATGGTTATGATAACTTGTTGATATACAATAAAAATGATTACTCTGAAAACAATACCAAAATTTATGTATGAAATGTTATCAAGCTACTAATAAATGAAAAAAAATTGTATGAAAATTTGTTGACAACTGCAAAAGATCTATTAGGTTGTAAATCAGTAATGATGTTAACCGTGTGTTGACACCAGAACAATACGAATTTGTATTCCTGATATTGAAAAGTTCGAATTCTATTGACCAAGAACTATGTATGAGTAAAAAGGTACAATCACATTTTTTTCAGTCAATTTAAAGTTTAAACCACCTGAACAAAAAATTAAGATGAATAGTAAAAAAATATTATTGGTAAATATGCGAATAAAATAAATAATTATAGAAAAAGCTAAAAAAATACGGACATTTTCTTTTTTGACAATTTACTTTTTACAAGTCCATTATGGAATTTAGAGGATAATTTGTTTGAATTATTCACTACAAAAATAAATCTAATATTTTGAAGAAATCAATCAAATTCCTAAATTAACTTCGCAACTCACTTTCTACACTCCATATTAAAGCTTTTCCTACAGTCCACAGTCTAACTCTATATTTATTTGGGTACATATAAAAATTATTTTTATTCTCAGCTGATTTCAATCCACTACAAAAAAAAAACGAATGCAACATCAACAACATAATATGTTTCTCGTATAAGTGACCCTATTAGAGTACAGAATAACTATATAATTTCTATTTTAAAATTTATAGTGAATTAACGCACAGGAAATAGTTTTTAACAAATACAAAAAAAAAACAAAAAACCTTTTTCTATAAAAAACAAAAAATTAAAAAACACTTTGAGAATCATTTTTAAAAACAAAAATTTTTCTTGGGAAATTTTTTAGTTGTAATATTTTGTCTGTATTATTTTTTCTTTGGTAAGTAAGTAAGTAAAATATATTTTTTTGAAAGTCTGATTTTTTCCAGTCTAATAATATTAATTCAGAACATTATCTAAATCATTATTAAAAATATTTATGTAAGTACATAATATTAATTGTCAAATTTCCATAATTATTTCCATTAAAAAAAACTGTTCCTGATACAAAAAATCTGTTTCTGAAATAGAAAATCAAAATTTTTTTAACTTACTAAAAAGTATCTTACTCTGACCCTATTAGGTATTGAATAATAATAAAGAGAGTACATATTTAACAATTTTATTTACTAAATATGATTATTGAAATATTCCTAGAATTTGAAGTTAACTAAATTTTATTTTTCATATTGCACAACAAGTGGATTGATTATGTTTTGAAATTGTGTAAAAAAAAAAATATTGAATTTTTATAGAAATACGTAAATTTTTTATAATAAACATACCAGTATACATCCTTGCCTTGTTATACCAAAATGAATATTGTTATATAAATTTATTATTTAATGAAAATTGATTTCAAGAACATTAAATGGAAGGTTGAGGCACTGAAATGAACATTTTTAAACATTTTAAATTCACAAACATGATAATTTTAGATTGCAAAAATGTTGGCTCATATCCTTGTTCGTATTTTAAATTCATTTCAGTACTGTCATCATGATTTTCCATTGTTTTTGTTCTCATTGTTGATAAACATTTTAAGTGCGAAAATATTTTGTTGGCTTTAAAAAGGGATATAACATGATATAACTTTATTTAATATGAGAGTTCAATGCCTACAACAAGAACAGTAAATATCATTTACTGGGGTTTTTTATTTCTGACATTGGGATATTATATAGTTTTATATTAACTCACCAGCATCTATTGGTTTATTTATTCACTTGTTTAGATTTCTGGATTTTTATATATTTTCTTACCAACGAACAAAAACAAATCCAATGTTGATAAAAGTTGCTAGAAACATAAAACTTAGACAAAATTATTTATACGAATTTGTAAATGTGTTCAAAGCCAATTTAAAAAATCGGAATTAGATTGTGTTAATTCTCTCATTTTCAATGTTGCAAGAATTCTATAGAATAAAAATGATGCAATAATTTTCAAATAAACAAACGTTACTTTAATGTTGAATTTTAGTTTCCAGATACAAAAGTTATGAGACCAAAATACAGAACCTCAAAATCTTAGCATAGTTCTTTTAACATTCATGATTATTTAAGCCTCAAACATTCCAAATTTCAATCAAGAATATTCCAGCAAGCTTAATCTATCTTATAATTTGTAGAATTTCAGGATTGACTACCATCCATTTTATTTTCTACTTTTTAGGGGGCTAATTTTGTTTCGATAAAAGTATATATAAAACATTTTATTTTCATATTAGTTTTGGATATTTTGTCTCACTAGATTAGAGTTCAAATCAAAACTTTTATAGATAGTAATTGTCTATTCCAAAAACATAAGAGATGGGTTAAATTTTTTTTTTTTTATGGGAAGTTCTATGTAAACGTGACCTATTCAGATCTATTGTATTTCGCCGTTTATTATTTTAGAACTGCAGGTCTATGTCATTGATGGACGCTAGATTATTGTTTTGATGTCAAATTGTATTCAATAGAGCTAGATTTTATAGGGTTATTAAAGCAAATTTTATATAACATTATAATTATAATTAATATCCTGAAACCCCTTTCAGTGGAGAATAGGGTGAAATATATAAAAAAAAAAATTCTTTCATTATTCCTTGGAGTTAATACCCACATAATATGCTTAGAACAAAATAAATCAATAATTTTTTTAAGTTGGTGGTAAAATATTGGATTATCATCAGGAGTATATAATACCGATATACATACTATAAAAAAAGCTTTATATCTGTATGAAAATCTTTATTAAAAATTTAATAAAAAATATTATCATTAAATTCAGTAAAGCATTAAATTAGAATTTAAATTTTTTTAGTTTATATCTAATTTATCTAAAAAGTCTAAAATCTTATTTAATTCATTTTTATTTAAATAAACATTTAAAAAACGTAATGTGTCTAGGGTTTTGTGGCTCAATTGTGATATTATTTTCGTTCAAAATAGCCTCTACTGTAGAACACTCCTTATCGGAATATTACTACTTGTTATCAGCAAATAGTTTTTAGACTTTTTATTTACTTTTATATATTTTGGCTCCTCAATGTTATTATTTTCAGCTCAAATGATTGTTAAGATTTTCCTTCTAACGCCAATTGATATTTGTATTCGATGTTATCGGTTACATTTACGTTGGAATATTTTTAACAATTATATTAATAGAGCTAAAACCATGATTACGTTAATACTACTTATATTTACAACACATAATGTCTATGCTTACCCTAAGGATGTGCTCCTAATGAGATCACTAATTCTAATTGTGTCAGATATTTATATATGAACTAGAGTTTCAATTAGAATTGACTAAGTTTAAATTTCCCTGGTTTGCATCTTGGAATTAGCTAACTCGAAATGTTTTTAATTGGTGATACTCAATTCTAATTAAAAAAACGTACAAATCAAAGTTGAAAATTACACTTTAAATTTGGTATATAGAAAATTAGAATTGTTTTTTTCATTAGGCATACACCCTAAAACTATTTTCCTATTCAAAATCATAAATTTAAGAAGAAAATTTCACTTTCGAAAATTTATTCAAAATATTTTTATTAAAATTTTTTAAATATCCTTTTTAAGAAAACAAATAATTGAAAATATTATTAGTAAAAGAAACAAAATATTTACAAAAAGTCGTAATACCTTCAATGCGGCTGTTGGATGGGATCAGTTCAAATACTGGTATACTAGTATTACATCTATCCCTATAGGCTATAACTACCACAATATCTCTATGGAATTACACAAAAGTATCAATGTATATGCAAATATTAATCGTTACAAAATTCTGATTTTCACTGTTGCCATTAAATTTTTCATTGTATTAAGATTAGATTATTCGGGGTAATTTATCACTAATTAAATAGAGATGGTGATTCAATAAATCACTTCTCAAGTATACATCTACTTACATGATTTCAAAAGAAATTTGAACTCCAAAGGAAGTTTTAAGTCTTTAAAAATTTAAATATTTCCAAGAGTTTTTTTAATGTCACGTCCTAACTTAATTTAATTCTGTTCCTAGAAAAAAGTATATGTGAACTTCGGGTAATAACCTATCACACAGTCCCAGTCACATCATATTAAGATTTTAAATTTAATTTTCATAATTTGATATAAGCCAGATTAAAGTACAATATTATGTTTCAAGATGGCTAGTGCTACATAGATCTTTCAAGTTCTAACGTTGCAGTATAAGAAACAAAGCAAATTTGAAAAAAGATGATTTATTAAATTTTTTTTTGCATATCGGGCTCAAGTTGATCTTTCAGAACACTGATGGTATTTGACATTGACTAAGTCAAAAATAATATCCATTATTATTATTATTATTATTATTATTATTAATATTATTATCTATATAAATAATTAAATAAGGAAGTAAAAGCTAAATATTAACAGATTTAAAGATTTAAATTCTTTGATTGATTACGAAACCAAAATTTTTAGATTAGTATTCAATCTCAAGTGTATCCAATACATAACACGAACATTTAAATAAAATAATTTCATTTAATTTTCTAAGAAAATAAATTCGTTTTTTTTTTCAAGGATTAAAATAAGGATGTTTTCAAGGAGAATATAACGGAAGTATTTCAATAGAAATAATATTTTACAATTAAAAAAAAATAAAAATAAATAAAAAAATGAATAAAAATTTTAAAAACAATTATTTGCCATTCCATTTTATTTAAGTAAATTTTTAAAATATATAAAAATGAATTAAATTTTAATTTAAATTTGTTGAAAATAATTCATATTTATTTTTCATTTATTTTATTTCAGGATACTCGAAATCATATAGTTGAAGAAATTTACAGAACTGAAGCATCTTATGTTGATGCACTAACAACAATTGTTACAAAGTATTATAGTGTATTAAAAACATCAGAATATTCTGGTTTAATTGATACAAAAGCTGTTGATGAAATATTTTATATGACAACGGAATTGTTGTCAATACATAAAAAATTTTATAATGATTTAAAATTAAAATCAGATCCATTAGATCCAACATTATGCTGTGAATCATTCCTCGAGACGGTAAGTTAACAAAAACAAAAAAAAAATATATATATATATATATATATTTACAATGTACAGGGTCTTTTGGAAATAAACTGGCATACCTCAACAATTGATTGCATAATTTGATTCAAAAATATATTTCAATGCATACAGTTGGAGATTATTTGTGGTTTTAAATTAAATTAATCCGATTTCTAAAATATCAATCTCCATATATTAATCAATCTGTCTGGGTTAAGACTTATTTTTTTGTGAAGAGTTCTATGTTGATGCGACCTCTTCAGATGTATATGTATTTCCCAGATTGTTATTATAGAGTTGCAGGTCTATGTCCTTAATGAACGTTGTTATTGCTTTTACATATAAATGTCAATTTCTATGGAAATATTTATGTTTTTTTCGAAATAGAATATAAGAGGAGGATTCATCTTCTTCTAAGCTAAATCTGCATCTGCTTGTGTTCGATTTACCAATCATGAATAGATGTTTGTTAAATGGACCATCGGCTGTGATAAAACATGTCAGTATTTTGAATCTAGTGTTTTGGATTTACATAAATTAGTCAATGAGATTCATAAATCTCTGGTCTTTTTTACTGGTTTATCCTTCTACAGCAGCTGTTCTTGATAGTTTTATTAGACACTAAAAGTTTGCCTCTCACCCTTTCCTTCCACCCATAACTTCCTCTTGCTATATTAATATTAAAGTAGAAATAATTACAAAACAAATCCCCAACAATTCGAAGCGGTTTATATAGAGTGTTCCATACGCATCAGCTTTTTAAGAGGGGACGGAGTCGTTATTTTAAAATTTAAAAAAAAGTTTGATAACTAAGTTGGTTTTCTTATTTTTTGGCATAGAATCTGGATTTACATTAAAATGGACCCCTTCCCATTTGAAAATCTCGATTTCGGCCAGTTTCGGCCAGTTTCGGCGATTTTATAATCACCTGATGTGATTATAATCGCCATGGATTAAACACTAAGCTAAGACTTTCAATTAAGACACTGTAAAATAAATTAAAACAAATGAAATAAAATTATAATGCCAATAATTTCTTTGTTTTTCTTTATTATAACTTTTATCAAAAAAAAATGTTTTTAACAAATTAAATGTCTTAAATCTAGTTATCCCAAATAACATATTGGTCACCAATCCCACTTAAATTTATTTGTGATATCTGTTTACAATATAATCCTTTTAAAGGTATTGGGAAATATG
Source organism: Argyra leucocephala (assembly GCA_963942445.1). Taxonomy (NCBI): domain Eukaryota; kingdom Metazoa; phylum Arthropoda; class Insecta; order Diptera; family Dolichopodidae; genus Argyra; species Argyra leucocephala. The sequence goes on from OZ012677.1 coordinate 137,559,661, forward strand.
TATTTAATTAACTATTTCTACTTTAAATTAAAATACATTTTTTTTATTTTACACTTAAAACTTAGCAATAAATTAATGATGCAATTGAAACAACGACATACTTGCGACTGAATAAAAATGATATATAACTGAGCTGCAACTGACGAAATATTTATGACGAAATACCAATTCATTCAGAGTCATAACTACTGGCATTCTGTAGGGCGTAGGCTATCAAAACCGAATATTAGTAGTAGTCGGCTATCACAGCCGAATATTTGTTATTGTAACAGCAATGATTTTGGCTGAGTTTATACTAGCTAATTCGAAGATATAAAAGCCATAAGCGATGGTTATCATAGCCAATTGTCCGAAGCTATCGCAACCGAACTTTTTTAAAGATTGTAACTGCAAAATGATCGGTTATCGCAGCCATTTTTTCAACTGTGGATTGTTTGATACATTAGGATTGATTGGTAATAAAAACTACTTTGAGGCTGCAAGTACTCCAAGAAAGTTTTTAGAGCTGAAATTTCGCAGTCATAGCCTCAGTTTAGGACTAGTAGTCGCCTGATAAACTCAATAAAATTGTGCGTGTACATCATGAAAATGTTTTTAATATGTAGATACTTATTATTCGTATTACTTCTAATTTTGGTACTATATCTTGCCAATTATAAACCTTAGACTCTTTATTAAGGTAGTCTCACCTTTATTTTGTTGTTCCGTTAAAGAAAATTATTTTTTTTTTTCAAACAATTTTTTTTTTTTATTTGTCAATTTTAATAATACTGACATGATAATAATGAATTAATAGAAAACAAATAATTATTTAAAATAATAATATTTATAAAATTTATTTAATATTAAAATGAGAACTATTTACATTTTGCAAATAAAGAGTGGTGGCTATAATTTATATAATCGTATTTCTATTTGGAAAATTTATCGAACAAAAAATTTTCTTTCATTATTTTAAGTTTTTTTTTTCTATTTCAGTTTTCTCAAACAGAAGTTCTTGAAACGTATACATGTTTTGTAAACAATCGTGATCGAGCTCATGAAGCTGTTAAATCAGCAATACAAGTTCGACCAGCATTTGGTAAATTTTTAGAAGCAACTGCTAGAGAACAAAAGGGTAAATTAAGTTTGGATAATTTATTGATTAAACCCATACAGAAGTTTGTTAAGTAAGTTTGAATAATATAGACCTACTATGTACATAATTGTTTTCACTTTATAAAATTTATTTATATGTATTTTTTTATTAGTTATGAAATGCTCTTTACAAGATTATTAAAACATACTGATTCAGATGTTGATCAGAAGCCAATACAGGATGTTTTAAAATTGGTACATGATATTTTATTACATTTGGATTGTAAAAAGAAAGAAATTAATGAAAATGGTCAACGTGAAGATACATTACGACAATATGAAACATATATTGAAGGAATATCAGATTTGGTGGTACCAGAGAGACAATTTTTAGTTTATGATTTAGTTCAATTACCATCAAATCATACATCAAATCATATGCGAGGCTTATTTTTATTTAGTGATCTGCTTGTTATAACCAGTATTAAAAGACGTAGTGGAGCTATTAAAAAACAGGATTTTAGGTAAAAAAAAAAAGTATATTGTTTTAATTTTGTAATTTTAATTTTGAATACATGTAATTCGGTTGGCTTTGTTTTCTATTCTAGAGAACCGAAATTGTTTTTTTTTTATTGAATCATTCACAATCATATGGATTGATATTTATTTATTTATTTATTTATCTATGTTTAAATGAAATATATTACATAAACTTAGTCTAATAAACAATTTAAAACAAAAACAAATACAAATTTAGAAATTAAAATTAAAATTAGAATTGCGAATTATTACAAGTCCTTTGTATATATTTTGTATACTATAATATTTTAGTGTAAACGAAAAAATAGAAAATTGTATTGATAGGGTAACTGTGAATATAAAGATTTCTTTAACTTGAATTTGTTTGCAAATTAACATAAACTTCGTATATTCTAACATTCTATTAACTGTTTCATATTTCCTGTAGTTAGTTTGATAAAATACCAAATTTTCCGATTGAAAACGAGTAACTTGTATTCAAATGGGAGTTGATCAGCTGTGAATCAATTTTTCCATTCAAAACTTGAACAAGGAATGCAATATTATGAGCTACATTTCTTTGGGATTCCAAGTAATTTAATTGCATCAGTTTTAATCGGTTTGTATATGGAGGGAGGATAATAGGTTAGGATAGGACCAGGGTAAGCTACGGATGATATATTAATCATAAAGTTTAAATTTTATTGATCCGTTCAGTTTTTTTCTATATAATTTTTATAATATTATTTCTCCACATAAGAAGTGACTTTGGCATCTAATAAATAATCAAATGAATAAAATATAACATCCATCATCTAACTTTTTTTTTCTTAATTAATTTTTTTTCTTAATTTTTTTCTAAATTAATTCTTCATCCATTTCTTCTTTTCTATATGCCATTTTCAGAACGTAATAAAATAGTTATATTATGCGATTACATTTACCTGACAGCGGAGCTACACACAGAGAAATTTCAATGTAAATTGTTAAGAAACAATGTAGTTTCTACAATTTTCAACTTGATTTGGCTTTGTTAACGTTTTTGATGGTAAATTTATTACCGTACAATGTAAATTTATGCCAATCGATTGACAATGTACTTTTAACAAATTTTTGTTTTTGAATCTACATTGATGCAGTTTTCATTCTACCAAAAAAATTGTTAGATATAACTAGGGTTCAATTGAATTTTAAAAAATTTTAATGGTTGAATTATATTTATAAATGTTGTTTTTACAAATAAAAACGGATAACTTTACTTTTATAAAAAGATAATATAACAGTGCTGAAATAACATACTACATTTTAATTGTTAGATTAACATCGGCCCACCATATTCATACTGTGAAAATTTGTTAATTTTATTTTACGTCCATTTTAAAAGAGGCAGAGGTATATCCAGAACCAAACTTTTTGAGTATACGCTTTTAGAATTCTTTTTCTGATTTACATTTTTAGGAAAGCAATAAATTTAGCTTACAAATGCAAAATTATTTCTTTCACAAAAAATGTAAATAAAAAGAAAATTTTACAGTAAAATTTAGTTAAAAAATTTCAATTTTACTGAAATTTCCTCCATTATAACGAGAGTATTGTTCACCAAATCATAATAATAATTCTTGAATGAAATTGCATTGGTTTTAATATATTTAAATAAAAAGAATAAACTATATGTTTGTTTAAAATATTATTTTTATTATTTTTAATTAATATGTTTTAATATCAATTAACAAAATCTTAATCTTAAAGATAATAAAAAAAATAATTTCGCAAATTAACTATTGACGCGAACATCACGAAGCTTGTATTGATAATTGATACTGTAGGATACAATGAAATTCAAATTTTATTGAGAACGATATAAAAGTTCATACGAACAATATATTTTTTTACAATGTATTTGATTTTACATTCAGTAACTATTCCGCAAATACAATTTCACAATGTAGATATAGACATCAATGACTAATCAATTAAATGTAAATTACAGTAGAATCAACAAAATATTTAAAACAATGTTAAAATAAATGGAATGTGATAGTAAAATTAACGTATGCATGGGTTTTTTTAAATGAAGATGAATAACTCCCCTCAGCTACTCATTTATTGAAACATTTTTTATCTTTTTTGGCAATTCTTTAAAATCTTAAGGATTTTGTGATTTGCGTTTTTGTATTCGAGATTTAGTGGCGCTCCAATTCTCAAAGTTTAGTGTTGACTGGCACAATAAATTATAATTTTTTAGTAGACCTAATGTTATTTATTATTACATATTTTTGTCAAAATTTTTTTTTTTTTTATTTTTAAGAAAATAATTTTATAAAAATTTAATATTTTTCAACACAGGAGTAATACATCAACACTAGATGTTAATTTTGCATCAACACTTGAAAATATTAAATATAAATTTTTGAGAAAATTTCCTCTAGAATATGTGGAAATTGTTAAAAGTAAGTGAGAATAAAATTTCTTAATTTAAATTAATTTATTTTTCGTTTTTATTTTTGATATTTGATTTTATTATATTTTAGGTCAAGATGAAAATGCTCGTCGTATTGAAAAAGATTATGAACAATTAGTTGATGATCGAAGTAAAATTCAACAAATTGATCAAATTCAAACATCAATAAAATTTCAATCATCCTTACATCAAGTTTTAGAACAAACAGTACGAAATTATTTAAGTGAAGTTGAAACACGTTTAAATGAATGTGAACGTCAGTTGAATGATGGACAATTGAATTCATTAAAATTTATGATAAATATACCGTAAGTTATAATTGTATAAAAATTATATGTAAAAAACAAAATGTCAAGTGAGTCTAGCAACGTGGATTTTACAAATAACATAATCGCGTCTTACTAAATAGCACTCTTTATTACGACCTGTGTTGTTATCTACTCTTCAAATATTTTATATTTAGACCTTCCCATATCTAGATCTTCCCATATTTTGTTTGATTTGACTATTATTTTAAATTGGCGGAAAAAATAGTTTTACTAGGCTTAGATTTCTTGGAAACTATAACTTAATATTACGAACTCTGCCTCAATTTGGCATGTTGGCATATTTTTAATAATAATTAAGTAATTTATTTTCTAGAAATGCAATTGTTTTTTCTTACATTATTTTTGTATACATATATTATTTGTGCGGAATCATTAAATTATAGAGAAATATATTAAGGGCTACTACTAAATATCTTGTTCTAGATATATACTTACATTTTCTATCAGTGGTAGTATTTATAGTGAATTGTTAAAATGAATGAACAATTTTAGATAAAGCAATTTTCAAATGAATTCACATAGCTTGTCAGCATTCGCTTCTCCTGTTTCCACAATTCTACAACTCATATAATGTATGTATAGGCAAATCTATTCCTGTAGCATGATTTTAATTAATATGATATTTAATATCCTTATTATTACGATCTGAAGTACCACGCGTATAAAATGTTAAACAATTTCATTGTAAATAGATTTCTAATCTCAGTAAAATTTCGAATGATTATGTTAGTTACAACCTTTTTACTTAGCACAGCGGGAATATAATATGTATAGTAGAGTGGTTAATAAGTCTTCCCAACTGAAGAATTTAACATTCGAATCTACCACAGATTGTTATTAATTTATTTATTAAAATAGAAAAAATATCTCTTGAACAACTATATTAATTTTTTTTTAATTCAATGAATTTAAAATAAATTAAATAAATTAAATTAAATATTTAATATTTTTATTACATTACATCATAATAATTTTCATTATTCATCAATTCATCATTAATTTTCATATAATCAATTGTCTTTCTTTTTTTTTTATTTTCTCATTTTATTTTGCTTCTGCTTTTTTTTATATATGAATGCATGTATGTAATATATATATAAATAAAATACCGAACCATAAAAACAGGGGTGATAGCCAACATTTGACAATTTTATTTGGTAAAGCAGAAAAACGGGCCAAATGGGAAGAAATATTCAATGATGCTAAACAAAAATTAGGTAATTTGCAATTCAGCACAATTCAGCATTGCTTTGTTAATCCTGCATTCCAATTATAAAAATAGCGGCCTGTCTTGAACGACATCCAACACCTGAATTTCTTAGATCAATTGCATTGAGAAAAACTAGAGCCGGTCTCCAGTTTACATGTGCAGCACCAACATTAACTGATCAAAAAGATGTTTGGGTATGTAATAGTGATGGTTATATTGGTCAAGTTGCTGTCTTAAGTATACAAGAAAATCCACCAACAGTATCTAGTTGTAATGGTGTTTGTAATGCCAGAATATTATGTATAGCATCTGTACCAGCCTATAAAGAAACGTAAGTAAATTATTATTTTATTAAAAAAACTTAAATTCAAAAAACAAAAAATAATTTTTATAATTAAAAAAAAAAATAAAGAAAATTACAAAGTCGTCAATCATCAACTGAAGAAGCACCACAAAGTTGTAGAAATAGTAGTTCATCAGATAATTCAAAGAAAACAACATCATCAATAACAATGAAAGATTCAACTAATACTACACAATCAACAGTTGTTTCAACTGGTAGTGATTTAAATGAAATTCAATTAGATTCAAATAGTTCAAGTGATGATTCAGACCCCGAACAATTATGCAATCCAAATAATGAGCTTGTTGGTTCAGGAGGTGTAGTAGTAGGAGGAGGTGGGGTAGGAGTAGGAACTGGTGGAATTCAATCAACTAATATTATAGATACAAATAATAGTTTAAATCAAGAAAATCGTATATCCAGTTCCAGTATACAAAAACCAGTATCTTCAATAACAAATTTATCAACAATTCATCATCAACATCAGGTTAGTATTCGAAAATAAAAAAAAAAAATTATTACATAATCCTATATAACAAAACAGTATTATATGTGTATTATAAAACTTATAGGATTCCAATCCAGATGATTCTGAAATTCAACAATCAACTATGTGGTTAGGTACCGAAGATGGATGCATTCATGTTTATAATAGTACAGACAATATTCGAATTAAGAAAAATAAAATAAAAATTGAACATTCATCAGCTGTTTATTCCATTTTGTAAGTATATTATAATATTTAAAATTTGTAATATGAAATATGGGCTATTGAAATCTCTATATACTTCACACTATAATACGCTTTGATAATATTGATTTAATTAATGATCTCAAAAACGGCTATCGAATATATTATATCGTCAGTATACTGCAACAATATCTATTATGTCCAATTGAATATACAGAATAATTCAATAACAATTTCTTTATAGTCTGCAAAAAAACTGATTCGACTCAAGTTCCATAAATTTATCATACCGAATTTTGCTGATGTTATGAATTAAGACAAAAAGACTGTATATAGTCAAGAAGAAATACGCAAAGGCCTTTTATGTTACATTTATGGATTTGAAATTTTTCTGCATTATATATACTAACGATAGATTTATTAGATATTAAGATTTAAATCATAGCGAGTACTTTGGAAAGTAAAACTAGAAAATTTATTGACTTCCACAATCGCGCAGGTTTAATCTATAATTGCGCAATTAAACAAGTAATCTTCTCAGAACAAACAATAATAACAAAAATGACCCACTAGAGTTTTGGATTCAAAAAAACACTTGTTAGTGCTCTAACTGGAATGGCCACCTAACTATCATTTTGAATTTGTAAACATTTTTATATTCAATCCGACTTTTATATTCATTTATGGTGCAATTACATGAATATTTTTAATTAATTTAAATTTTTAAGTGATTTGATATATTCGTGTCGTGTGTATGTAATAACAATAAACAAAAATTAAATTAAAATTTCCATCAACTTTTTTAAATTATTTGCCTTGTTTGTTCTTAACCGAAAAGATATTTTTAAAATTTTCTTTTCTTTTCTTTTCTATGCTGACTGTTTTTTTATTATTATTATTTTTGTTTTCAATTTAATTTTCTCTGAATTTCCGTTCTATTTTTCTTTATTTTCAGATATTTTGATAATAAAGTTTTTGTTTCATTAGCAAATGGTGATATTTGTGTTTATTTAAGGGATAATGGTAAGTTATACAATTACATATACATTTTTATTATCTACTACAGTAAAGGTAACTTAAAAAGGTACACTTGCATATTAGAAAAAAAAATTATTTTTAATTTTCATCTTAATTATCTCCAGTAACAGTATTAAATAAAAATATTATAGATGCTACAAAAATAAAGGATATTATAACAAATACCATTTTTCAGCCTTTCATTCTGCAGCCCTGAATGAATTTTTTGCAATCTTCAATGATTTTTGTTTTAACAGTAATTTCTTCTTTGATCCTCCGAATTTATTATTTTTTTAAAAATATTTTTTAAAATTAAATTTTTCTTCATTTTCTGGTAATTTCAGAACTTCAACGTCCTAATCGAATTATTTTTACTATTATAATTGCGAATCTAATTATATGTTCCTTCTTTTGATTAAGTTTGCTACTCTTTTTATTAACCTATATAAATGTCAATAACTTTTCATGACGTCATTTCCATAATTACAAATGTCAGATATTCATTAATTTTGGTTATCCGTTTTTTTTTGTTTTGTAAACACTGAAATCAAAGTACATTTTCTTAGCACGTTTTGTAAGATTACATAACTTTCAACTTAGTGGTCACTTACTGTTAATATACTTGGATGATCTAGTAGTCAGTACCGCTTCAATCTCCTATTGTGTCTGATTCCAACAAAATATTAGCCAACTGATTTGTATAACACTTCAGTCTTTCTGTATATTTTTTGTTTGAGAATAAAATTATTTGGTTTTTATTTTAATAGTGGTCTTTTTGTGATGATTCACAGTACATTGTCTTGTCGTGAAAATTTCCAACCTATACTGTATCAACAAATTGCAACAAAACCACTGGTCAAATCACTCGTTAAAAAATATTGAGTTGTATACCTTTAGTTACGTCACATTTTACATATATTTTTATAATTCATGCCCGTGCTTGCTTGATTCTATACCTGTTTTCAATTATATTTTTATAGCTTGTGACTTTACCTCAACATTAAACACAATGTACAAAACTAGTCAACTACTCAAAATCAGAGGTAGAAAATTAATTCCTGAAATTGTCATCAACTCAAGTTCATAATAAAATATTTCATAAATATTTTGATGAACTACTTTTGATTTGAAATTATTTCTTGGTTGTTGCCTAAATTTTTTAATAATACAATTTTTCAATATTATTATTATTATTATTTCTTTAATTAAAATTATAATAAAAGTAAGCACCAAGGCTATTGGCATTACCATTTTTCAAATTAGTACAAACTATCTCAACGGTTAATTTGATAAGCTTCGAAGTGTAGTAAATGTGAACTATTATTATCCTACAGTTACCGATATAAAATTTCGTAATAATCAATGGTCTAACAAATTCTATTAGAGGACTAATATCTCCGAATTCCTTCAAAATATGTATATAGTTGATTCAGTTAAATTTCCGCCATTTAATCGGCTTCACTAATTTTAATATTCAGTTTATTCGTTTCTTATACTTACTGCTTTCTATTTTCTTTTTGATGTTGTAATAATGTGTTCTTACAAAAAATTATATGTTGAATATAGTTTGTGGTTTTCAGGGAGCATCCTAAGATTATACGCAATATACAATTTTTTTTATCAAATACCAGAAATCTTATAACCTTTTTATGATACATAAAGCCATTAATTTTGAAATATTTATACATTATCATCATTGTCCTGTAACCCCATCCGTGGGGCATAGGTTGGAAAAATTTTTATACATTGAGGCAAAATTCCTTTCCATATTCCATTTCCAATTCCATTCCTTTATAAAAAGATAAATCTAAAAGTGTACCAAATCAAGTGACCATTACTGTACTTATCTATATATAAATTATGTTATTAAAACTTATGGTAATTAATAAAAAAAAAAAAAAGTAAATTCTATTTTACTACCGCACCTCAACAAAAACAACAAAATAACAAAAAAAATATTGTAATATTTTTTTTTTATTTACTTACAATTTATAACATTATAACATAACTATATACATAAATATATCTTATAGTTGGCTGGAACACATCTCATCCTTTATGTATATCAATTGGAACTGTTTCAAGTCCTGTTAATAAATTATTAAATGTACATGGGAAACTTTGGTGTTCAATTCAAGGAACAATAAAAATTTTAGATACAAAAACTTTACAGGTATGTATTGTATCTATATATATATATATATATATATACTTGTACTATATATACATTAGTTAGTTAAACATTGAAAAAGTAAGTAAAACAAATAATTTTAATAGGTAAACTGTACAAATATAAAAAGAAAACAAAGTGTTTATTTACAAACAAAAAACTAATAAAAAAATATTCTAAGATGAGGAAAGCTTTTATTTGTCAACAAAATTGATTGATTAATGGAAAATTTTTCTTTTATATTATTTATATATATATATATATATATATATATATATTTTTTTTTTTATTTATTTTTCAGGTAGAGAATACGATACAAATTTCTTCAGATTCCAAACCAATAACAAATATGGCTATTTGTAATAATTGTGTATGGATATCAATACAAAATTCAGCTCTCATTAAATGTTTTCATTCCACTAGGTAATAAATATTTACATATCTACATACATTATTTATATTATTTATTTTTAAGAAAGGACATTTTTATGTATGGTTGTATTGTATGATTGTTATGCATATATGATACACACATGTATTTAAGAAAAATTTAATGATGTTTTTGAACTTTTGAATTTTTATTATCATTATTTTCCTGTGGCATATAGGGGGGTAGAAATTTTTATTATGTTAAGTTTTTTTTTCCTAAATTAATATTGTGTACTATTCTGATTATTTAACTAGGATCTTTAAAGCACAGGATGTTAAAAACTTCCACTAGTTATATTATGTTATTAGCAAGGTGTTAGCAAGTTATTTTTTCAGAAACTATATAGGTACACATATAGGTTTTTCGTAAATTTTAAAATAAAATTGTTCTATGAAATTTATTAATAAAAAAAAATTCGATTCGGAAAATTCTTTGATGGAAATTTTATGAGAAAGATTGAATTAAAATTATTTTTTTTGTTAAAGTCTGTTTAAAAATGTATTTGATTTTGTTATTTATATTTACTCGTATTGTTTTAAAAATTAATATTAGGATTTGATAATATATTGTGTCCAATTCAATTTCAATTTTACATTTTGATTTTTTTTTTTAGCTTTAGATTGACAAAATTTATAATACCATACTCTTAATTGTTAAGTTTACATTTTATAATTACATTTCACAATGTGGCATTATTTTATATTTTATTTAAATTGTCAAATTATTTACTAAATGTTTTATATTATATTTTATCCTATCCTAGAAATTATTATGAATATTAATTACTTCCCATTCCGAGTCATTTTTTCCTAATTGGAATTTTCTATTATCTAGCACAATTTTGGTTCTAAATGGTTGAATAATGGATTTAAATTTGATTATATTGCTTTTCAATTAAGTACTCTTGTGTGCTTTCTCTGAAGTTGCTTCAAGCGTCTTGATGTTAAGTTATTTTAAATTTCAAGTCTATTCGATAGAAAATCTCTCTTACTCAATATTTTGTGCTTTCAGTTCAGTTATCACATCAAAAAGATTTTCATATTTAATCCAAAGAACAAATAGGTTGTCATATTAGTTGTTACGATCATTCTTATTGATTCCCTTTAAAATAATATTATTCTTATATTAAATAATCCGATTCTTTAATAGGTTGTCTTTCGAATTATGTTTATAGAAATTAGGTTCACATCGTATTATCATATAACTAACAGTGAATCATTTAAAACCATTTGCATAAATATATTTTAAATTAATATTATATAATTATTGTTATATTAATTGTATTTCAAAAAACCTTAAATCATGTATTTAATTTACTATATTTAATAAAATTATAAATAAATTATATATTTTAAATTTAATACTAATTTATTAATTTTTACAGTCATGAATTAATATTTGAAGTTAATTTAGCACCATCTGTAAATAAAATGCTATCAAATTGTGACGATATAATACGACAACATAAGGCAGCTTGTTTACGTGTAACATCCTTATTAGCATGTAAGGATTTAATATGGATCGGAACAAGTGCTGGTGTATTATTAACAATACCAGCTCAAGGTTATATAAAAGGTCAAACAAATATTACACCAATTGTAACTGGTATACCACATGGTCATACGGGTCATGTTAGATTTTTAACAAGTGTTGAATCAAATTTATCTGCTACAACAACTACATCATCATCATTATTATCATCATCATCAACAATATCATCAGATAACCAGCAACAAATTGATATAACAACAACACAAACAACAGCATCAAATAATAGTTATAATTTAAATAATAATAATAATAACAATAATAATAACAATAATAATAATAATAACAATAATAACAATAATAATAATAATATAAATAGTAGTAGTAGTAGTGGAGGTCATAATAGTAATAATAGAAGTAATAGTAGATCAAGAAGTGAAATTGGTAGCAGTAATAATTTAAATAACAGTAATACAACAACAAAATATAGCAGTAAAAATGCTGATGGAAGTTTAGATAGAAATTCGAAACGGTAAATATTATTTAAAATTAATTATATACATATATATATATATATATATATATATCTACATAAATTACATATCCTACATAGATTTTACATATATATTTTTTAATTATATAAATATAATATTTACAGAAATATAACACATAATAAAAATAAAACGAAAAATGATACTGGTAAAATTTTAATAATATCAGGTGGCGATGGTTATGAAAATTTTGGTAATTCAAATGCAAGTTCACCAAGCGAAATCGCTGGACGAGAAGATAGTACAAATCATTTGCTATTATGGCAAATTTAAATCATTTAAATTAAAACAAAAACAAACCTATAAAAAAATTAATTACTGAAAAATAAAAATAAAGTTTGTTAAATGGAATAATAAGGAAAGGTTTCAAATTGATATTATGAATAAATTTGAATACCACACGTTGAAATTTATTAATGTAAAAAAAATTAATTTAATTAATAAATCCAGATAAAACAAATCTTGAAATTAAAAAAAAAAAAAAAAGAAACTAAAATTGATTACAATTATTATATTATTATATCATTATACTACATTAAATATATATGTATATACATATATATATACATGTGTATAGTATATATGGATATATATATGTACATGATTTTTTTTTTATAAATATATAATTATTTATTGCACCTATATCTATATTAAATATAACAAACAAAAATACGCATGTATACATTAACTTTATAAATATTTATATATATATATATATATATATATACACACGATATAAAATTGTAAAAAAAAAAAAATAATAATTTTAAAAATAAATAGTAAAAATATATTTATATTTTAAATGTGCCAAAATGTGTTTATCCTAATATAGAAAAAAGCACAATAAAAAGAAATATACAGAAAAAAAACTTAAAATAAAATTGAAAATGTTTTGGTGTTTTTTTTTATTTTTTTACAGAATACATTTTCGGAATATTCATATAATAAACTTTTAGTTAAATCCACAGTTTCTGTTTGAATTCAGTTGAGCTCCAAATTCCATTAAACCATCTAAGTTAAGCTTAATCAGTATGTATGGTTAAGGTAATTGCAGTAATAATGGTTAAGTCTTTTTGAACTCATCCATCAAATATTCCCCTCAACGATGTCGTCAATTATATAACTTCCGACGTTCATTTTCATCAAAATTTACACGAAAAATGTGATTAGTATGATTTGAAAAATTAGGATATTTTGATAATATAAAATTTAGAATATAACCATTATATTGAGTAATTAAATATTAATGATAATATCGTACTAATAATGAAGCTCATAAGAAACTATTCAAGTCATTTTTTGAAATAGTTCAAAGGTAGGAAGCAGTTAAGGTGCAGATTCATTTAAATGAAGTTAACAATTTAATACGGTTAACAATATTCTTTGCAAAATATTAAAATTAACTTGACTTTCTTATTACCTTTTCAAAACGTTATCAGTATTTACTACCCCTTTAACAGATCATATTCATGAGTTATTACATAAAATGTGGTAAAAATTGTTGGAAAAAATAAATAAATAATTCTTATTTGAGTCAGCAGCGAAAAATGAAACTACATTTTTTTCTTTTCTTTTATGTATACATTTTTTATTATATATTACTTTATATATTATATAAGTATATTTTCTTTAATTTTTTTTCATGGATAACTAACTACCAAACTTTATAATATATATTTTACATATAAAGACATTGAAATTTGTCAATTCTTAATTGAAACTGAGTACAGAAACATCATTAATACATTTGATTTTTATTGTGATCTTAGTGCCAAATAAAATACTTCCAAAAATTTTAAGTTTTACGTTACCTTTAGAATAAAAAGAAAATTATCTTCAAGACAAGAGATTGATAAAAAAAAAATTCTACTACATATTAAACAATATTTTTAAAATACACAATTAAGTTTTTTTACGATTTAAGTCGAAATAAATTTTTGGATTCATTTTATACATTTGTAATTTTTATAATACATTTAGTACACTAATATTCGAACATTATTAAATTTTATTACATATTTATATCAATTGTTTCAATTAAGCAAAAATAATTGCTTTTTCAATTTTTCTTTTGCAATTTTCATTTCCACAAACATCGGAACACAAATAAGGCGAAATTTAAGCTGTTTTTTTTTTTGTTTCAAAAATTTTAGTTTTTTGTTTTCTTTAACAAGTTTTATAATTATAATTTGTTATTAATAACATTATAAATTGTTTCTTTTTAGTTACAAATATATTTTATAGTTTATTTGTTTTTTTTTTGTTTTAATCAATAAAGAAATTTTCTAAAAATTATTTTAATCATTTTACAGTTATATAAAGCTATAATTATTAACTATTTAAAAAAAAAAAAAAAATATAAACATTTTTTCTTTATTGTATGTATAAACTAAATTATGTTATATAGTAATTAGAAATTTAGAATTAATAAGATTAACATTTCTTTTTATATTGTTACATATTTATATAATTTAATTTTAAGCAAAATAAAAGGTACGTACTTATATATTGACGATACATAATTTTAATGCATAATATGAATATAAAAAACAAAATTAAAATACCCTGTAAAAAAAATAAATCATGGAATCAATTTAGTATTTCAAATAACATAATTTCAATATTTCTTCTTCTTTTATATTTCCATAACACTAATTACATTACATCTTAAAAATTATTTTAATAATTTTAGAATCAAACAACAATACCATCAGCTGGCTTGTTACCTAATATATCTGAGAGCTTTTGTTGATATGAAGCTAAACTATTTGCATCATTTATGCCACGTGATTTTGATGATAAATTTAAAGCGTTTAAATATTGCATTTCTGTGAATTGACCTCCTTTTTCTACAATACTAGTAAGAATTTCCTAAAACAAAAATTGTTTTTAAATATTATCATAATAAACATAAAAAAAAAATATCTCTACTTACATCAGGTTCCATACATAAAAGTTCATAAAAATTTCTAGCTTGATCTAATTCTACTTCCCTTGAAGCTGTAATACTACTAAGCGTTTGTTGTAATGCTAAAGAATTTCTACACATTCTTTGAATATTAAGTTGATCAACATTCTCCATATAATTAGAAGCTTGTATTAAAATTCTTGAGGATAAATGTGCAAGGCCTTCAAAAATATACTGCAATATATAAATAGAAATACGAATAAGTATTTTTAAATATTTTAGTTTTGTTGAGATTACAATTTCTATCCAAATAATATTCGTAATTTTGTGTTGTGAGCATTATTGAATAATTACTTACTCTTGTTTTCCTAGAGTGTAAAGTAGCACTTAAAGCTTCATCCATATCAGCTAAAACTTTAGTTAATTTTAAAACTTGTGCATCTGGCTCTAAAATATCTTCTTTATTTCCAATAAAATTATTAGATTTAACTGGTATTTTTGTTCTTAAATAATGAAAGCACTGAACTCGAACCTACAAAATAATAAAAATAAAATTTAATAATACTTTTAGCAAAAATAAATTAATTTTGAAAATGTTAACCTCTAAATGTAACACCAATAAGCATGTATTAGCTAATTCATCAAATTCTAATGCTAAATTAGTTAATACTTTTATACTTCCATCTTTAATTGTGACGGAAGAATATTCAGAACCACCATTAACATTGAAACCATTTATAATTGGCCGCCGCAAATCGCTTGCAAACTCTGCTATACGACAAGAAAACCATTCCATACTTTCTTGTAAAATAGCTAATTCTTTTAGAACACTTATATCAGATAAAATTTCAGATTGTGAGATTCCACCTTCACCTAAATTACTTGTTAACATTTCAGCTTCTCGTATATTTCTTTGCTGTACTTGTGTTGGACTTTCTTCTTCCGATGGCTCATAACTTTGTCTTCTTAATTTTTTACTTCCTAATTTAGATCGAGTACTTGATGTTTTTAAATCAGTCCAATTTGGAAGAGATCTATTTGAAAAATATAAATTATTTTAAAAGTACCATAATAAAAACAATATAAATTTTACTTTAAAAATCTATTAATATCATCATCTTTGAGCCATGCCACACTGTATATTCTTTTATCTTCCGAATCAGGTTGTACTATACCACGGTAGGCTGCTTGACATGATTCTCTATATGTTTTCAACAATGAACAAACCATTTTTAATAAATCTTCAGAATAATTTGGAAGATCATGTATAAGTCTTTTAGTTTCCGAAATTTGTCTTTCAACTAAAACTGTTGACTGCAATAAAGGTCTTTCTAAATTCATTTGTTTCATATCCTCTGGCGTTATTATGGTACGCCAAGCATCTTGATTTTTTGATAAGGATTCAATAGTCATCTGTAAATTTCTATAATGTCCTTTTGATAAATATGTTTCTTTGACATAATTTGAAACAAAATCACTTAAATTGCACGGTAATCTAGATTATAAAATATATATATTAATATTTTTTTGTTTAAATTTTTTTCAAAAGGTCATAGTTATTACCCAGATTTACATTTCATAAATCCTTCAATTTCATGAATATACGATACCAATGGTATATAAATTTTTCTAATCAAGGATGGATCTGCTTTGCATATTAAATTTTTTTCACGTTTCTTTCCACTATTCATACTTCCATATCCATCTCCTCCAAATATATTCTCATCATTTGACATATCTGATGGATTTCTTCTATGCTCTTTTGATAAATTATCAGTTGACTGTTGCCATGCTGATTTATCAAATTTGTAAAGAGGTTTTTTACTAAAATAATTAATGGATATTTAAAATTAATAAATTTATATCTGATAATAATTTTAATTTAAAAGTTAAAAAATTAACAAACATAATCTAATCAGGGTTATTAACCCGGCAAACGTTTTTAATTTTATTTGAAAAAGAATTTTTTGTGATATTGTTCTACATATTAATTATCTACATCTAATCAACGTTTTTAAATTATAACAAGGGTGCAATAATTTATAACAATACGCGATTTTATTCATTTACACAAAACAAAACTAGCAGAACATTTAAATTGAAAAGAAAATTTTCTTATTTACAAACCGATAAAATTTATATGTTGGTTTGACGCTAAAAGAAATTGTTTAAAAAATATTTTTAAATATCATCATTACGTTTAGAAATTTTAATAAATATAATTGTAATCTACCTTTGAACTTTTCTTCGCAAAAAGAATGAATTTATATTGCTATTTGATTCATTGAAATTAGTTTGTGAAGTTTCTTCACTAGAAGCATTTTGAATATCCAAATAATCTGTTAATAGAAGTTGCAGCTAAAAAATAAAATAGTTATAATTAAGAAATCATTGATTATGATATTACGATTTTAAAATACTTACGACAGATTGTGCCTGATGCCAGAAATCAGGCAAATCATAATTTCCACAACCCTGAACTGAATATCTTTGGGTAACATTTAAAATATTTTTTAATAGTAACGAATGTGTTTGGGCAACTGCTTTAAATTGCTTAAAAATAACTTCAAGCAATGCCAGAAGTGGATGTAATTCTGACGCAGTACCTTGAATAGATGGCAAATTTAATAATATCATTTGATTTGTTGTTAACCGAACGATTTCTAATAATTGATTTTGAATTTGTACACGAATTGTTTCTATTGAATCAGGCACTTTTTCCAACATAGCAAAACATTCAACAATAATTGAAATAAAATATGTTGTACTTAATTCTGGATCTACGAGATCAGCATCATCAACTACTTCACTTTTCTCCAAATCAAAACCTTGTGTCATCTCAATTAAAGCTCTACGAACTCTAGCATTTGCTTCAGCACGATCTGTTGATCGACGAATACCAAAATTTCGTTGAAATTGCTGAGCACTATTACGAGTAGAATTTTGTCGTTGAAAATTTGTTAGAACTTCGGCAGTTGAATTTTGATACAAATGTTTATTTAGTTCATCATGTAATTTATTATATAATTGTAATTTTCTTGATAATAAATCTGCTCGAAGATCACTAAGACCGTCTACATCACCAAGTGAACCTTCAGCTGTTTCTATAGCCTGTGTTAATTTTTTCGTTGCATGTAAATATTGTCTTTTTCCAGTATACGTTGCTACAACTGCTGGTACTTTTCTTAAATCATTTCTAAAAATAAATTAAATTAAATTAATTTAAAATTTTTAAGGAATATAAAGATTCATACATTTCTTCCAACATTTCTAATACAAATTTATGTTGGACAGCATCAGTCCATAATTTTTGAATTTCATCTCTTCTACATTGCAACAACTGTTTGCATGCAATTAAATTTTCCTTCACAGAATGAATTTTTTCCCTGCTGGTAGCTATTTGTGTAGAAACTTGACTAAATAATGGTAATACTCTTGTCAAATCTTGGTCATGTTTGGATACCAAATCATTCAAACGTTGATCTGACTTTTTAAATTCTTTTTCAATTTTGACTTTTTCATTTTGTCGCTCTTCATGAGTTTCACTAAATCCTAATGTTTTGATAACGTTAACGAGAAAACCAGAAGTTTGTAACTAAAAAATAAAAAAAATTAAAAATCATATCAGTACTGATGTTATCACAAAATTTCAGTTCCGCCCATTGCTTGACGTGTTCTGTTAATCGCTATTTTTGGTATATTGGAATTTCCACTCATTAAAAAATTGAATCACTTTAAAATAAATTCGAGACAATATTTTTTAACTAGCTATTAATTACCAATAAGCTACAATAATCAATATGGATTATATTTTTACGTAATTTTATAAATAAAACAAAAAATTTTGTGCATTTTAAAGTAGCCATTTTTATAACTTGTAGCGTCCAAAATAATTTTGTGATAATGAATTAATATTTTTGAATGTATTGGATAAAAGTTTAAAACTGAATTTTAGTATTATTACCTCGTCTTTACTTGTTTTTCCTCCTTTTTGTCTTGGAGGTTTCAAAGGCGGAGTATCCATTTTTTTCCTATTAGCAAACAAAATTGTCATAGGACAACGATGATGTCAAAAATTACAATAAAAAAATTAAAATGACACATTGATTGCAGGGTTGTGTCGTTAAATATTAGTATTATTTTTAATTTTAAAACAACGGCAACTTTGTTGGTAGTTTATGTTGTTCAATGGGCCAAACCACAGTGTTACGTTCTTGTCAATAATGAAACAACTCAAACTACACGGGATTTTAAAAATTGTTTAAAAACTTGTGTAACTGTAAAATTGTTTTAATTTTATTTCAAGATAATTCGAGGAAAGAAAAAAGCGTTAATATTTAAATAAAATAATTTATTAAAATGCTATTATAATTACTTCAATGTAATATATTGTTTAATGTAAATGTTTTTAGGCTGCAGTTATAGCGATCAGTAAAATGAATTCATTAGTTGCCTTAATTGAATAACCCTATCAAAAATTTATATTGTATTTCTATATGTTTTAGTAAAATACAACCTGTGAGTAGAGGCAGCTAAATTTTTGCTTAACGTTGAGTTGCTATTTTTGACATTTAATATTTATTGATAAAGGAGTGGAACGAGAGAAATACGTAAAATGCAACACCAAAGCGCAACACTGTGCATTTTGCATTATTGTTTATGCATGATTGTTGTTTGTTGTTATTAGGTTATAACTAATAGCGTTCCATTAAGCTGTTGAAACTACTCGATTATTATCTACGGATTCAACTATAAATTAAATTATTTGCATTTTTTGTATATAAAGAAATTAAGATTTTTTTTGTTAAATCACAAAATAATGTTTCAAATTAAAAACTAGACAACGTAAACGCGCACAATTGCTTTTCTAGTTTGACTTGAATTATGTTAATGTGACTTTAGTTGTAGTTGTAGTTGCGGTTATAACTGATTCTATTTTTCTCGCTGGGCGGTTACATTGCAGTATTTGCTTTGCAGTACATAATATTTTGACATTTCAATGTTTTGTTTTGATTTGAGGTGAACAAACAAAATAAAAGCTACTTAGCGAATTTTGTCAAATTATAAAGTTAAAAATTGTAATAATTTAAAAATGTTACGACCGAACATTTCAAAGATGCCTGGCGCATTGACTAAAACAAAATCTGATGTACATGTTCACGATTTAACTAAATTAACAATAGTCCAGTTAATAGAAATCAAAGATCGAGAAGAAAAGCTGCTCGCAAAGTACATATTTTGAATTTCGAAATTTGAAATAAAAAATAAATTAACATTACTTTCAGATTTCAACTAGCTCGTTTACCAGATAAGGGCAAAAAAATTATTAGTTTCTATGAAAAAGTTTTAAAAGAAATATCGCATCGTGATGAAATCAATAAAGCAGCTAATTTATTTTCTGATCTTAATATTACAGCAACTGGTGAAGAAAAACTTACTAATTTAGAATGGACCGGTAAATTAAATACTGAACAATCACAGGAATTAGTTTTAGATAGCGATGATGAAGAAACGGATCCATTGAAGATAATTTCTCAAAGTACAGATATTAAAAAACAAATTAAATATATTGAACCAGTGGAAACGTTAATAACTCAAGAAGATTTACAAGATATTGAAGAAATGCAGAGGGAAAAATCGAATAACAATGATGAATTAGTTGTTGATTCTGAAATAGTTTATTCCAAAATTTTAAAAGACAAATTAGATGGTGCAAAACTGAATGGAAATTTATCTAATGAAGCAGGTTCATCTAATAGTTCGCTTAATTTAGAACCCCATGCATTATATTTGTTTGGAAAAAGTATCGATAGTTTACCAACTACTGAAAAATTTTTACCTTTTAAAACAACTAAAAGTAATGTACATGATCCCGAAAAAGAAAAATTAAGAAAAATTGGTGGTAAACATTGGGAAATAACTGCTGCTACTCCACCACCTATTCAAAATAGTAGTATAAAACTTATATCTCTTCAAGATTCTGTAGAAATTCAAACGGAATACTTAGAAAAATTAAAGGTATATTTTTTTATATATTACATCATCTTTATTTATTTTTATATCAAATTACAACATTATTATAAAATGATATAATTATGATTTAGTTCCTACAAAAACATGTCTTTTTAGCACTGCAATACCCAGTTTTGTATCCTTTTGCTTTACACAATGTCTTACAAGCCCAGTTTCCTATACTGCATGTGCCACCTCTTGTTTCACGTTTCAAAGCTTAATAATGAACAAACAATTAAATCATTATGTAGAAATTTAGAAACAAAAACTACTTACGTTGATCTTCTCTTAAATTTACTTCAGCTAATGCGAAACAAATTACAGCGAAAATTACAAAAAAACCAAAAAAACGCATTTTAATTAATTTGGATGTCTGTCAATTTGCTCGAAAACTTTATAGATACTAAAAAATAATTAAAATATTTGGCTTCTTATATCTATTCACTTATTGAAATTAATATTTAATCAAACTGATAACTTTATCTTTTTTATCTGAAATATTTTTTGCAATTTTGATTTTTTATTATTCATTCAAATTATTTTTTTTTTTTTAATTTAATTGTCTTAACTCTCTTATCTCTATAATTACTCGTCAGAAAATTTAAAATTATTCGTAAAAAAGCATTTAAATAATATATTTACTCTTACAATCAATATAATTAAATAATTTTAGATATTTAAAGAAGGTTACTCATTAAATTACTAAATATTTTTTTATAGAAATTACAAGAAAATCAAGCAGTGGAACGATTGGCAGCTAGGGTAGCAAAACAAACAAAATGTGATATTACTTTACCAGATGAAGAAGTTAGAAAAGTAAATAAATTTTTTGGATCATATCGTCAAGATTTAAGTAGTGATGAATCAGATATAGAAGACCCGGATGAAGGTGTATATGATGATGATGACGAACCCGGTGGATGTGTTAATTTCACAGTTTACAAATAATAATTATTATTTAAATTCTAAGTTAATTTAATGTTGAATATTTTTGGAAAAATTTAAAATAAAATTTGTATAAAGTCAAAAATAAATTATTTTATTTAAAATTATTGCAGTGAATAGAATAGTGGGATTTAATGAATTTCAAAAATTAAGAAACATTCCGTTAGGGTAAATAGGTTATACATGAAAATTATTCTTCTAAATTTCACCTTATTAAAAACAATGTTATATTAATACAGAATTAATAGTTTTAGATTATTACGAGAAACAAACTAGTGAATTACACTGAACTTTTCAAAACCTTAAATATAAGATTATGATAGACTTATTTGTATTTATTTATGTATGTATGTACATATATTTTGATCACAATATTCTCAGGTATAAAAAAGTGAATCAGTTTAAATTTAGATCCTGATAAAGATGCTTTTTTCTGTATAAAAGCAAAATATCAGAATAATGATTCTTATTTAAAATTAAAATTAATTAATAATGGTCTTGTGTGATAAGACTAATGGTCATATTGAGGTGAATCGTGAATGGAACGCTACATGAAAAAATTCTGAAACTAAATGTTAGCAGAGAAATAAAAAAACTTCTTACTGAAGAGGGAAACTGGGACTACAATGTTGTAGAACCGAAACCAGGATAAATATTTCAAGACAATAATAACACAAAATGAAAACTGGATCATCTCACACGAGGAGCAAAGTTGCCACTTAAAGATATTTAGAGAAAAATTTAACCATAAAAGTAGCAACGGAAATAAAGGTACATACTTCATTTCATGAAAAATGTTAGCTGGCTTAACGGCATAGCCTGATGATTGAAAGAAGTCACGTATGCCACCTATCTAACCAGCCAACCAATGTCAAATGTAGGTATGTATTAAATTCTTAGAATCTGATTCAAAATAAATAACATGTCGTCTGTACATAACATATATACATAATACATACATTCAATAGCATTCGCTCACAACGTAATTATTTCAATAAATAATAACTGAAATCTAAAATAATAAAACCATTTGCATTCTTTTGAAAGTATTTAACTTATTTTAGAGTTAAAATACTTCCTACGATATTCATACTCCTAAATCTAAGATTTGCAAAATACTAACTACTCTTTAATAAATTTGTAAGACAAAAAATTAAGGCTGAGAATCGATCTTTGATGAATTTTAATTTATTATTATTTTAAAAAATAAGGAATAGTCAAAAAAATAAATTAACTCTGTTGCCAAATATAATCATTAATACTATAACATCATTAATGCAATGTAAATCTCTATTTCCCATGTTCCAAGGAGTGTTTATTATTCGACGGAGCATTTTGGAAAATTTGAACAATTGAAGATCATTCCTTCCTACATGTGTAGATAACGGTTCCTTTTTTTTTTGTATTGTAAAACAAATTTCAAAACACCCTAACTGATTATTCTGATTGGTTCTTTCAACCAAACAATTTGAAGATTTCATGGACTCCGAAAGAATCTGGTGAATATAAGAAATTATATGCAATTATTCGATGATCAGATAATGATTGTAAGTCGTCAATAAGTTTGAAACCGTGGAATAAGGTGGAAGTCGCAGAGGATCATTTCACGAAAAGTTACTTAAAGGGAAACGTAAATATTTTCACTCAACCGATTTTATTCGATTAATGTCAGTCAAGTAAGAACCATACTTGACTGGCATATTCAAGCAAGTATAGGCCTTACATGTATAACATAAAGATATTTCATTGGGAGGGGTCAAAAAATTTATTAGACTATTTAGAGACTAAGTATTTACTTTTTAAATCCAGGTATATGTATCAGTAAATAGAGTTCGTAAATTTTTATACTAACTCTTCTATTCTATTCTAATTCTTTTCTATTTTGTTTATTATTCTTTGTACTACCCTTCTTTTTCTTTTCTTCTTTTTTATATGGCTAAAAATCTGCGAAGGCAGTTAGGGTGCTTATCTCATTATTTTGGCCTAATATAAACATAAAATTTGAATTGCAAATTTAGATGGCAAAATTGAAACGGTTAGTATGTTGGAGTAACTACAGATGTAGATCTTATTTGGGAGTTACAAGTCTATATGAACAAATGACAAAAGGTAGACAAATCGCTGGTATTTTTAAAATGATAAGTTCCATTCCAGGGTGCCTTATATAAACTAAAAAGAGCTATAATATAAATATTACAGCATGTTTCATAGCACAATTCATAATAATAAATCATAAAGTTTGTTGAAACATTTTTAAGAAAAACTTAAATGCTCTTCAACGTATGCGTATCCAATAAATTTGAGCATAGAACCGCAACAAAATTAGTCCATGAAAAATCGCATTTAATGAACTCAAAAATAAAATGCAAGTAATTCAAATTCATAATAATAATTATTATCTTAACAAACTAACACCAACACAGATTTGTTTTCAAATAATCAACACCACGGTTACAATCCAAGAAATGAAAGTAATATCTGGTAATATCTACATTGCGTCAACAAAGATTAGATTTGATTTTTTTTGTATAATAATTTACCCAACGAATTAAAATAATTGGACCTTAAAACATTTAAAAGTAAAATTACAAAATATGATTTCTTACCAAAAATGATATTGCTACCATATTATCTATATAATATGTATATACAAACATACTTATTATATACAAACATACTTATATTATTATCCATATCTATAATCGTAAATTTTATTAGTTTAAGTTGTTATTGTTTTAAACATGGTATTGTTATTGTTGTTTGTATTGTTTCTCTTCACATTCAAATAACTTTCCTATAATTCCTATAATTTAGTCATCATAATTAGTTATCTTCTGAGGGAGATGTTGTATTGGCGTAGGACCTAATGACTATATCCCAAGGATAGCTGGAATTGCTAGCTTTCCAAAAATATATTTCTTTATTGGCGCATCTTACCCTTTAAGGACGAAAAGGACATTTAAAAGTATCCTTGTTGTTTTGCTGTTTTTGTATAAAAACCGTTATATCTGTTGATCTATTAGATATATATAACTATGTATAAACATTTAATTGATGATGATTGGTGCTGCCGTTATGGAGGTATTGTAGTTTAAAGTAGAAAATTTTGGAAATCTAACTGAATATATATATATAAATATCTAATAGATCAACAGACTTAGTAAAAGGTCATTGGTACGACCCAATATATTTAATTTAGTATATGTACTCTGTACGTAATAATTTCTTTTCGAGATAAATAAATAAAATTGGAATTGAAATTGTTTAATGAGATCTACACAAGAATTGGCTTCTTTGCTCACTATTTTATTATAATGTAACTTGAAGCAGACTTTAGGGTCAAGTGTAATTTAGAGATATTATGTCTTAGAATTAGAATTTAGTCTTAAAAGCGAATAGCCATTCGATTGGTAGTTTAACCAAACTGTTCGAGGAGGATCTTTCCTAGAAAAGATAGTGACTTAACATTTGGTAAAAATAGTATTTTTTTTTAAAATTAAGGTAGGAGAGAGTAAGAAATAGAAAAATAAATAAATAATAAGGAATTAGAAATAGGAATAATATTTAGTATTAAAGATTAGAAAATTATGAGAAAATTAATAAATATTTCTTAATTCGTCTTTTGAAAACTGGCATCATATTTTTGGTGGAACACAAAAGATGTTAAGGTGTTCCATAGTTTAGACTTTAGAGGTTCGGTTATTCAAATAATTTTTATATTTCAAATCGTTGGGCCGAAGAATCTAAACTACAAATGTAAAGAAATATAGAAAAGGGCTGCTTTGAGTACCTATTTTGTTCGAATGATTGTATTATAAACATTTAATATAATTGCAAAATATAATAATAAAAAAAGATTAGACGCAAACACTGATGAAAGAAGTAAGTTGGTTTCTAAATATTGATATGAAAATAAATTATTAGTGAAAGAAAATTCGACTTTTAATTAATAAATGAAACAGGTACAGTGCGTCTAATAAGTTTAAATACAACTTTATATTTTTTTAAATCTTTGCATATATGTAAGCCGAAAACCATGATTTACTTTCATCTCTAAATACAACATTATTCCAAAAGTTATCTGAATTTTTTCTATGCATTTGAGCAGAGCTAAAACGATTTTTTCTATTCATTTCACTAATAAATGATTTTTTTTCTAGCTGAATATCATATTATATAATCAAATAATCAAACTATTATATCAATAACAGTTTGATTACCACATTTTGTTCCCAGATGACTGTTCTATTTGTTGCAGCAATTTTTGATTAATTTTTTACAGGTGTGACGACAGTTCATTTTCCCCTTCCCCTTCTGGGCCGTCTGTACAAACTTGGGCGCCCAGGACTTTGGTTTAATATAACGTAAAAATGCTAAGAGAATGAAATACTCAGCATTTTTACGTTATGCTTAAATATAATAATTAATTAGTACTTAAAAACTTGTCTTTTCCGACATTTATTATTGGCAAAGTTATTTATTATTTCATTAGGGTCTGTAGTTTCTAATGTATCAGCTTCAATAGATAATACACTTAAATTATTTAGTTTAGATTGTCCTAAAGATGAACGTAAATAATTTTTTATTCTTTTAAGGGTCGAAAATGACTTTTCTCCACTGTATATTTCTACATGTAATACTCAAAAATATCCGTAGAGCTGTTGTTATATTTGGAAAAGTGCATTGAATTTGCAACTCAACGATTGTTTTCAAAATAAATTGAGCTTTCGAAAAAGCCTTTAAGTTAACAGATGATAAGTTGATAATATGCTTGAAATGCATATGCATGCATTCCTCAGCTATCATAAGCTGATTTTCGTTTATCTATTTCAGCCAAAAGTGAATCAATAATTATATAGAATGTATTTATTCGCAAACCTGTAGTTTGATCAAATTGAGCGTCAGCTGATGGCTCTTCGACTTATGTTAATTTTATTAGTGGTTTCTAAAATATCATTCTAAAATGATAACATTATTGCTGTTTCCAGAGAATTGAACTGCTTCTCAAAACCTTCTGCTACAATTCTGGTTGAAGATTTTTGTGTCGCATCTATATATATGTCATTTAGAGCAACTTTAAAAGAGTCATATCCGACATATATCGCATTCACCGATTCTGCACGTGCAGACTATCTAGTTTTGCTCAATGATTTTGGGACCTTGCAACTTACAGATAAGCGACGTTTTAAAATTTCCCAACGGCCAGTTGATGCAGCGAAATTATATATATTCTAGACAAAAGCAAACAATTTTCTAGCTTCCAAACAACTTTCTGATGCACACTCACCAATCAAATTCAGAGAATTCACGCGGTACATAAATTGCTAGATTGTTTTTTGATTTTATTCGTGCCTGAAAACTATTGTAAATTCCTGCCATATTCGTTGCATTATCATAAGATTGTCCTCTACAATTCTGCATATTAATGCCGAATTTGGTGCTTGTTTCTATTACACAGTTTTTCATTTCTTCAGCTTTATGTCCAATATTTTCAAGAAAATTTATATAATAACTTATGCGTGATGACAAAAAAATTTGGTTTTTTAGGTAATTTAAAATTTATATTTTAATATGTGATCTGAGGGTGCAAAGTATTTGAGAATAATATTATTATACTTCAATAGATTGCGCCCTCAGATCAATAGCGCTCCTGGGCTACAGCCCAATTAGCCCTTAGGATAAGTAGGGACTGCTTTTTGGTTCATTGCACCTGAATTTCCGTAGTTTCTAATAACTGTTTTTATTCTAGTATCACTCGTCCCAATAGCTGCACCAAATTATCTAAAGGTTTTTTTTTCTAAATACATTTTTAGAATAAGTTTTCTTTCCCCTAATGAAGTATCCGTCATCATCATCATTTTCCCGCAACCCGAACCGTGGAGCATAGGGCGGAGAAGTACGGACCCTTTCTCATTTTTCAAAAATCGCAATGGATTACTGGATTAAGCAAAACAAAACATTTTATATTTAAACTTTTTAATGTAAATTCTGAGGTTTTGAAACTTGAGATTTGGGGAATCACCTAATTCAAAATATCATTTTTTTTGTACTAGATTTGTTTGTTAATTCGCAGAGATGGAACGCAGTGTAGATAAATTTTTGAAATCGTAAATAAATTGCTTGATAGAGGCATTTTAAAATTGAAATAAAGAGTGTATTTAAACTGTTTGGACCCACGATATATCACTAGTAAAAACAAATCTGATTATTATCAAAAATAATATAATTTAGTCAGAGCAAATTAATTTGTATAAGACAGTGTAGATCTTAAGTGTTGTGTAAAATATTCCCATCATTAATAAGTTTGATGGATTGCTTTTATACTTTATTTAAGTACTAGAGATTACTGGTGGACCCAATGCCCCAAATATGTGAGTTTATACTCAGTTGTCGTCGAATTTATTTCTTGTATATTAAGAGAAGGTCGAATAATATAAAATATTTTTTATCTCTGCTTAAGAATGCCAAACTTTTCACACCATAATTTGCAACTTCAAAAATGTGATCTAGCCACAAAAACCACTTTATTTCCCAAGTAACATTATTATCAAGAGTGTAAAACTCTTGAAAATTGGAAAATTATATGATAACACTCTTACAATATACTTGAAGACCCTCATCATAAACCCAATTCTTTTTATGAGGATTAAATTAGCTCTCATAGCATTTTTATTATAAGATAACAACACTCTACAAGTTATTTATTTAAATTTAAATCAATAAAAATCATTTTACTCTTATAGTAAAAGTCTCAGACTACACTTTTCATGAGATTTCAACTCTTGTAGAGTTGTGCTGATATAAGGATTCTTTTATGAGAGCAAAAAAGCTTATGTTCATATTGATTCCAAGGATTTTTAAAGTTTCATAGCTTCCAATATTTTGACGATATTTGGTACTTAATAAATTTTCTTTGTTGACGTTAGACTCTTTTGGGTTTTGGAAGGACTAAATTTAATCCTGATTACACTTTTTGCTCTTGGATCTTTTGAAGATTACTTTTTAGTGTTCGAGATATGTTGTGTATGTTCTCTTGTGCTTGTTGCTATTATAGAAATGTTATTTCAATTTCGTTCAACTTCCGTCTCTTTCTCAAAATCATACAAGGAATCAAGGGTATCTATCTCATTATTTATCAAATCAAAATAAAGCTTTGTTTCATTAAAATCAATAACCCATTAACCCATAGCTTACTCCATTCACTTACAGATAATAGAATCTATTTAAAATTTTATAAGTGGCTATAATTAGAAAAAAAGAAATTTAAAAGTAATGAGAGTTAACAACAAATTAGAAGAACAAAATTAAAAAAAAAATATTAAGAAAAGTGTTCATTAGATTTTTCTATTCTAAGTGGTTCTAAAGTCATTGCCCAAAACTGTTTTATCCGATTCTGTTAAAACTGCTGAACAAACTTAATAATTATTAGGATCGTTGTGTTATCTGTAAAGGTAGTAAATAACGTGCGAAATAATGAAAGCAATGAATGTAGATGAAAAACTAAGAAAGTCAATCGGAAGCATTGGCCAATTCGGGTTCCTAGTTGTTATTTAATTTCATACTAGCTTTTGTTAAAAATAAAAACAAAAATCAAGTTCATTTCATTTTTATTATTTTTTTTTTTTTTTAAATAAAATAACATTTAAAACATTTACACAAAAAACATTTACATACATACGTTACACATGATTTTAAAAGAATTTAATTTTTGTTTTATTTTTGTTTTTTTTGTTTTTAAAGAAAATTTCATAATATTTTTAATAAACATTTTTGTTTTACAAACAACAACATATTAAAAATTAATTATTTTTTGTTATATTTTGGTTTAATCTTTTATTTTTGTTTTGTTTTAGTTTTTTTTTTTTGTTTTTTTTTTTGTTAAATACACAACTTTAGATGTTTTTACATAACATGAATAGGAAAATGTAAAAAAGAAGTAACACATGTTTATTTTTTGGGTTTAGATTTTCCAAAAAGAAAATTTGTATTAATTTCTATTCTATAGATTTTAAGAAACTAAAAATTTTATATTTTATTTTTGTTATTTTATTGTTAAATTTTTGTTGTTGTTTTATAGAAATAAATAAGAAATAAATATAGATAGAAATTAAATTTAAATTGAATTTAATTAATTGAATTTTTTTTTATTAGCTAGTAAAATTTTTAAGACATTTTTATTAATTTATGTTTGTTTTTTGTTCACTAGGATTATTTATCTTGAGTATAATGGTAAATAATATTTAAGTTAGTTATTATATATTTACATATAATATGTATATAATTTAATGTTCTTATGAATAAGTATACTTTCTAGTATGTTTTAGGCACTGTAGAAACATTTTAGTTGTGTTATTTAGAAAACCTTTTTTTGTTTTTGTTTTTGATTTTTCAAAAATTCTGAATACTATATGACGACTTGTAAAAATAGAGTTTTTGTTTTTCATTATTTTAGAAGATTTATAATGTTAAAAATTTTAAGTTTTTTATATTTATTATTAAAAATTTTTTTAACATCACAGTTTTATAAAAAATATTTTTGTAGCATGAATTCGAGTATTTTAAACTTTGATTTTAACTTAAAGGGTCTACAAATTTAATTTAATTATATTTTATATTCATATTGCTTTTCAATAAGTTATATTTTTGAATACAACGTGCTTACAAAATAATTTATATAGTGTACACGAAAATGATTTGTTGATGTTGTTGGGAGTGGAATGCTAATTAGAAAATGCGTTTAATGGTTATTCGAATCTAAATTCGAATTATAAGACTAGACAAAATAAAAATGGTATAGTTAATAACAATTAGTTAGACTATACAAATGAAATTTAATTGAAAGCTGGAGCTGGTTCTGGATTAATTTGTTGAAAATTGAAATATTAATAAGTCTAATAGATTCCTAAACTATAGTATAGTGTCTTCCAAGCTGGAAGTACTGGGAGACGCTGGATAAAGTACTAAAAAACGGGTTCTGTTCGACTAAGTGTCAGCTACGGTATTGTGACAAAATATAGTGACAATCAAGTGGCAATTAGGGAGTTAAAGTCCTAATTAGGATTTTTGTTATTTTCATTTTATTTCTTTACTACAGTTGTATACTTAAAACTTAATACTTTGAATTTTTGCTCACATTTAAAATTAAGCAATATAGGTATATACTTTGAATTTTTGAATTTGTTTACTTGTAAGCTAAAATTGTGAATATTTTATAACATATACTCTGTATGAGTTTCAAGCTCTTTTAGAGAGAATTAAAATACATAATAATAATAATAATAATAAAGCATTTTAGAGATTAAAATAATGTTTTTTTTGTTTTTTAAGTTAAGCCAAACACTAGGTTTCAAACGATCCCTTTATACACTAATGTATAGCTTGGGAATTATTTGACGACTACAGCCAGAGTGGTATACAGTAAGACTGTGTTGGATGAGCTTGCTGGAAATTGGGATGGTATTGACATCAGTCTAACTAGTAAACAAGTGTGTAGTGATATTGATAGTATTACCACAAGTTCAGCAATATACGATTTTCAGCAAGTTATACCTGAAAAGCGATAAGAGGAAAACTTGAAAATTATATCTGATTAATAAGAAAAAAGTTAATAGTAATTAATAAGTATAATAAAATGTATATTAAATAATTGGTTAGTATCTATAAAATTTAAGCCCCTTAATTTATAGACCAAACGGAAAAACGATGTGCAAAATTTTCTTTAGTTATATCCAGTGTACTTTGTCAGACTATTCTGTTGAGATGTTTTAAAGATAATTGTTATGTATTTTTTACCATAGAATTTAGTTAGGTAATTCGGACTAATGTGATCATAATAATTTGTGTAATATCAAAATCACAGAAATTATATTGATTTATTTTTTGAAAATTAAATATATGTACATTACTTACATATGCTTTTTAAATACAAATTATTTTATTATGCAGGTACATATATAGAGGATCAACATTTTGCATACGAGCTTGTTTTAAGTGATAAACCTCTAAGAATATTATAAAAATACATATAGGTTTGGTAGGTACGAGTAGCTGCCTAAGTCCGTAATATATACCCAAACCAAAGAGGTTACTTTATTATACCACAGTACCTCGTTTCTTCGCGTGGATCCTACCTGTTAAAGTGTTAAACTAATTCGAACTTTTTACGCACGCATTAAATAAATTCAATATAATTTCTGAATTTTAAATCCAAAATCATCATCATTATCAACAGAGGGGGATATAGGACGGAAAAATCGAAATACAGGTGTTAAATTTGTATTATTGAAAAAATAGGTTATTACAGTGTGATTCTGTTTACAGAAGGCGGTTTTCAATTTCTGTTTTTATTGATCAAAAAGAATATTTGATTGTGCATCATTAAGAATAAAATTGATTGGAGATTGTAAGGCATAAGTCGAAACAATTGTGATATTATCAGATATCAAATTGACAACATATGAATTATGATCAAAGTATGAGCACGATTAATAAGTCAAGTTAAATGCACTGCTGCTCTACTAATATTAAACAAGACCAATTTCAGGTTTCTTATTGACTTATTAATGAATAGATTTGAGGATCTTTACACAAAATGTATATATTTTGATAAAACAAGAATTTAATGTACTATAGTAAAATAAAACCAGATTTAGTGAATGATGGAATAGTGTTTTACTATAGAAAGAAGATCTTGAAGAACAGTTTAAATATTTACCCTGAATAATAGTCGATAGTCCTGGCAGGTAGTGTTCACAGTTATTGTAATTTTAATTATGGTAAATATAACGAAATAATAATAATAATTATACAAAAATCAAAATTTCAGAACAAGAAGCAATAGATCTAAGCACCATCATGAATATGTTTGTTTAACAATACTGTCTGATCTAAATCTATGTAGAATATATTTTCAATATCTTTGAAATGCAAATAATATTTAAACTATATTTGTTGAATATTTAAAATATGTTCTACACCCAGATTTAGATTAATGATTCTGATAGTATAAATCAATATATTAAAATGAAATTTCAGAGTTTTGGCGAAATTTATCCAGAACTCCATCTTCAAATTTATCTTTATTAATTTTTCATTGGTAAAATTAAAGCTAAACAGCTCTCATTATGTGATAGTTTATATGTATAATGAGATCAATCATAAGAGACCTTTTAATTACTAAATTTAATAAATAATTGTAATTAACTTATTAGACATCATTAATTACATATCAATGAATACAATGCTTGGTGAAAGGGGTAAATGAACTGATTCCTAATAAAATAAAAGGAATCAACATACTTATGTTCATATGTCCAGTGATGCCGTAGATTAACATTCAACTGTTTTTAATTTCTTAATTCTGCTACGTTATATAATATATCTTTATATAAATATATTGCGTTGAAATGTGAAAAAGGCACAGACTTAAATCAATTTTTTAATCATTTCCAAAAGTTTATAACAAAAATTTAATTTGAATTAAAATATAACCAATTTCCCATTAAAGTCAAACATCAAAGTTAATTATTTTCAATCGATTTCATGCATTCAAAGAGAGGATATTTTAGCTTTTCTATTATGTATATTTATACATACATACATATAGGTAGTTAAGGGTATACAGCTTTAAATATTTTAAAATTTACTTAAAACAAAATTAGTCTACGGGGAAAATGAAATTTTTTTTAAAGATACAATTAGTAAAAAAGACATTTAAAATAAACCTATTAAAAGGTTTTAAATTATTACCTTACTTTTATTAAATATACACATATACCATTATTAATCTAAAAATAATTGCTAGAAGTAGAAAATCACAGAATAAATTTAAATGGGAGAAAATCACAGCATAAATTGAGTATAGAGAAATATTTTATTTTTTTTTTCTAAATAATAAAAAGTTGAGTATTTTAATTATGCATAAATTTCCATAAATTAAAACAGTGTTTCTCAATATGTTATTTTTATTCTAGAGGCATTATTTATTTAAATAGTATTTAATTTCTATTGATGTTTTTTTTTATTTTTTTAATTTGTTTAAATTGAAAATTTAATTTATTTTCATAATTTGTATAATAAAAATGACAATTATAATTATTATCATATAAAAATGTGTTTATTGCGAGTTAGAAAAAATAAATTGAAAAAATTAATTAAATCTTAAAAATTTTTTCTGTGCTCAAAGTGTTATTATTGTGAAATAATAACATGGTAGTTCAGTCCATAATGTTTCACTACTATATATACCAAATTTCGTAAATTATGTTATGAATGTTGAATATCTATGTAGATTTTATCTTCAAAACTTTAAAATATATCGAAATACCGAGTTACTTTGTAAAAGAAACACAAACAATATGTAGTAATTGCACAAGTAATAGTTTTTAATAGTTTTGTTTTTTTAATTAATGCTTTTCAGTACATATATTTTCGTAAAAGCTGTCGGAGTATTAATCTTATTAATCATATTAGGTATTATTATCAGATGTAATTGATTTTAGTATATTATGTCACATTTATACATAAAAAAGCTAGTATTCCTCATAGTCTTGCTCAAATATTGTGTATTACATCACAATCTCACTATATAGAATATCACTTCAAATTAATATTGGTGGATTGAAATAAATTCATAGAACAATTTGATATAACATAAAATGTATTTGATTTTTTTTTGTATATACTATTAATAGTCAAAACTTAAGTTAAATAGTACATATTATAATAGTATTAATCTTTGGTTAAAAGAACACTTGTGTTTTCATACCATTTGTTGGCAAAACAAGAAAAAGTATAGTTTGAGAAGCATTTTGTGTTATTAAACAAAATTTAAAGTAAATATAATACTTGTTTAATAATTCAAATTAAAATTCCCTTTTATGTTGTAGAAAAAAATTTTGTGATCCAAACAAAATTATTCGTGTGAAATTCCTTTAATTAAATTAAAAATACAAATTAAAACTGCAATATGAGACAATAGATATTAAAAAAAAATGAAATAAAAACAAGCCAATAAACCTTGGCTCACTTTTATTATAATTTTCATTATGAGAAATAAAAGAATGAAAATAAATAAATAAATAAAAATGAAATGTTTAAGAAAATAAATTTTCAATATTAAAAAGAATTTTTCAAATATTAAACAATTCAAAAAATGTTTTTTCTTTTTTTCATATAGAGAAGATAGCAAATTTAAGTCACTTTAATTACATGAATGCTTGTGAACGTTTTTAATTTTAAATATCTGAATTTATAAATAAAATGAGGTTAGAGAAATTATTTGATGGTTATACAATCATCAACTTTAACACTGTACAATAAACATTAAAATAAGTTTATTAACAATTAAGTTTATAAACTGTTTTATTAACAAAGTTTAATAATCTATGAGGTTTAACGAAATTTTTCATTTGATTGTCCGATTTATTTTTTAAATTGAGAAACACTGATTTAGAACTTGTTTTAAAATAAAATGGAAATTTTCAAATTAAGTTTTGATTATTTTCAATAATTTGCTAAAATAAGATATTTTTGATTTAAAATTGATTAAGTATTATTATACAATTATGTTAGCTATATATATATATTTTCTATAATTAATTGAAACATTTTTTGTTTTTTTTTTGCTTTTTGTTAGTGTGCTTAATTAATATAAAGTTTTGTTTTACTTAAAACTAAGATAATTTAAATTCATATTTTTATTACATATATAAAAAATAGATGAAACATTTATATAATATATGTTTATTATATCTAAGTATATTTTTATTAATTTTGCTTAATAGGTGGCTGGCTGTATTTAATTAAAAAGAAATTTACAATTTTACACAAAAATAAGGAAGAATATTTATTTTTTTTTTGATTTTTTAAAGATTTGAAAGAAATAATTTCATTTCATTTGATTTTACTTAATTTATAATGTTTTAGATAATAATTATAGTTTTTTATTTTAATAAATATTATTATCAAAGCAATAATATTTCAATTAAAATAATATATATATATATATATATTATATTTTATTTTGTAAATTAATTCTAATGCATTTTGTAAATTTTTGATTTTATTTCTAAACTAATTACATTAAAATTATATCCTTTTTATATTGGATATTATATTGTTTGTTATTATATATTTTTCTAGGAATTATTTATTATTAAATGCCTTGGTCATTTTAATGGTGACACTATTATAAAGGCTATAAAAAAGAATAAAATTTAAAATTCGAAGAAACCAATGATTTCGAACGATATTAGAATTTATCACCATATTTTTAGCTGTTGATACAAAAAAGTGTTATTATTGTAATTACTGTTAGTTAAATTTCATTTGAATTTTCCAAATTAATATTTGAAATTTCCTAATTTTTATTTGAATTTTCTTAATTTTTTTTCGAATTTTGTGAATTTCATTTGAATTTTGCGAATTTCTATTTAAATTTTCCTAATTTTCATTTAAATTTTCCGAATTTCATTTGAATTTTCTTAATTTTCTTTTGAATTTTACGGAATTCATTTGCATATTCTGAATTTTCTTTTGTATTTTCCGAATTCCATTTCACAGTTCAGAAATTTGAATTTGAATTTTCCGAATTTCATTTGAATTTTCCTAATTTTTATTTGAATTTTCCGAATTTCATTTGAATTTTCCTAATTTTCATTTGAATTTTCCGAATTTTTATTTGAATTTTCGTAATTTTCATTTGAATTTTTTAAAGTTTCTTTTGAATTTTCCGAATTTCCATTTGAATTTTCCTAATTTTTCGAATTTCATTTGAATTTCCGAATTTTCCGAATTTCTATTTGAATTTACCTAATTTTCATTAAAATTTTCTTAATTTTCTTTTTAATTTTCCGAATTTCATTGTACTGTTCAGAAATTTTCTTTTGAATTTTCCGAATTTCCATTTGAATTTTCCTAATTTTCCGAATTTCATTTGAATTTTCCTAATTTTCATTTGAATTTTCCGAATGTCATTTGAATTTTCCTAATTTTTATTTGAATTTATATTTAAAATATGCTTTAAACTTTAAAGTTTAAAGTTGTATAATGGATTTTTTTTCGAATGAATGTTGAACTTTAAAAATGCTAGATTCAAATGATTTTTTCTTTAAATGAAATTAGAAATTCTCATCATTATTTTAGAAAATGTCTATTGAAATTGTACAAATTGCATAATGTTCATAAAACTTTTCAATCTTTGACATTAGGTTTGAATTTACAACAAAAATTTAAATTGAAATTTTCGAAAATAACTTGAATGGCTCTAGGGCAAAAAATACTTAACCCAATATAACGTCTGCCATTTTACAAGACAATTGCCGAACAAAAAATTTGACAGTGCATTGTAAATCTATTTGAAAAGTTATTAATAGTGGTCAAATCTATCAATTTTGTTTTGCAGTGCATTTAAAAACTTTCTGTGAAAACAGAAAAATTGGCCAAATGGAGATCACAATAGACCTTTTTGGATTTAAGCTTACTTAAGAAAGGATTTAAGAAAACTTTCTAGTTATAAAGACTATGCAGAAAATTTATCTAAATGCCCAACTTTTGAAGATATAATTGTGGTTTGTCTATCATCTTATTGTCTAATAAAAGTAGACTAGGTGCGGTTATTGTCACAAAAAAGTAAATTTTTGTTGTAAAATAACAAAATAAAGTTTGTCTTTAGAAACAATGGTAAAAGTTATTATTATTTTATTATTATTAATTGATCACAATTTAAATTATAAAAAATTATAAGCACTATAATCAGATATTTTTGGCTTAATAATAATTAAATGACATGATTCCAACATATTATTAAAAGAACACCAAATGTCTCGTAAAAAACCAAAAATATGTTGTATTAATACAAAATATCTCTTATCCGTCTAACTTAATACAATCAATTAACAAAACTGAAAAATCATGGTCAGGCTATTTTTATTTACCACTATTTTTTAGGATAGGATGTTATATTAAAAATTAGCCGATTCTGGTATAGAATATTTGAAAACCTTGTTCTAGAGTATTTCATATCTATCACCAGCTTTTTATTATTATGATTATTATTGAAAATACTAATTAGAAATGTATATGATAAGACACTTCAATGCAGTTTGTTTCAAAATTAAGGGATAATGATAGTAAATCCAAAATAGTAAATCGATTTATATATCGGAAATGTAAACGGGGACATTTGGTTTGAAAAGCAGGCGCTAACTACTTTTGCCTAGTGTATTTTTGTTTTGTCTTAACCTTTTGATGAAGATGTAGTTTGACTGAATCTTTTTAAAACATTAAAAAAATCTTATAAGAATTTCGACAATGGAGCTAACAACATACATATATATAAATTTTAGATTACGTTTATGTACAATTTGACTTAGTAATTATTTTGCCCTGCAGTCATATGCAATTTAACTAATCTGTAGAACAATAAAATGTGTTTTTTCTTATTTATTATGACCTTTTCGAAATTAGTCTAAGAAATTCAATTCCAAAATATACATATATTTTTTTTATTTTTAAATATTTTATTGCTTTAAAACGCTTTTGTATATCTATGGTATAAATTTAACACTTACATACTTTAAAAGTTAATTTCTTAAAATATAGTGTTTGTTATATTTTATAAATTTTTTATTTAAAATATTTAAATGATCTAGGATAGTCTTAAAAACTATTTTTTAGAAAACGTATAAAATTGATTATAAAAAAAAATGTTGAAATAAAAAAAAATAAATTCTTGTTAGTTAATTGGTCTAGAAAATAACTTTTTGTTTTTTTAATTTAATAAAAACAATTTTTACTAACTTGCTTCAATCTAGATTGCAGCTTATAAGAAATATTTTATTAACCAATCTGTAAGTATAAAGGTTTGTTAGTAAATTTAAAATTAAAAGAGGGAAATCTCAATTTATTACATACATTTTTGTTAACTATAATAATACCTATTCGTAAATCAATGTGTAGCTTAGCCGATGTAAAGAAATAGATTTGCATGAAAATTAAAATAGTAAAAATATTGATTCAAAGAAACTAGAAACTGGTATGTTTCGGTTAAAAGACAGACGCTCAACTTACTGCGCTACCGAACATATTTTTTTTTTGTTTCAACTTTTTGATTTAGGACCTTTACAGTTTGATTGAATCTTTCAAAACGTTAAAAATATTTTATAAAAATTTCGGCAATGGAACTAACATAATATAATAATTTTTGGTATGAAGTTTTCCAATAAATTTATTGATTTAAGAGTGTTAAAATTAAAGGAAATGATCTCATAATAAAATTATATATATGTATAATCAAAAATATATTTAAAATTAATAAATGTAAATTAAATGTGAATATTATTGGTCCTTTTCCTTTCGAATCTATATACCAACAGCTACTAAAATTAAATTGAAAATTATATAGATTAAAAGTTAAGTCGAGGACGGAGAATCTTAAAATACATTTATTTAAATACATTTCGTAATAACTGTATTAAAATACTATATCTAATTATTTTCTATGTTAAGTTAATTGATTTCGCCATGTTTTTTTTCTTTTTGTTTAAATCATTAAAAAGAGTTTAAAATAATCTTAATTAGCTAATATTATTTCATAAACTCAATTTGTTTTTTTTTGTTTTTTTTTTTGGTTTTTAATTAATATAAATAATGAGAGGAAGCTTGTGCTCTATATTGTTTTGGTGTTGCTTTAATATAGCGCGGATTGAATGCACCTAAAGCTGCTTCATTTGTTGATGATGGTGGTGGTGGTGCTGTTGTTCTTAAATGAGTTCTAAAAAATCTTTGAAATGTATTTATGTGCATGAATGGTGCACATGGTGATTGTCTTAATGCATTATAATTCAAAATCCAATATATTATTGGACTTATAGCAGAATGTGTATAACCTGTTAAAATATATAAAAAAAAAATATATATATATATATATTATACATATTTATTAAGAATGTAATTTAAAAATAAAACATAAAATAAATTGTTAATAAAATTTAAATTAAATAAATGTTTTGTACGTACTACAAGTAATATAGATACCATATTTTTTAAGCAAAATGTTTTTCTTTTGCGATAACATACGGTTTTATGACAGAAATTAGAGCTCAAGAAATTTTGTCTTTATCTTTTTTTTAATTAACATTAAAAATTTTTATTTCAATTCATTGTAAGAAAAATTATATTGCATAATTAAATATAAATGTTTATTGAAACCCTTATTACCTGTATAAAAATTTTTGAAAAGTTTTCAAGGTAATAACAAGAAAATTTATCTGTTAAATTAAAAATTTCTTAAATTTCAAAATTTTCTTAGACACTTTAAAAATGATACCAAAAGTTTGTTTTTGTTTGTTTTTTTAATTTTAATTTTTTTTTATTTTGATTTGAGTCTTAAAAACATCAATGGCGGAGCAGTTACCTACATAATTCAAAAAACATTAGGGTATTTGTTAAATATAATTTGAATAAGAATATTGGGCTATTCTGAGGAAGACGTTGTATCGTCGTAGGAAGGCGTATTACCATATCCGATAGCTGCAATTGCTAGCTTTCCAAAAATATATATTTTTAGTGGCGCATCTTATCCTTTAAAGACGAAAAGGACATTTGAAAGCAGTTGTTTTGATGTTTTTGTATAAAAGCCATTATATATGTTGATCTATTAAATATATATATATATTCAGTTATATATTATAGAAAGATAAGTGTCTGGAGCATATTTGAACATTTATTTGATGACGACTGGTACTGCCGTTATGAAGATATTGTAATTCAAAGTAGAACATTTTGGAAAATTTTATTTTCTTTCTTGAAAAAATTTGAATTTTATTTTCTTTCTTGAAAAACCAAATATTTACATATATACTGTTGGAAAGGTATCTTTTTTTTCTATAACTAAAGAATATATAACTAGAATATATAACTGAATATATATATATATAATATCTAATAGATCAACAGATATAACAGTTTTTATACAAAAACATCAACACAACAAGAATACTTGCAAATGTCCTATTCGTCCTTATAGGATAAGATGCGCCACTAAAGATATATATTTTTTGAAAGCCAGCAATTCCTGCTATCCTTGGGATATGTTCATTAGGTTCATATGTTCATTAGGTTCATATGTTCATTAGGTTAGGAATCGGAAATAAATTATTCCGTTCTATATCGCACTGTTGGGTTACAGGACAATGATAATGACGATACTCTTGACGCTAGATATGCGACCATCAAAACTATAGATAGAGAAGATATAGAAGATATATGCGACCATCAAAAATGAAAAGAAGTTTAAATTGGTCATGTGAGGCGTAATTTAAAATATAAACTTTAATAGCTGATTATTCAGGTAAAAATTTAAAGCCGACTTATATGGGTACAATAATATCTCGACTAGAAAATATTAGAGATATTATTGGCAATGAAACTATAACTGTCGTGATTCATATCGCTAAAAATAATTGTTTAAAATGTGCCATTTTATATGCGCGCTATAGAGCATCAACATAAAAAATAAATACGTAATGCCGTCCGGAACATCCAATCATCGAATATTATATTAATCTAAAGAAGGAAACACTTAAAAGCGATCAGGAGTATTAGATTTAACTTTATTAATTTATACATCAAACTAATATCTCGGGTAGAAACGTCCGATTTTTTTTTATTAATATCTGGATGACATAACCATTAAAAAATATCGGTAACCTAAATAATTTATTTAGAAGGGTTTGTTAAATTACGTGGAAGAAAAAAAAGAAATTAAATCTTTGAAATAAATCCTTGATTAACAAACAAAAAATGTTTAGGAAATTGTTTCGTTCATCATAACACTATTAGAACACATCAGTAGGTATTTTTAGTGTTAGACTACCTATACAATTCCTATTTTCATTTTGATTGATTTTATAACTTATTAGAAGATGTCAATAGTACATCTGTGAGTACATAAATTTATTTTATAATTGTTGATTAAGTTTAGTTTGAAAAATATTAGAGTAGAACGCAACTATACAAAAAATAAATTTCGATATGGGTTGGTTTGATTTCGTTTCGTACAGGGCAATGTTTTTCAATATTTCTTTGAGTTTTTATGTTTAATTGAAAACTTAAAAGTAGGTAAAATTCAATTTCAACAATATATGTTGTCATTTATTGTTTTTTTTTGTTTTTGTTTTTATTATTAACTTACCTAATAATAAACTAGCATATGACATTGTAATATTACAATATTGCTTATGTCCAAATTCAGACCAAAGTATACAGAATACATGAGGTGTCCAACATCCAACAAAAATTAAAGATGCAGCAACTAACATATTTGCTAATCGTCTTCTTGATCTTAATGTTGATGTTTGTGGTAATGGTAAACCAGGTGCTGGTAATTTATGTTTATTCATATCTTGCTTTTGTCGTCGTTGCTGTGCTCTAATTTCTCGCATTTGTCTGTAAAAATAAAATAATAAAAAAAAATAAATAAAAAATATTAATAATGAATGAATATTTAAAATAATGTTATATGTTAGTATGTAAGTGTGTACATATGAATAT
The DNA here is from genome assembly GCA_963942445.1 of Argyra leucocephala. Lineage (NCBI taxonomy): Eukaryota > Metazoa > Arthropoda > Insecta > Diptera > Dolichopodidae > Argyra > Argyra leucocephala. The sequence continues at coordinate 137,602,365 of OZ012677.1, forward strand.
AAATTTTAAAGTTTGAATTCCCTCAACCCTCATCCCTCATGGAAACAGATTTTCCCCTTCAAAGTTACTATAAGTTATTTAAGGATAATTAACAGTTATTAAATGCTATTAAGTTATTTAAGTGAATCATTTTGTATATAATAATAATATGTAAGTAATTTAAAATAATTATATATAATTCTCAAAATAATTATATTGTAAAATTAAATAATTCCATTTTATCATTTTAAAGTAATATAAAAATCTAATTTTAAATAAAAATAAATTTTAATATAATTTTCCGGATATAATCTTCTGATTTGATACTTATTAAATTGAAAAGAGATTTAATTTCTTATGAATCCATGATACAGTGATTACAAAATAATCTTATTTATGATATTTTATTTATACAATTTTTTATTGAATCAAAAACTAAAGTGTTTTTATATATATATAATTATATATGTGTATATACATATACGTACAATATAATATTATTTTATATATAATGTAATATTATTTCATACATAATTCATATGTATTTATTATACTGTATTTCAACAATTCAATAATAAATAATAATAATATATAATATAAAAAAAAATATATATGAACCCTACATACATTCGAATCAGGACATTGGCAAAAAAACAAAAATACTAGGATAAAAAAATGATATGAAACATGAATTGTATAGTCGAATTGAATTCAATATGAGCTCGTAATTGTGTAATACATATATATTTATGTAAGTTGATTTCCTATTTTTAATAATTATTATTATTGATTGAGGCATTTCTAAAAGACCACAAAATACAGAAAAAAGCAATAAAAATTTTCTTTTTGAGTGTGGTGTATTTCAAGTAATGTGAGAATTTTTTATTTTACCTCTACATAAATATTCACTGTTCTTATACACTGACTGAGCGATTGTTTATCGTGATTCACCACAATGCGACATTATTTTTTATAGTGTAAATAAAAATATAAAAGGCTTAAAATTTTATTTTACTTGTAGGTGTATTCCAGATATAGGTACATACTACTATTTTTCCTTTTTTTAAATTAACTTTTCAAATTATGGCATATTTTAAGTTATTTTACCACAATATATGTACATAATAATATATATACAGAGTGTTTCGATTATATGATATTTATTTATTAGGTTATAAATATGTACTGCAGAAAATCTGGTTTATAGGTTTAAAGCGAATTGTTGGGTTGATTTTTTTTAATAAATTCTATTTACTTTATATGACAAGTCTTCTCAAGTAGTAATTAGTGTATCTAAGTCGTTTCGAGTTGTACAAAATGAATTGTGATGTGATAGAACAAATTAAATTCCAAAATCTAAATAATGGAAATGTATAATTTATTGGTAAAAAATAAGCATCTGAAAAACTAATTTCATAAATTATATATCTGTTATCATATAAGAGGTATAATTTTGTTTATTTGATCGGAATTTACATTTAAAGCCAAGCCTATAGGTATATGACTAAATGATTTATTTGAAAGTTACAGGGTCAAGGAAGAATAAGTTACGATTAGAAAGGGTTTTTTTTAGCTGTTCATGTATTGCAATAACGAGATTGATCCAAGTTTATTTTTGTGTGGTTAGAATATACTGACACATAATGGAGATATGTACTAGACTTTCTATTAAGATCATTGTAAAAAGTACAGTAAGTTATAAAGTTATAAAGACGATAACCATATAGTTTTTATATTATTGGCGAAAGGTATTACTTTTTATTTTCCCTGTTTCTAAAACTGTGCTTCATTATTATTTTCACAAAGGATAGTTGATTATTCTACTGTTACTATTCTACTTCGTGCTGCTTACGCCACCAGAAGAAGACGAATTTTATCTACCAGGTGATTTCAAAAAGTGTTTATCATATTGTTAAATTCCTACCGATTAGGCTATATATAGACAGATAAAGATATAATGGGCTTTATTTATGTGAGGTTCTACATAATGGGGATCTTATGACCAATCACAGGGTATAATATTTAATTGCCATTTTGAGAGTTTTTGATATAGTTTTTAAATTTATAAAAACGAATTCAAATATAGTTTTGATCGATTGCGCCTGTCAGGACGCAATGACTTTATTTTCCATAATAAAATTTAAGAAAAACGAAAAAAAAAAATAAATAAAAATTAACTTTATTATTTTAATTGAATTCATATTTATTATAAAAACATAAAAATATTAAAATATAGCTACTTTGAAAATAAAGCTTTTCTGGCTTTCATTCGAGAAAATTTTAATCGCAAATCTTCAATCTTTAAGTAATTCACGATGTCGCTTTCAATGGAAGTAATAGCCAAATAGTTTAGTCTATCTTGACTAATGCTTGATCTTAAATAGTTTTTTAATAATTTTTAGCTTTGAAAAGCTTGTATCTGCACATGCTACCGTAATTGGTAATGTAAGTAGAATTCTTAATACAACAGATACATTTGCAAAGATTTCGTTTAAATTACTTTCATATTAAAAATTACTTTCATAGAAAAAAGAGGAAAGGGATTTAAGTTCAAAATGTAATTCTTCTCCTGAAATATCCTTTTGAGATCTTTCAATCGATTTCCAATATGTTGCAACAAATTTTTAGCTTTTTATCCGGCATCGAGAAGAGACTTTTGAGGTGGAATAAAAATTTGAATGGTTCAATTCCAGCTTGAAAGGCTTCAAATCTTTTATCTTTTATCACCTGTGTAGCACACTCAAACATCTTATCGAAAACAATTTATTTGTATGTTTTTTTTGGGCATACATTTTCTTCTGTAGTTTGACGCTCATCAAAAAATCTTTTTCGTTTTCTTTCCCTTCCAGCGGATTCGAACTATCCACTTTTAAAATATAAGCAAGTTCCTGTACTTGTAAAATAATGGTATCCAATTTTGTTTTGGTTGTAGCTTTTCTCCAAGAAAGACATTGTTCTTTCCAGTGATATTGAAGCTTCCATAATATTCATTGTAACTGATTGAAGATGGTTGCTTGCCAAATTAATTTCAAATAAAAGCTCATACCAAATCTTAATCGAACATAGGAAATTGAAACTTGTTATTTTTGAAGCAATTGATTTTGCTGTAATTTTCATAACTGCTTCATGTGTTGATTTAGAAACACCAAACATTTTTGGAAGTTCAAAGTGATGAGTTTTATAGCATTAATGTGACTTTCCCATCTCGTATCGCTTAGTGGTTTGAGAGTTGAATATGAACATTTTGACTGTAAAATTACCCGTCTTTTTATTGAATGGAAATTGCTCAAAAAATAAATAATATTTTTTTTGAAAAATAACTCTTTTTAAAAAAAAAATTATTCTTCACAGACGGAACAATATTGTCCAAATTTGAAACGCTATTAAACTTGAAAATAAGAAAATTCTGTACAATTTTGCCGTCTTTTTGTAATTTTCTACCTAGGGGCCTGCCTGAAAACCACGCATCATACCCGCTTCACGCCGGGCCAGCCTGTAGATATTATTCTAACTAGGTATTATTATGTTTGGGTATTTATCTAAGTTCAGGATTAAGATAGAGTCAAGTGTTAATGAAATGAGCAGGAATATTTCTATATATATATATACATATATATATATTATTCTTTAACTAATTCTAAATATAAAAAAAAACTGTAAGGTTTTTTTTTGTTTTTTTTTTGACTTCCGGGTATCTTAAAAAGTTTTAATTAATTTTTTTAAGGATTATCAAATACCACTCTTTACACTAATTTTGAGAAAATATTAATAAAAAAAATATTTTATTATCACTAAAACTGATTTGATTTTGTTGTGATGGATTCAAAAAAACTTTTCTTGAAAATACAACTTCTAAAAAATTATAAAATTATTATAAAAATTATTAACTTTTTTGTTTTTGGAAACTTGCTAAATAACAAAATTTTTTATTTATTGGTTTTTGTATTGTCTTTTGAAAATTTATTATTATGTCCTTGAAATCATGTTCATAATCCATAATTTATAATACATAATTGTGTCCTTAAAATCGTGTTCATAATCCATAATTTATAATCTCAACACAACACTAATAACATCATATAAAAGGAAATATTATATCTTATAAAACATCCTGTTTTTGTGAATTGAGGATATACATATATATATATATATTATATTTTATTGTATGAAGTGTTTCAAAAATAAGAACAATATATGCTTCCTCTCCCCATAATTTCTATTGTTTAACAAGATTTAATAAGATTTTAAGAGTGGATCTATAATGGCAGTTAAGTTTTCAATTAAAAACTTAAGTCTTATTAGATACACATGTATGTATGTAAACTCGTAAAATTGTGTTGTGATTAAATAATATACAGTGCATAGCAAAATTATTTGGATATAAAAAATTATGTATAGATATAAGAAATATGAGTGTGAAATGTTGGTTCAATCAAGAATTCTTAATATGAATACTGAAATGATATAATGTTTATTTATTTTATTTTTTTATTTATTTATTTAAAAATCTCAAAAGGAGCTTAAAAAGCTCGTACAGAGTTCATTTAAATTTGTGTTTTTATTCATATTATCAAAAATTAACCAAAGTTAATCATTAATGTATATTGTATAGTAAAGTTAAGAAAAAAAAAAAAATAATTAATTATTGAAAAAAAGATATATATTGAAAAAGTGCAAAAGAAATAAAAGAGTTATCACGTCGAATAAAAAAAAAAGAAAAGAGAATATTAAGTTATGTTAAATTACTATTATTAAACATCAAATTTAATAAATGCACGACTTAAGTATATCTTCTAAAATTGTTTTATGAATATCCATTTATATAAAAGGTTTTAATTTTATTTTTCAAATTTTTATATGTTAAATTATGAAGATCTTGAAATTTGTTCAACATATCGTTGTACTTTTGTATACTTGAACTTACCTTCAAGACGATTTAAGTGCAAAGAAACTTCATATCTTAAATAACTAGAATTTCTTGTATTATAACTACGAATTTGATGATTTGCAACTAGATCCATATTAGATTTGATATTATTATTTTGTATATTGTGGATATGTAGAATTTGAACCATGTCTCGATGATCAGCGAGTTTTAATATATTCAATCGATTGTGAATTTGATTAGTAGATGTTCTAATTGGTACACCGAACAGATTTTTTATAGATTTGTTCTGTATTTTCTGTAATGTTTCAATATTTTTATTGTAAGTGTTTCCCCATATATTTATGGCATAACTAATCACACTGTGAAACAAGCTGTAAAAGACTTGCGTTTTCATTTCAATAGGTACTCTAAAACCAATTTTTTTAAAAACACCTGCAATTCTTCTAATTATTTTAATTAAATTTATTGTTTGTTCATTCCAATTTAACTCATCATCAATAATGATACCTAAGTATTTATAAGTGTGAATAATATTACTATGTTTGCATTTCATAATCATATATTTGGTTTTCTTCGTACTAACAGAAAGTTTGTGTTTGTTCATCCAGTTTAAAATAATTACCATGTCTTAATTCACTTTACATTCTAGCTCCTCGATATCTTCAGTTTCATAGATAACAACAATATCGTCGGCGTACATATACTCGTTACAATGCAGCTTCAATTTAGAGAAACTACGAAAATAGCACGAAAACAACACTGGACCAAGTGAGCTTCCTTGAATCACATCAGATTCAATATTCAAAATTTTACTTTTAATATCCTCACACTCTGCAAATTGCTTTCGGTTTTCAAAATAGTTCCGAAACCATTTGTGTTCATTACCTCTAACTCGGCATTCGAAGAGAATTCTAAGGAGAGTTTTCGTGTCAACTGTGTCAAATGCTTTCGTTAGATCGAAAAGCACAAGACAGACTTTCTTCTTTTTAGTAATTGCAGATTGCACTCGAGCTATTACATCAAATAAGGCGGTAGAAGTATTTGATTTTTTTGTAAGCCCATATTGTGATTCAGCCATAAGTGCATTATCTCTTAGATACGCTGATAGTTCATAGAGAACAACATACGTCTCTATTAGTTTACTAAAAGTTGAGGCAATTGAAATGGGTCTGAAGTTATTAATGTCATCTTTATTACCATCTCTTTTGTATATTGGCACAACTTTATTTATTTTAAGTTCATCTGTAATTGTTACATATTTTTTATTATTTAATGAAATACTTTTACTGAGTATGGAACTACGAAAGGGACCACAGAATGAACAATAATGAAAGTAATGAGTTAAGTAACAGTATTTTTCCAATAATTAATCAAATTAAGAGGATTTAATTAAATTAATATTGTTTACTGAGTGGTTTAAGATAAATTACTAATTAATAAAAAACATTAAAAAGGAAATTTAACCATTAGTATTCAATTGAGAATAAAAAAGTGTTGATTGATAAAATTGCTGAAACGAAATTAGCTACTATATGTATATCTGTATATTAGTTTGTTCAAGGGGGAAGGAGTTGTTATTTTAAAATTTAAAAGAAAATTTATTGACTAAATCGAAGGTACTCTATCGACTGGTGATATTTTCAACTTCCGGAAAAACTTTCATAGAGCACGCTCGATGTTATAGGTACATAAGATTTTTTTTAATTTTAAAATAACGGCTCCTTTCCCTCTTAAAAAACTCATACGCATGCTATATGACACCCGGCATAACTGCAGAAAGGAGTAGATAATTTAAAATGTTTTATTTCAACGATTTACAAATAAAATTATTTTTGTTGGCTGGTTGACATTTGTCATGTAATATTTTTGAATTTAAATGATTTTCGTATCAAATGCAGCTGCACTTTATTGTTTAGATACGTAATTCTAGCATAGTCACTTTTATTACCAGAAAACAATTACCATATTTTATTTCGCAATTTCAAGACAGAAAAAAAAGACAACGTAAGTTAATGAGAAATCTACTGTTTTAACGAATAATAAATTAAAAAAAAAACAAAATATTGATGATTATAATGTATTACCTTCATCATTTTCAAATGATTATTATTAAAAAATTGATAATAATTAATTAATTTACATCGATTTAAGGGTTCAGAGGCATTTTTTGGGTACAACAATATTCAGAGAATCAATTTTGAGATGACTATATATTATACAGGAACATCAATCGGAAAGAATATATTCAAATTTTAAATTTTCATTGCAAATAAAAATTTTTGTCATATAAATTTATTTACCCAAAGTTTTTAAAATGTAAAAATAAAATTGTTTTTTCATCTACTCATCACAATTTTATTTTGTGTAGTTGTCAGTACTTATTTTAAAATTTAAAATACTTTTTATTTTTCTTTCCAGGGCCAGATTTATTTTATCATCTATTTTTCCGTTACTATTTACTTTAATTTAACATTCAAGCAATAAAAGATTTAGACAGAGGAAAGAACATACATATTCCTAAGATCATTCATAATAATCGCCTATGCTGATGATGTTACAATTGTAGCCACGTCATATCCTTTGCGAAGTAAGAGAAGTAAAATTAAAAATATATCTGATCAAGAACTTTCTACAATATAGGAGTAAAAATTAACGAGGCTAATACCAAATTGCTCTAGGAGCAATATTAACCGAGATATGAACATTTGAAGTTTTTATAAAAATAAGAAAAAAATCTGAAAAAGTAAACTTTGATGCAAAATTCGACCCTCTAGGAGCAATATTAAGCAAGATATGAGCGTTTAAAATTTTTATAAAAAAGAAAAAGAAACAATAGAAACATAGAAACAAAATAATATGCCCAAAATATGAAAATAAATAACTATACGTTGGAAGGCATATATTGTTTTATCTAGGTGCCTTGATAAATAATAAAAACGTCATGTATTTGCCAATTAATAAAATATAATTCAAGCAGTACACAAATATTGCTACGCTCCAAAAGCTGTTTCAAAACTAAAATTACCATAATACAAACAGTCTTAACATATAGCTGCGAAGCCCGGACAATGACAGTTACTGACGAAAATAAATTAAAAGTATTCGAAACAAATATACTGAGAAAAGTATTTGATCTCAAAAATGACGTTGATAATAATATCAAATCAGATTAGATGAGCACTAATTGAAGCACCAATTGACTGAGATGAAATTGTAAAATTTGTTAGGGCACAAAAATTAATATGGACATGCAATTAGGATGAATGATCAAAAAATGCTAAAAAGAACATTAGATTCGCAGTATGGAACAATACTAAAGCAAGAGATAGACCAAGATAAAGATGAATGGAGGAAATTGAGGACAACTGTTAAAATATTGAAATTAACAGTTGCATAATATAGATTAGAATGAATGAAGGTTTTAAACGAATATCAAGCTGAAAACAGATGATGATTAAGCTATCCAATATTTTCATACAAAATTGTGTAAATAAAAACAATCTTTACAAATGTAGGTTCCTACCAGTAAGTAAAAGTCGAATTATTGTAATAAAATAATTGTAATAAAAGAGAAAAACATTTTTAAATGTAATTAAAAATATCTAGATATAAATATATTTTACGTTTAAATTGTCGTCGATTTTTATAACTCATAGATGTATTAATAACATCCTTTATTAAGTTATAACATCGACCAAAGTAAAAATCAAGATTTGTATATAGGTAATCTAACACTATAAATACCTATAGTTTATACTTACGCCTGAAAATAATTACTGTTATTATAAAAATAATGAATGTTATTATAAAATTAAGTACGTTACGATAAGTAAGTAATAATTACAGATACAATGTTGGTATAACTCTATATTTATATATTAGTGGAAATCAAATAAATAAATCAGACTTTTTATAATTAATTTTTTTGTTTTATACTGTAAAAAGTAATTCGAATAAACTCAAAAAATTTAATCGTCGCAATACAGATTGTGAAGCTTTAAACACGGTTCAAAAATATCAAAATCCTTACATTTTACATTTTTTTTATATTACTTTCCTTTTCAGCTAAAATTTTTATTCAAAAAAATCAGAAAAAATGGCCAAACAAACAAAGAAAAATTGCTGATAAATATGATACTAAGGTGCCTCACTACGTAAGATGTTAAAAAATATGGAAATTACCCAACATTGAAAATATAATTGTACGTTTTATAGTTAGTATGCAATGAAACGTATCTGTATGGATATTTGGTCATGTAAAAGATGCAAACATGTTGTTGCTGGCGGAACCTGAGTATAATATGTTCAAGAAACAATACCTCACAGTTTAAAGCATTTTTCAAATTTAACATATTAAACCGATTAAATCAGGTAATCAGTCAGACTATAAATCCAATATTAGCACATTGACATCGTTTACTATTGGTTCATCCAACAGACTTCTGTTCAAAATTGGTAAGTTCAACACAGACAGATGCAGATTCGGCTTAGAAGAAGAGAAATTTCATCTCTTAATTCTATTTGTTTGTGAAATCATAGCTTGCAAAAATCATAAATATTTCCAGGTATCCACATCGCCTATAATGGTGAAATTAATATTAAAGCAATAATAACGTTTACCAAGGATATAGACCTGCAATTTTAAGATACATCAGATCTAGGGATTGCAATACCGGGATCCCGAATACCGAAAAACCGGTATTCCACACATTTTTCTGGGGTATTGGAATCCGGTATTGGTGAAAAAAAATACCGGTATTTTGGTATTTTACAAAATATTAATTATTTTTGTATATTAAATCAATTTTAACATATTAATGTTGATTTTATAAACTCTTGATCGATTTCCTGTCCTATCACTATTTATTTAACTTAGACTTACATAATATGACACATGCCAAATAAAATTCAAAATTTAATAAATATTTTGAAAAGTGTGTTAAACTGTACTTTAACTACTCAGAAACAATTGTAGAAAGTTTCAACGACGTAGATTCAAATTACAATAATTAGAATTTTATCGTCAACGATATGTCCTCAAAGGAAAAATTACAGATAGCGATCGATAAAAAATTGAAAAAAACAGTTTAATCGGTAATCTAAAGATCTGTAGGACTCGAAGAAACAATTAAAAAAGAAATACCTTTTTTTGAAGTAGAAAGAATATTAGGATTGAATCTACAGAGGGTACATGATCATGTATTAACGATCCCGCCAAATAGTGTAGAAGCGGAGAGAGTCTTTCCAACGGCAAATTTACTTGTCATGAAAATTAGATGCGGAATGACTGATAAAACTTTAGATAAAATTTGTTTTCTGTTAGCTCATTTTTTAAATAAATATTATTGTTCCAATGTGACCATTGAAAAGTATTGCAATCTTTACAAAATATATATTACATAATATAACATGTATACTTAGATTGTAATAGTTATAAGTACATGCTTTTTTTAAATATGAACTTTATAATTTTGTTTTTATAGTTTTTTTTTTTATATAAATGAATTTAATTATGATTTAAAAAATTTAATGTCTTTTTCTAATGTCTTATATAATTTTCTCATGGTGTTAAACCGGTATCCCCGTTTTCGTAAAACAAAATACCGAAATACCGATATTAATGTTTTCGTCCGATATTGCAATCACTAATCAGATCTGAAGTGGTTGCATCTATATAAAATCCGCATCGAAAAAAGTAAAAACAAAACAACAGAAACTCAGTAAGATCAGCTGTCAGACGTTTAAAAGAAACCAAAGAACTAAGGTTTAAAAAAATTTTAAGTGCATAATACCAGTGCGTGGGAATTATTCCAGACCATATTAAAGTGAATGTAAAAAATGATGACAAAATGTTTAACAAAAAATATGTTCATCCTTATTCAAATCCTGCCACCAAACAAGCTTCTAATAATGTGGCATAAGCCGTATCAAAATCATTTTGGTATTAACTGTTACCTACGAATACTAGGTATAAATTTATTTTTGTAAAAAAAAACTTTTCCTTTTTTTCTTTTAATTTTCTCTTTTTCTTTCAACAAATTATTAAATACAGAGTGGCATTTTGTAAAATTTCATATTTTTTTTAAGTACTCTGTGCTCTATATAAAATAATTACATAAATTTATTTTTAGAAATTTTTATTTTAAATTTTGAATATCTTAAAATTATTTTTATTAATTTATGTGTACCTAAATTATAAGAAAAATATGCTTAAACATGGTCAGGATTTCATCCTTATTTTTTTTTTCAAGTTCAAAAGTTAGCCTAAAAGAGATATATATATATTTTTTTTGTTAACGAAATGAATGTTAAAATTTTGGCAAATATAAAACCATATTACAGTTATGAATTGGGTTACATTAAAATTAATAAAACAAAAAAAAAACAAAAAAAAACGAATTTTAAAGAAACTAAAACGAATACTCAAGAAGATATTTTAAATAAAACCGAATCGTTACGGTTGAACACCAACCAGCAGTGGTTGGTTGACATGCTAAATTTAATTTTAATAAAAAAAAAGAAAAAAAAATGTTTTTTGTTTTGTTTTGTTGAAGTTCTCTAAATAAATAACTAGACCCTAAATATTCAGACAAAAAAAAAAAAATAAGAAAAACAAAAAATAATATTCAAGTTAAATATAATTTTTTATTGTGTTTTGATTTTCATATTTTTATATTATTTTATACGAATGAATATTACTACACAAAACCAAAGTTTTTATTTACTCAAATATCCTTAAAGATCCTGTTTTGAATGGATAACTAATTGGAATACCGTTTTAAAATATTTTCTTTTGACTGGAGTAACAAAAATAAAAAAAAACAACAAATACAAAAACAAAAACATAAAAAATGAAACCAAAGAAACAGTATAAAGAGAAAAGAATAAACGCGTAATAATGACGATAAAAATCATGTCTTTATAGCTCCCCTTTGGCATGGCAACTGGAATAAATTTTTTTATTTATTCTCTTTTGTTTTGGTTTTTTTTTTGTTTTTTTTTTTTAATTTTTTTCTTTCTTCATTCAAACAAATCATACCTATATTGTAAACTCATATATTCTCTAACTAAGGTTAATATCCATCCATCCTTAATTTTTTTTTTTTTTTTTTACCTTTTACTCAATATTTTCATTTTGATGGATAATTCATGGTGAGATTTTACAGGGGAATGTTCTAAACCTAATTTTTTTATTAAAAAAAAAAGTGTACAAGTATTATTCAGTGATGTGTACAAAAACAAACAAAACGTAAATTTTACCCCTGATATAATAATTTGTTTTCCAGGATTTAAACATGAAAAGGTTAAAAGGTTGAACTTATTTGTAAAATAGAAAAGTCAATATTGCAGTACAACAAAAGAACACAAATAAACAAAAACTACAAAAAAAAAAGGGAAAAAAAGGAAATGGAACAGTAGGTCGAATTACCTGTAAGGATTTTTTTTTATTTTCATTTTCTTATAAAAAATTTATTACCTGTGTTAAATTGAAAATTGGAAATTGAAAGAAAAAAAAAAAAACCAAAAAACAAAAACAAAAAATATAAAAAAAACAATATTGTAAATAGATTATCGGATTTTCTATAAAATTTGGATTTAAAAATTTTTTGATATGTCCAAAATCGTATATAAGGTTATCAAATTTATAACTCTTTTATATGAAAAATTATTTTTATGGTTCTTAAAAAGTTTAAATTGATTCAGAAACTGTTGGGAATTTATAAAATTTTGTTATTTCCAGTGGTCTAGAACCAATCATATCAGTGACGTTTAATGTGGTAAATATTTAAAACATATTTTTTTATAATAATTGCATGTGGGCTGATGGGATTCAGAAAATACCGATGTATGGTTGTGATTTTATCTTAACTAAGTTTTAAAATTAGTTCTAAAAGTAAATGAAGGTAAGCTTTTAGTCGTGTCACGTACTTATTCAAGATTGTCCAGAGCATGCGTATCTAAAAATTTAGAAAAAAAATGTTATTAATTAAATCGAGGATGCTCTTTCGATTAGTGATATTTTCAAGTTCCGGGAAGAACCAAAAAAGGGTTTTTTAAGCTAAAAAATTCGACAACATTCGCCGAAATTATGATTTTCAAATGGTAAGAGGTACTTTTTTTTTGGAAATTCGGATTCTACGTCAAAAAAGTATTTTTTTTTATTTTTTATTTTTTTTTTTTTAGTTTTAATTTTGTAGGTACCTGAAACTGAGATAAAAATATGATAACATGAAAAACAAATTTATTTATGGAAAGGATTATTATTAATTTTAGTTACCAAAGAAAAATATGGAGGATTTTTGTTTTATTTTTGTTAGTTTTACAGAGAAATACTGAAAAAACAAACGAAAAAAATCACTTAACATAAGTTTCGTAATTTTTGCCGTAGAGTTCGAATTTGCATTAAAAAGTACCCTTTCCTATTTAAAAATCTCAATTTCGGCCAATTTCGGCGATTTTTGGGCTTAAAAAACTGATTTGCGGTCTTTTCCGGAAGTTGAAAATATTACCAATCGATAGATCACCCTCGATTTAGCTAATAATTTTTTTTTAAATTTTAAAATAACGTTTTCTTCTCCTTTTAAAAATGTGATACGCATGCCTTGGAACACCCGGTATATCAAGAGTAGTAACTATCAATACGGACCATTGGTCGATAGGAAGCCACACTGCCAAGTTTGGTATTCCGTACAACCTCCATTGTCACAGTTGCAAAAAAGAAAACGAAACAGAAACTTTTGAATACTTTGCACCTGCCCAGCTTTAGCTAGAGTCAGATTCCGAACTTTAGGTGAAGCTTTTTCTAACAATATAGGAATTATAGCGGAAAGTGAAATTGCTGATTTGATCAATCGTACAAGGTTACTTTAGTTCTGGCTTGCTTGAGAGAATGTTAATGGGAGAGTGCTTTTCTAAAGCAACCACCAACAAGAAATAGGTCACTCGATTTTTGGAATACCAAAGACACAATTTTAAGTACTAATTGGTTTTTCAGAAGCAACTGGAATGGTCATTTCTATCTACTATATTAAATGAAGCTGAAATAAAGTAGTTGAACATTATTCTAACTACAGAGATGATGAAAGAAGAGTGTTGAATTGAATTACATTTAATTTGAAGGTCGCTTGACATTTATCTTATTCGCGTGAAAGATCATGAAGGTTGTCAATTGCTTGGCAAAGATAGAATTAATAACTATAATATCATGGACTAGATATGAATTTAATTATGTATTTGTAATTGATATAAATTATCATAACATAAAGATGCAAATAGTTTGTCAGTTAAAAATTTTGCATTATATTTTATTAAATGTAGTTTGGGTTGATAATCACTCAAATAAAATAAAATTATGCTGTTATGAAAAGATTTAGCAACTCTGTTTAATCCATTTTTCGGGTAATAATGAAGAAAAGATAGTACTTTCGAAAAGCTCTCGCATTCAATTTTTCTTTCAAACTTTTAGATAAGGAAACCTCAAAATATATTTAATGAATTTCATTAAGGGTGATAAGCACATTTAACATCAAGGGGTAATCGGTTAGTCCTTTTAAGAATTTTATGAGTACGTTCAATTGAATAGAATAATCTATAAAATTATTGAAATATTCGATTTAACTATTGTTTTCTGAGATTAAATCATTCATTTTTTTTTAATTATGACCAACCAATGAAATGTGGTCGGTTAGATGTGCATAAACTGTGCTTTATAGGTATATTTTCTTATTTTAAATCACATAATTAACATAAAAAACATACTAATATTGTCATAATATATATACATAACATACATTAGCAATTAACACATATTAATATTATCGGTAAAATAAAAGAATATAGTCGCGGGGCCTACTGTTATTTTTCTGATTAAGTTTACAAGAGGTTGAGAAAAGGTATCTAAATATCAAATTGCAAAAAATAGGGCAGTGAAAGTGAAAATAGAAAATTTAATGACGTCACTAATTCAAAATATTTGTATTTATGACATTTAAAGGATTACCAAAGTTCTGGAAAGATGGATCTTAAAAGAAATCTGATAAAATTCTTTCAATTGAAACAGTTAAGCATATTAAATAGTTTAGATACAAGGTAATTTAAGGAAGTTATATTTTATGATTTATTTATTACTTAATGTATTTGTACAATATGTTATTTTCATATATTTTAATTCTATATTTCAAGAGCTTATATTACTAGAATATTTACACCTTTGATTTGTAATTATTTAAACTAACCTGACTTAAATATTTAGAATAAATTTAATTTGCAAAGGAAGAAATGGCAATTATAAGAACCTTTAATTATTTTATGCTGATATAAAACCTAATGTAAACCTAACCTAAATCTCAACTAACGTCTATTAACTAAAATTATCTTAATACTAAATCTTAATCTACTATCGCTTTTATAAGCGGGTTTTCGGAGTTGTAACAGCTTTCAAAAAAGGCAGGTGATGTATAGTATTAGTGTTTGCCAATAAATGCAATCTGCTTGTGGAGAAATAAAAAGGTTTGCTTAGGATTAATTTAAGAACAGCGTTTTGTGTTCTCTGAAGCAAATTCAAATTAGTTTTGGCAGCACTCACCCATACGGGGAACCCGTATAACAAAATGGATTTAAATATTAATAATTTATTTTCAACAGTTAAATTAAACTTTTTATTTTTATGCCTGGATATACATTTTTATATAAAGGTCTATTTTATTGACGGTTTTCATTAGATGTGTTTTGAAAAGTAGTTTTTTATCTATAGGTGTATGCCCAGGTATTTTATATTTTCGCTTTCCCAAACTATTTCTATAATGATGTCATGAGTTATTAAATGAAATGTAAAGCAGATTTTGATTGAAAATTCAGAAATTTTTGAAATAGAGTAAACAATTTTTTTTTATATCTTAACCAAACTATCTGGTTTTTTAAAACTAATGTCAATTTTCGAAGAACGTAAATATTATTTTTTTCCAAATCAAATTAAGTAAAAATATGTAGCTATAAGTATATATTCATCATCATCATCATTTGAGTGGGTGTGTGGGTGGGTGAGTTTTGGTACTATACTCCTCCAAAAGAGGCGATCTTGCGTCGCTTGTTTCCAATTGGGCATTTTTAGGACTAGGACATCGTATTGAATATAGTTTTCATATATCCTACTTGACCGTCCCTATCACGATTACTCTCTGGATTTCTATTTAATACCACTCCCTGTTTTGATTTTCTGCATTCTAATTACGTGGCCAGTCCATATTAATCTTTGTTCTTTGCAAACCTTACCGTGTCTTCATCCTTAAATATATTATTAATCTCGCTTAATTATATATTCACCATTCTCAAATATTTTTGGGCCGATTATTTTTCGGAGAATTTTTGTTTCATTCGTTGTTTTCTTCTCGGCTACAGTCATGATTCATACATCATACCTAGCATGTATACGTCACTATGGGTCGTATTAGCGTTTTATATATAGTCATCTTTGTTTTTCTTCTAGTTAAATCTGTTTCTGGCCTGAACACTACTGTTAATGCAGTACTGCATACTTTTAACGCTTCTTATCGTTGTTCCGAGGTAATGGGAGCTTGTTTATAACTGCTTCAATGTTGTACTATCCGATTATTATGTTCTGATAACTTCTTATTTGCCCTTTTCTTGAAATTTTTAGATATTTTAATTTTTAATCATACTTTTTTGTTCCGATTTCTAGTTACACAAATCCATACAAATACTAATCTAGTTGCACTGCCATAGTGCCACATATCTGTAGTTTATTTTGCATTATTACTAACATTCGCATATGCTATTATTTGGGAAAGATACTGCTTTTATTTTCTAATTTGATTATGGCGCAAAGTATTAAGTAGAATAACAATGCGGATAGTGCATCTCCTTATCGTACTCCAGTTTCGATTATAAATTCACGTTTTATTTGTTCTTGTATTATAAAATTTAGCTTTAGATTTGTGCATCGTTATTATGGCTAAGTTTGCTAATTTCTGAAAAATATACTCCTAAATTTCTCAGAGCTGCTAAATTTATGTTTATGCTGCCAAAGGCTTGTTTAAAGTCTATGAAAAGCATGTGAAAGCCTATCTCATGTTTATAACATTTCTCCATATTTTGTTTTATGACTAAATATCTGTTCAATTGCTGATCCTTGGCTTCGAAGTCCATATTGGTATTTTCCCAGTATTTCTTCAGCTAGGTAAGCTAATCTGTAAACACAACTTAGTAATATTATCCCCCTGTAGTTGGATATATCTTGAAAAACTCACTCATCTTTCTTCTTTTCTCATTTGCCATGTTTAGGATGGGGTGAGTTACAATAAAATTCTATTCTGTCTAATATCAGGTTTTAGTTCTTTCCGCTAAAAGCTGCAGTTATCCAACGTGTAAAATATTGCTACTACTTTCATAATACCAGCTTTTCCATGTTGGCCTGAATTTCTGGGAATGTGCCCACAATATGTCGTGTCCGATTTTTAGTAATAGTCTAAAATTCACATTCAGGTCGTTTAAATTGGAATTATTCGAACGTTGTTGGGTTCACGAATCTATAATTATTCTCTCATAGTATATTTAGTATATTTATTTATTTATTTACTATTTAGTTCAAACAGTTTACAAAATATAATACAAATTAATTATTAAAATTTTGAATTAACACAATGTATCAAATAAGATTTATGATTTAAAGTTTAAATTACTTTGAAATTTAATACAACATAGTTTTTATTAAAAACAAAAAAAAAAAAAAAAAAAAAATTAGATAAAATAAATTTCATCAGAAAAAAAAGAGAAGATGAAAAGTTATTAAAAGTATTAAAAGTTAATTATAACACTACAAATTAGTTAATATCAGTAGCGGAAAAATAAGATTAATTAGGAGGACTAAGGGAGCAAGTGAAACAAGGTTTTCTTTAAACTGGTTTTGTTCAAAGAAAAGTCAACACTGTTTTTGTGTTGATTATCTGCCATTAACATTCTATTAATTGGCTCAAATTTACCATAATTAGTTCTATGGAAAGGAAGATTAAAAAGATGTTCTATACGAAAACGCGTACTGGTGTTAATGTACGAGTTAATCTGATCTTTTATAATTTTGGAATCAATTTCACCATTGTATACTTGGGATATGAATAAGATATCTGCAACAACCCTTCTTGATTGCAATGTGTTCATCTGAAGAAGCTTCAGACGATTTATGTATGGAAGTAGGATTATTGGTCATAAAAATGGGGCACACAGGGGCTACAAGCTTGCTATTTTTTCCTGTGTGCCCCATTTTCATGGCCGTTTTTGCGCGACAGGCAGCAAATTAGGAATATTCAATGACGCAATATGTAAATGTATTTCTTGAATTTTTTTTTTATCTTCTTCTTCGACTTAGGCCCTTCTAATAAGCTAATAATTTCCTAAAATAATAGACAAATGATGTAAATTAAATTTTCAAAAGTTTATATTTTGACCTTTGAATGTCCAATGAATGGGATATTCCGCAAAACTTACATATCTATCATATAAGAAAATTTAAAGAAAATTTGGAGTATGAACTTTTCGGAACTATTCCCGAATTCCTTGTTATTTTAGATTTTTATTGTAATGAAAATTTTTATATGTAAAAAGAAAAAAAATTATTTGTTATCAGACCCCCTTCATTATTTAAATAAATTTACAGTTTTGTAACAACATGTCTGGTAATATGCAAACAATAGTTAAATGCACACCCGTATATAGGTAAACGAAGTTTTAAAGATTTTCTAAAAATGATGTAATTTTCTGGAACATTACTCCTTAACATGAAAGTGAAAGAAAATTTAAATTATATTTTTGGTTTTTTATTAACTTTTAAGTAAAAAGGAAATTTCATATTGCATGGCATTAGATCTCTGTGGGTTAAATCAAAATAATTCATATATTATTATTTTAACTACATTTATACTTAGATTTGTTATGATGGCAAATGTATAGCTTTTTACACTAACTATCATTAATTCTGGTCTTTTGATTTTTATTTTGTTTTGTTCGGTGAATTTAGATTTATTACAAAGTCATTTGTTTTGAGAACTGTGCATGTCAGTTTTTATAATGTTTTATTTTAAGAAATTTTAGTGATTTGTTATCATTAGTAATGTTGTTGTCTGTCAAGGAAAATGTTATTATTTATAATATTTTTATTTTAAATTTGTGACATTTTCTTTTTATATTTTTCTTTCACCTAAATTTCATCCTTCTGTTCTAGGTGTATGAAGAATGTATGTGTTATATTATTAAACAGTACATGTTCAATACGTGTACAAGATTTTCTAATATTTTAAAAAATTTTAAAAGCTGAAAATTGATTTTTTGTTTTTTAATATGAAATTTAAATGGTTGTGAAAATAATTAAAGTTGTTGTTTACAATGAGGCTACAGATTTTTAGTTATATACCATTCAAAATTTAGTATAACTGTAAATGTAAAAGATATAGAGCAAGAAAGAAAAGGAAATATATAATTTATAATCTTCCTACTAGATTGTGATATGTAACTTAACTTTCGATTATTAAATTTGAGTGATTAAATATTGATCTCGAAATTGACATTATTATTTGTTGAACTTTTTGCAGAACTAGCTAAATAGTTTTAATTGAAAAATATCCGAAATAATGTTACCTCAATGATGTTGGTTTGATATGAAGATATTAAGGTAGGATATATACATTATACTAATATGTTATATGAACAAGAGACATCGAATTGAATGTTTAAATTCTTAATTTCAAATTACAAAAATACTTTTGATCATAATTAAATGTGAAAGATTATTATTTTTAAATTTATTTTGTAGTTATGCAAATATAGATGTTGATATTGGCAAAATGTTAGAATATTTTATTAGATTTTCGATAATTAAAATATAAATTCTCCATATCGAGTATATTGCATTCCAGGCTCGAGCATATTGATTTCTATCAGTATATTTTGTATAACAGAATCGTATACTAAATAAAATGTAATCATTGAGATTGTATATAATATACTGGATGAACTGGAAGAAATTTTCAAACCCGGCTTAAGTAACATTTCAAACCTGAATTTAATAGAAAAATCATTCAAACGTAGAAAACAATAATGATTGCCTAATAAATAATTTGAAAATTTTACATATTGCAGAAAAGAATGGGAGATTAACATACTTGGAAGCATATGAAATTTTATCAGCTCAAAAACAACATAAAAATAGACCTAATAAAATCTTTAGGGTCGATTAAATTTTTGTAACTGTAACTTTTTTCTCCTCTTAACTGAATTTATTGAATCTTTCTAAACGAAAATGACAATAATTTATAACAATAGTGACCTTTATGGTTTATTCAATTCTTAAAATTCAAAAAGTTGGAAGGTCTTTACCATTGACTTTACACATTTGACTTTACACTTTACACATTTTACATATTTGACCTTTCATTCCAATTTTCTGCCTTATATGAGTGCTAGCGATTTTTTTAACCTGCTGGTTATTGGAATGTTTTATAGATCTCTCACCAAAGGGTTAGAATGTTAGATAAATTGCATACCTGTTTTTACATTTTTCCAGTTAACCATATGTGTGTATTCTGGTAACCATGATTATATTCAAATTTTTGTGCAGATTAATATTTCTAAAGTACTAAGGGACCAGGGTTATAATACGTAATTGTAATAAATAAATAATATTACAGGTTACAAAACTGTTAACACAAGTGTAATATGTTTATCAGTCTTCCGATGCTGGTGTAATAACCGAAATCGATTAAGATATTTAATAAAATTAGTGAAACATACCTAGAATTTTAATCTTTATTTTATTTTATTCTTGTAAAGTTTTGGGGAGTGTCTGTCGTATAGTCTACTGATTAATAATTTCTTTGATATTCTGTCGTGTGCTATTTTACTTATTCTTTGATGATACTTGTTAGGCACATATGTTAATTCCCAGCTCTTGTCTTACTTTTTATCTAACTGACTACACAAAAAGTGTGTTTCGTGTTATTCTGATTACTTTGTTTGGATTTCGATCTATATTGGTGTATCCTACAATTATTTCTATCTTTTAGTTTTCCATGTACCAGCTTTAGTTTCTGCTGTGTATGCTATAATTGATCGAACGCACGCGATATATATTTTGACTTCAGTCTCTCAGTTCCTATACAGTTCATACATTTATTGTTACAACTAAGGTTTTATAGATATTCAGATATTCTTGCCGCTTGTTTTGTTGATCTGATTCTGTTTTCGTATTTAATCTTTTAATTCTGGGATATTTCAATTCCATTATATATGATGATTGACATTGTATAGTTTTCTACTATTTTATCGTTAACTGCTAGTTTGTTTTTGTCTATTTCATTGGACTTAATATATTTTTGTTTTTGATGTCATCATTTTGAACTTTGTGTCTCAAATCTTCTATTTGATGTTGTAAAAAAGTAGTATTGGGTTTTAAAATTATTACTCAATGTTCATAACGAAATCAGAGAGTGTAAGTTATTTTTAGTGCTTCAAATATAAATCTATTAAAATAGAAAACTATAACGAATCTTAACATCTTAGAGCAGATGTTCAATAGTATCTTCCTCTATTTCACATATTCTACATAAATTGTTTTTGGTTAGATCCATTTTATAAAGATGTTTCTTTATTAGGCCTTTTGCATCCTTGCAAAGATACGTTTGATCTGTTTTGTATTGAAACTTAGAAGAGTTCTGGTTTTCTTAAGCGAACGTTTAGGCTTGAGAATTTTTGCTTAACAATTTCCAGGAACGTTGGCTCAGAAATTGCATCTTTTTGTTCAACCCAAGCTTTTGATTGTCATTAGCTGTGCTCAGGCGAATGCCACAGAACAGACTTGACCATAGGAAAAGCGTATCCGATTCTTTCATTGCTAGATAATTTGCAACTTCGTTTCCTGATGGGATGTAATGTAATTTTATTGTGATTATTTCATATTACACTACATCTACTGAGGGGTGACATATACTATACATATACATGTATAAAATTTTATTTACTTTTGGTTGTTTGAAAACTTAGTTGGACTTGGAATTTTGTCTCAAAAGCATAACCTAATTTCATTAAAGTTTAATACACTTTTAATTATTCCACTTGAAAAATGATTAAAAATAAAAAAAAACAAATGAATTAATTCAAACATTGAAACATTTATGATTATTATAATCAATAGAATTGTAATAAAAAAGGATGAAAAATGACAATAGAATTATATTTAATCGTAGAATTAAATTAAATAGAATTATAAAGGATTGTCACAGACGGACAAACTGAATGGTTTTTTATTTTGTTGTAAATTTTATTCCCAAAATAAATTTACATTGTAAATTAAATTATGTTAAATTTAATAAAATTTGTTGACATGAAATTTCAATTCAACATCTTTATGTTTTTTTTATTGTTATTGGTAAGTATACTCCTTTTTTTTCTTATTTTCGTCCTTTCGTTTTTGAAACTCTTTTATATTAATTCTTTTGATATTATTAAAGAAAATTTTAATTGTGTTTGTTTTGAACTTATTGTCATTGTTTAAATACAACAAAAAAGAAGAAGAAAATTCTAGTTTATTAAAAAATGAAATGTTGAATGTTGTTAAATTGGGTATTTTGACACTAACTAGTCGTTGACACTTTTTTGATTGGCAAAAAAAAAATATTCATGTAGAAAATAAGTTATTGTTGTAAACTCATATTGATTTTTTTTCGAAGTAAGTAATTTTATTTACATACATATACATATGTATGTAAAAATGGTTACTAATACAATTATCATAATGCATTATATTGTTGCATATAAGCATGTCTGGTGTATGTATGCTTAATGCAGTACAATTTCATAATAAAGAAACTAGTGAATGTACGTGGTGTTTATTTATTTACAATTTCAGCTAACTCGCTTAATTTATAATGGTAATCAAAGTGGCATGCATGTCGTTTATAGTGGTTTACATATATTTTTTTGGAGTTTATGTGATATCACTGTGAATGCAAAAAATCGACCAAAACTATCGATTTTAAAATTTTACTTTTTTATTATTGTGATGTACTGTTCTTTGAATTAAGTGTTGATATCTTAAGATTTCTGTACCATCCTTTTTTTAAATTTAAAACTAGTCTTTAAGACTAACCATTAATACAATTTTGTCTCTATTACTTCAGATATCTTTGATCAAAGAAAATTCCATTAGGAATTATTGTAAAATAAAAGATTTTATCCTAACACAGTTCGAATGGTTTCTAACAAATTCTTGACAGTCAGCTCAACGTGAAACTTCGACATTGACGAGGGACTTTGTCTGGGGATAAATTTTTGTTTGAGTTATTTTAGTTAAAACTATTAAAGCTTTTGGTGGGAGTTTCTTTAAGATATCAGCTGTAATTAAATCGAACCCGAAAATAGTGAATAATAATAATATTCCATTTGTCAATCATGCGCTAAAACTTGGGTATTGCATTTAAGAAAACATTAGGTTGGTTTGATCACATTAAGTAATTTAAATAGAAAATACTTGTGTATCTATATTACGTAAACTTTGGAATTATTCTACTCTTCTTGTATTGTGATGTAATTTACTCTTCGATGACTGTTAATGATGTTTTTATACTTTATATTATTTTTAATTAATGTACCAGATTTGTCACAAAACGTCGCAAATATGACAAGATCTTTGATGCCACTTAAGTGTAATCTTGACAGCACATTTAATAATTATGTAAATTTTAAATTAGTCAACATACCTAGATTTTTAATCTTTCTTTAATTTAATTCTTGTAAAGTTTTGGGGGTCTGTCATATAGTCTTCTGGTTAATGATTTCTTTGATATTCTGTTATGTGCTGTTTTACTTATTCTTTGATCATACATATTAGACACATTATGTTTATTCCAAGCTCTTGTCTTACTTTAAGGTTTTTTTTTTTAGTTAATGAAATATCTACTGAGCTTCCTTATTATATTTATAATAAACTCGATTTCAGTTCCGTCTCAATAAATATCTCAAAAAAGATTTCCGAGATCCGTCTCAATAAATATCTCTCGTCATCAAAGTAAGTTAAGACATCTGTATTTTTTTTGTTATGGTAATATCCCTTTGGAATTCGTTTCTCATTGCCATAAGACGTATTCAAACTCACAAATCATTTAGTTAGACTATGTTTCAAGTGTTTTAAGAGTTTGTAGATATTGAAATCAACGATAATTATGTTTTGACATGTTGAGTTTCATACTCATATTTAGTTTAGCATTAAGTTGTAGATTTATTTTAGTTGTAGTTTTATTATAATTTGTAAATTTAGTGTGTTTTACTTTTATTTTTTGAATTTTCTTAATTGTATAGTATTGTTATCTACACATCTTACTTAGATTATAAAAATTGTAGAGACTAATCGTCTCATTAGAGCATTAAAATAAATTGAATCGGTCATTTCGAAAAGGCCACATTTACGAAAAACTAAATTGTTCAGGGGGAAGTAAAAGCTATTTTATGAAAATTATACTCAAATCAGAGAATTATAGTTATTATTTTTGTTTACACATTATATTTTAAGACTTTTTGGCTTCTACAGATTGTAGGTAGGTAAACCAGATTTTGTTTTATTGGTCAAAATGTAAAATTAAATTATGCCCTTTTGCAACGAAATGTAGTTAATATTTGGAATTACCTGAAAATATTTGAATAAAAACCATTTTGAAATGTAAAATGAAATAAAAAAATACTCTAATAACTTCATTACAAAAATTAAAATAAAAAATATTCACATAAATTCTTAGAAATACTTTTCTGGTTGTAAGTCTTTGTCATTTGTAGGCCAAACTAATATTTCATCATACAAATTTGTTTTCTCTTGTGGTATGTATTGTATTAAATTTTTATTTGTCCTAAACTTTTTTAAAATTTAGAGGAATATTATTATTGTAAGCGCTTTCTGAAGTTAGTAAATCGATCCTGCAGACTTTTCAAATGAAAATTCCTTACTTTGTAAACCATCAATGAATTTGTGTACTTTTAAAACTACAGAAGTACTTTTGTTGTATTGAAATTGCATTTATTCACATACATGAAACGATACTAATTTGTTTCTTTCGAATCTTAGCATTAGGAGCATCTTATGAATAGCATCCTATGGATAAAATATTTTTTTGATAATGTTTTGGCCACCATTTTTTAAAATAAATTGTATCTCATCTCTCGTCTTTACTTTTGTGAATTCTAAATTCGGACTAGCTTTTAATATAAGGTTATTGCATTCTTCTGGCGTAAAAATTCAACCATTTTTTCGGATAAGTCGTTTTGCTGTAGCAAAAGCTTGATTGCAGGGAAGAATCGAATGCCACGGTAGCGCAGCATATAGTTAAAGAAGAACATCATTAAAAATAATAAATTAAGACATGTATGAAAGTTTGACGATATCCAGAGAACACGTTAATAATATAGACTTAGTAACGATGTAGGTAGTGGACTCTATTGTTTAGATTAATTCAAAATTAAAATTAGGTTTAGGTAGAATTGAGATCATGAATACTACCCTTATGCAATTAATATAACGTAATTAATATACACTATAGTTGTAATTTAATAAATAATAATTTATAAAATAAAAGGTAGCATTATTTAGAAATCACTATTGTACACAAAATTAACATATTATTAAGGGTTCAAATTATATAAATATAAGTTTTATTGTAAAAAATTTAATTAATCGCGAGGACTGCTGAAGTAAGTAAGTTGCTTCCGGTTGCAAAATAAATATAAATGATTGAAAGGAGACTCGACTTTTGTTCCACAAAATATCAATATAATACAACTAAATAAGGTTGTTGGTATGTTTATGGCTGTAGTAAACAAAGAGTTCTGAATTGAAGGAGTTTTCACTTCAAATCATCTTCTCTTTTTCATATTCGAATATAAAAAAAATTGAATTGAAAAACAAAAGTTCAAATTGGCTCATAATCGATATATTGGGTACGATGACATACCGATATTCACCCCATTCAAATCTTATATGTCATTCAATCCTAATCCCCGGCCGAATTTAAATGTATTGGAATTTATTTCAAAATTTATCGATCATTACCACCAAAAATTACTATTAAAAAGAAATGTATATATAGGTACCATTTTTTATTCAGTTTACATTGTGTTTATAAACATAATGTATTTATTGCTCAAGGTATAATAAGTATGTATTCCATTATTAAGCTTTAAGAAAAATTTTGCCCGGATTAT
This sequence comes from Argyra leucocephala, assembly GCA_963942445.1. NCBI lineage: Eukaryota > Metazoa > Arthropoda > Insecta > Diptera > Dolichopodidae > Argyra > Argyra leucocephala. The sequence continues at coordinate 137,628,481 of OZ012677.1, forward strand.
CATGTTAATTTTAATTTAAAAAATCAACAGTGCCACGAACATCTAAAACTAAATGCTTTGAGCTTTAAAAATACTCACATCAAAATCATTTTTTGCCTCAAGATTAAATATTGTGATAATAAGAGACCAACATAAAAAGCAGAAAAGAAAAAAAATACATTAAATTAATACCTATAGAATTATACATATATATTTGTATATATGTATATGTACTCGTATTTATACCATATTGAAATAGAAACAAAAATAACAAAATACTTATAATATTTCAAATAATATGGAAAACCAAAAAATAAAAATAAAATAAAAAAAATAAACAAAAATAAATAAAATACAAAATAAAAATACATTTTTATGTAAGGACCTACCCTGCATTAAATTTAATTTTTTTTTTTCATTTTATGGAAATTTAATGTACATTTTATTTTTCATTTACTGATCCTTTTGATTTCAACTTGATTTGCTAAAATTAAAAATACAAACATAAAATGTCAGAGATTCATTAAGATGTTTTTACAAAAACATAAATCTATATAAATATAAGCATTATATACATTTGTATTATGTTAGCAATAAGAGAAGTAATTCATATTATGAAAAATGTCGCTGAGGTTTATTTACGTTCCATTTGAAACTGCTACACAAATTAAAACAACAATAATGGTACCATATAAATTCTATCTATATATGGGCAAAAATATTATGCTGAAATAGTTGACTTTTTGGCATAAATTATGATAGATCATCCATTTATGATCCATGATTATGACCGATAGGTCGAAACACATGTCGGAATAAAATAATTTAGTGAAATTAACAAGAGTCTCTTAATTTTTTAAAAAATATAAATTATGACATCTGACCTATAAATATAAAGTTCGTTGATTCAAATCCATCTTAAGAAATTAATGGATGATGCAGAATTTTTTTCTTCATTTTTCTTGAGTGAGCGAATATAAATTATATCAAGTGGAGTCTACCACAATAATAAATATAGTTTTTCACATTCAAATTAATAATTGAACTGAAAATTTAAAAAGAAAAATGTAATGTTGCACCAGATCATGCGCCAGCAGCCTTTAGTAATTATCTTATTGTCTAGGCAGTTGTAAAAAAGATAAAGAACAGTGGGAAATATGTTTCAAAATATAAATAAAACTGCCACAATCCCTATTGCCATACCAACATATTGTAGTGAAATTATCAAAACCAAAATAAAATTAAGTATACTATAGTATACCTGTCCAGTCCTGAAATTAAGTATACTATAGTAGTCCTATACGTGTTAGAAATTCATAAATATGTAAATTACGAAAATAAATAGAGAAGATATATCAAGATCAATATAAGACTGATCCAAAATAATATTAAAATGTTAATTTAATTATCGATTGTTTAGTAAAAGAAATTTCTAGGGACTTTTTATTTATTTATTTATTTCTTGTTTAGATCAAATATATTACAATTAGGTCTTAAACTAAAAAAAATAAAAAAAAATAAAAGAAAAGTAATTAATATTTAACAAAATTATTCTAAACCAAAGTACTTTTTAAAAGAAAAATAGAAGGAAATGGGAAAACTAGAACTACGTATTAACAAATGGTTATTAAGTGTGATGATAAGAAAATGTGTTTTTTTGTAATCATATATCTGTTCTATTAAAGCTCGAACGCAAATATTCAATTCCAAGAGAATTGTAGCAATAAATCCTTTTTAATTTGACTTCCACTTAATGAAAGATCAATGTAGTTTTTATATTTATTGCATAACTTAAAACATCCTATTAATGGGTTCATTTTTATCATTTTTAAACACCCCCCGACACGAGTGGTGTTCAGTAGTATAACATGATCTTTAATTGATTCGAAGGATCACTGAAATCGGTTTTTAATACATTATTTCAATGAAATTTTACCCAATTTTAACGAAGAAATCGAATTATATTATTTACATTAAAATTATTGTTTTTTTGCAAGTATTTGACACTTTTAATATTCGATGTTAACAAGATGGCATAAGAAATATTTATCATTAAATATTTTATTAATGTAACAAATATGTAGTTTTTATTATTCTGTTAGCTATATAGCTCAACACATATGCAGACATGCAATATCCAATATTTCGTCCTCTAACACTTATTCTTACATTCAGCATCATTCTACGACTGATCTCGTAAAACCAACAACAATTTTTATTTTTGTGCCAACGTTTTTATGTTTTAAATTCAACAACCGAAAAAAAAATTTAAAATCACATCTCACAATCGTGTAAAATGGGTTTCAAGGGGTTGCTTTAAGACTCGATAATATAATTTGTTTATTTTTTTTCAATCTACACCTTTAAATTTTATCAAACGTTTATGAAATAATATGACTATATTATGGGAACAATGCCAATTATGTCGAAGTTTAACACGCTAAAAAAAAATCGCATACACAATATACCTATATATTTTCTTATTATTTACTTTACTAAAGTTTAGTTTAACTTTGATAGGGAACATGTAAACTGCACAATGACTTTGTCTTTCTCTTACATATTCCTCGGCAAGAAGACAATTTTATCTGTTTATTCTAGATTGCACTTAGTTTTGTGACAACAAAACATGCGAGGAATAAAGTTGAATTATCAAATAGAAACTGCGTTTTTAAAAGGAATCCAACCAACTTCCAAACATTTTTTTAACTTGTTAATTAATTAAGGAATAAAAATTTCATCTAATTATATTGAATAAATCAAATTTTTGAACTTATATATTAGATAATTTTTTCTAGAAAATCAATTAAAATTTTAGCAGGGATTTCGTACCGTTTTGGTAACAAAATTGTTTATAGCCATAATAATAAAAAATCGTTACTATATTTAGACTGTTGAATGTTGAATGAAAAAAAAACATTATGTAAAATCAAATATGTTAAAAGGACAACTTTATTAAGGATGTGTGATGAAATCATGTGTTATGAAATATTTTTTTTTTCACGTCGTCCCGTCCATCGGTAATTTGTATTCTACGAGTAGCATAGTCGTGTGTTTTAATATGAAAAATGATAAATTTTTGTTACTGTGTTAAGAATTAGGTTGATAAAATTTTAGAAATTTATCTATTATAAGAGATAAAATATTCAAAGATATTTAGAGTAATTTAATCAGATTAACTATTAAGCAACCTGTCATAAAATTATTGCGAAGATTAACATTTTAAATTGACAATGAAAAAGATGATATGAGAATAAATATTTTGTAATTTGAAAACTGTAGGTGTATGTACAGCGGAAGCGTATGTACCGATAATTAAGGCTCAATTCGGACTGTCGGGCCCATTACAAAATAGAAAAAGCAGAAATGGAACCAGTCTGCGTTAATTGAAGTAGTATTTTTGAAATATTTCAGTAATTATATACGATTATTCAGATTGGTTTTAAAAAAAAAAAAAACAATTAAAAAATTTTTGCAGTTTTAAGGTAATGCGTTGTCTGATTTAAAAAAAAAAAATATATATATTTTAAGAATACCACAATAACTTGATTAATTATTTGATTTTTTGTGATACAATTGATCAAACTGGATATTTAGTTTTTATAGAGGTCTGAAACTTAATAACTGTTTTTTTTATGTTTTTGACAGTAACTTGGGTAGAATTACATCTTCGTGCTTAATTAAGTACGGTACTTGCAAGTTTATACTAACTACAATATTTCGAGTATTTATTTATCAAATTACTGGCTTATCAACTCATTAAATGTGGAAAACTACTGCTTTTGTCAAGAACTAAGCCTGCTTAAATAAAATAGCTCCATTTTATTCAATTTGTTACCAAGATTATACTATCAATTATTTTTTGTAATTTATTTTATTACAAAGGGTGTTGTACCAAGTCGAAAACCCCATATATAATTTTTTTGCTTCATCGGGAATCGAACCTGGAACCTTTCGGTTGAAAGACAGCTGTTTAACAATTTTAGAACTGTTGTAATGTTTAAAATATAAAAGAATAACTGTAAACCAATAATATTAATAGACGAAGCTTGCTGGTGATAAAAATAAATAAATTATAACGTATAGTGTTGTATAATTATTATGGAACTAACACACTACAATATTTTAAAACGGCAACATTAATATGCCATAATTTTTGTTTTGCTAGATAGTTTAAGATCAAATTACTAACTTAAATATTTTATTTTGGTCAGTTTTCTGGATTGAATAATCTTCTCGTAGATAAATAAAACATTGGAATTAGATCTATGGCAATTGGGCTAATTCATTTCGAAAATATATAAAAATATATATTATATATGTATAATAAAATTATTAGAAGAAAACAGAGTGGATCCAAGAATACTGGCATATGATTTGTTATTGGACATGATCCATTCAAGAAACATTTGCTTAAGACTGGTACGGTGAAATCAGGCAATATTTCCAGATATTTTATTTTATTTATTTATTTATATCATTATGTAAATGTATATGAGACGATAAATCTCTTCAAGAGTATTATAATAGAATGTAAATTCATTGTACTCAAACTATGGAAATCAACAGTTAAAAAAAGAGAAAAGAAAGAAAATTTAAAATTTATATAAAATTTTGAATGCAGATGATTTTTTTCCTAACAAAAATATCTTCTAAACATAATTAATAATTTTCAGTATAAATAACTGCTATAACTTTTTCTTAAAGTAAATCCAACAATGCTCGCAGAATTTAAAGCTATGTAACCCATACCTGAGAACATTCGGCAAAGAATTCTATATATACCACCTAATTCTGGAATTGATATTACCGTAATAATAGTGTTCACCAAGAACATAGACCAACAATTTTATACAATCAAAAGGGGAAGTGAAATAGATCTAAAATGGTCCGCCTACATAGAATATTAAATTGTTACAAAAGAAAAGAAACAACAAGTGCCTAGCTTCTTTCAGGAATATAATCAAAAGCGTTATAATCAAAAAATATACTCTTACTATTTTCCAAAATTCAACTGATTCGGGTATCTGTTAAACGTTACTATTAATTTTTTTAATTACAATAGTTTGTGTATTTGAAATGCTACAATCAACCACACCTTTCTCATAATCTTTTAACATTTTTGAAGAGGGTTATTTTCTTCTAAAATATGTTTGTTATGTAGTTTTATTTCAGTTTTAAAAGAAAAAAATAATTTTACAAAAGTTAAAAGCTAATACTGTTTTAATTTTAATTAAAATTAACTATTTTATTTTAATGCCACTGTAACTATTTTTACTATTTGTTCGATTGCAATTTCAATTTTTAACAAAAACCATTATTTTCAATTCGATTCATAAACAATTTCAATAATTGAAGTGAATTCTATACATTTTGTATTTTGTGATGCATCCAGACAACATCGGGTGGCTTGGATAGTTTAAATATAAATATAATAATTATAAAAATGTGTAGAATACATTCAAATAGAAATATTGATTATTAAAATATTGAAATGATGTGAAAATTTCTACCTAATTATTCTTAAAATCGGCTTAAAGTAGTGAAAAATAACACAGAGTAACAACATCAAATAAAGTTTTTCGGTTTGCTAACTTTTATATATAAATTATAAATACATAATGAAATTATATGTAAAACTTATATAGGATTCATTAGGTGAAATCTATAAGCCTCTTAATTAAGAATTCTTATGTAAAAATTAAATTCTAATCTTCTTAAAGGAATATTCGTATATGGAATATTTTTAAAATAGACATGATATTTGTATGTATGTATATGTGCTGATAATAAAACAACATAAAATATACATAAAATATTAATTAATAATTTACTAAACATTCTAATTATTTCCATTATAAGAAATTTTCTTTTGCAGGATCTTTCAACAGGTATACTGAATCATTAAAAGTGTATATGTATTGTACATTATAGAAAATTTTATAATTAGCAATACGAAGTCATAGTTTATTTTTTAATTTTTTTTTTTTTATGGTTTTTATGTCTTAAACAATAAAAAAAAATTATTTAAATATAAAAATTCTCTTTATAAAAATTCTTATTGCCTTTTAATTTGATTGACCTTAATAGTTTTTATCCTTGGCATTTGCCTATAATACAACATTTCAGTTTCCACTATCAAAGTGTGAATGTAATTCTTTTGTAGATTTACTTAAGCTGACATTTTGAAGAGATATATTTTATTTTACTCAATAATTTTTTATTTCTCCATAAATTTAAAGAATTTAAAGAAAGTTGTTAGGTTATTTTACTTTATGGTAGATATCTTAAGGGTAAAATTTAATAAGAATCTGAATAATGCTATTAAAGGTTTAAAAAGTTTATCCTAAGAGTGAAGGAAATAGTTTTTTTTTTTTTTTTTTTTTTTGAAGGAGGAATAAAATAAAAATAATTTTGAGGAAATATAATTTATACTGATGGATGATAATATAGGGATAATATGATACTTTTTAGCATAGGCTAAATGATTTTGATATTAATATAATTAGGTTCAGTTAGTTTTGAAAAGACTGCTTAAAAAAAACATATTATATACATACATAGATATGATGGGTCCATTTTGATACAAAAAATAGTTATAATTTTATCACATTTAAATTAATTTAAATATCATTCACAACACACAACAAAGAACGTGATGAAAGTAATGAAAAGTTTGTTTCCGCCCTATGCCATTTAAAAGGGTTAAAGATAGTGAAATTAAATTATGTAGATATAAGAAACAAAAATTATAAATATAAAAAACTATTTTTATACTATTTGTTTATGCCTATACTCAAATCTAGAAATTTTATGAGGATAATCCGGAAAAAAAGAATCCCGATATATGTTTAACCATCTGTGAAATTTTGGTTCCAATATAAAATAAATAAAAGAGGTTGTCTTTTAACCATATTGATAAACATGAAAAAGTAAATTCGGTAGATCCATGCAAATAATAATTAAGATTAAAATATTAAAATTAATGCTCCACTGCGGAACCTTTTTCTTAAGCTTGTGGCGTCTCCCTTCTTTTTATCGTAGTAATATCGTAATAATATCGTAATTGTAATTTTAAGCACTTTTTGAGAAAATTGTTTATAAAAAATGTTGGTTTTCATCAAAGGATCTATTAGTCATTTTAAATATGGCTTTATGGCTAGTACAACAATAACAATAGCGTTGCAGTTCGTTACGATTTTGTGCTAAATACAATGGAAAATCGTTTCGAGGTTGATTAACTTTATTTTGATTTTGCAGAGACCTTCGTTAATTAAGTTACGGTTAATTAATAAAAAAATATCTAGTCTTTGGTTTTTTGGCCTATATTAAACTGGATGAAAGCTGATGTAAGTAAAAATTTTACATTTTAAATCTAAGCTGTTTAGAGTTGATTCTGGAATACCGCAGGATGGTAGTCTTGGACCTGTCTTATTCATTTTAATGATAAATGACTTATTATATAAATTTTTGTGATATCTCGTTGTATACTGATTATTTAAAGTTATATAATTATTTGTATGAAAAGTTGAAAAATTTGAAAATTAATCTATAAATTTAAATAAAATACAAATATTACAAAATAAAGCCTTAAAAAATCTATATTCGCTTCATCACAGAACTTCCACAGATTATCTATATAAGACATTTAAAATTAATTCAATTGACCTACAATTAAAGCTACTACAAATCGAACATATATATAAGATTTTTCAAGGATTAGTAACTACCAAAACGCAACTATTACAAAATTTTGCGTTACATCAATATAATATAAGAAATACAACAATAATAAGAACAATTCAACCAGGGTTAAATAATATATCTAGTGCAGCAATAAATGAATACAATAAAATTCCAAATTGGATGAAAGAGCTGAAACTGAAATATTTCAAAAAACACTTAATTTCATATATTTAAATTTAAACTATTTTTCATATATGTATGTATTAAATTTGAAGTACCTAGACATTTTTTTCTTTTTTTTCAAATTTTAAATTGTATACATTTTAAGAAATTTTAATTCAATATTTTGTAACTTTAAACATTTTAATTATTTTTCTTACTTGTATCTTGCTTTTATTATTATTATCAATATTCTTTATATTCTTCAATAATTTGTTAATTTGTTATTTTGCCTTAATTTACTTTAAAATTGTAAATCATCATGTAATAATTCACTCTATATGAACGATTACGCTCTATTTGAGAATTGAATAAATATATTACTATATATTTCTATTAAAAAAAATAATGTTAACACTCGCATCTAAAGCTAAAGCCTTATTTTATTATTTAAATTTATTTTAAAAACTAGATATGATTGCCTATAGTTCCAAGAAGATCCTTTTTAATACCTTTTGTTGGTGTTCACGAAATGATTTCAATTTTAATTTAATAAAATGTGGTGTAATAACCTTTGCTAGTGCTCTTCAGCCATTTTTTTTTTATTTTGTAGTGAACTGCATTAGTACGTAGAATGTTGATCCAATTAAAGATCTTGGTGTAATTACTGATAGTAAGTTTTCATTTTTTATGCATCTTAATTTTATTTGTACCTTACTGTATTTTACACGCTTTTATAAAATTAGGATATTTGTCAAGAAAAATTGCATAGATTTTAAGGACATCTCAACTTAAAGTGTTTTTTTAAACTTGTTAGATCGGTGTTAAAAGATTTTTCTGTTATATGGAATATAAAAAATCATCTCCCTTTTAATAGAATCGGAATCGATTTGTACTCGTTGAACAGTTGATGAAATATCTTGATAGTAAATACATACCATTCCACCGGTGATCTCATGGCATGCTTCTGCAAAAAGCTCAAAACTAGCCTTCACCAATCTGGTGAACCTGCTGTTGTAGTTCTGGATATATCTAATGCTTTTGATAGAGTTTGACATTCTGTTGTTATAGCAAAGTACAATACTTTAGATCTTGTGTCAACTTTTTAATAATGGATTGAAAGTTTGCTTTTAAATCGATCTATTACAGTTTCAGTTGACGGATCTTTTTCTGGCCAACTTCAAATCAATACAGGTGTTCAACAAGGCTCTGTCCTTTCCCCTTTCCTATTTCTCATTTTCAGCAATGACCTTCTCAAATTAACTTTCAATCCAATCCATAGTTTTCGAATGGCAGAACTCTAGTAGCGTCATATGCTTTTCTAAAAAAAAAACGAATGCTATTCAGCTTTCGCAGTCAACCCCGAAAGAACAATAATGGCCGCATTCAATGATGACTTAGTAAAAATTGTCGACTGGGGTAAAGTAAATAGAGTCGAGTTTAACATTTCAAAACCTCAAAGCTCTCCTGTTAGTGATAAGCTAACAGCATTTGAACCGATTCTCTGCTTCAAAATGAAGATATTGAGCGAAAGATCTAGATATTGTCGGAATGCGAGTGAATCAAAACTCGATATTTATTTTGAATCGCTGCGAAGTTTATTTTTTATCTGGAAACCTCTTGCAATATATATAAGTCACATTTATGGACATCAGGTGCGTCAAAAACTGCTTTAAGTTTTTTGGACAAAGTCCATTTGTTTTATAGGCGATATAAAATTGACAACATTTCTTATACCATTTGGCCATCGTTGTATTGTTGCAGCACTTAATCTATTTTATAAATATCTACTAAATCGAATTATTTTTCTTTTATTTTATTTATTTTTTTATTAAATTTTATTGCCATTACTGAATTTTATTATTTTTATATAATTTAATTTTCATTTCCAAAAACAAAATGTATTTTGAATTTTTATATTCTGTAGTCTGATGAAAACTATTTTCGAAGACGTTTTTAATACATAAATAAAAATATTTATTTTTTCCCATAATCGTTCCTTTATTTTTTTCTAACCAAGGCCACTTTAATAGTATAAAGGATTCTGTAACTTAAGTTTTGGATAATAAAAAAAATAGAAAAAAAGATTAAGAATATTGTGTGCCACTCTAATTTCAATTTTAAATTATTATTAAGTTACATATGAAATTTGAATTAACAAAAATGCTTATATGGTCTTTAGTGTCTTGTACTCAATTTTTGTAGTTAAATATCGTTAATATGTTAGTTTAAATACTTTGTGGTATATAAAATAATAAATGATATATGTTTTCAGGTGAAATACATGGACTTATATTAGCCCGTGGGATTATGTCAGATTATTGTTGCTTGAATAAATAACAATCTTTATATTAATACAGATATGTTTGTGTCAAGATATTTGTATACTAAGGAAGCATTGTCACATAGGTGAATGTGGAATAGTATATAGAACATATTATTATATAGAAAACATCTCTAAGCAAATATACCACCAAATAATATTTTGAATTTATTTAATTAAATATGTTAAAGTTACGACCAAAATTAATAACAACTTCCATATCCGAATAGATTGTAGAAGATCATGAAATATAATAAAAATAATTTGTTGTTACCGAATCTAATTTACTGGTATTAAAATTAAAAATATTGCAAATATAACCAAAATTCTACTGGCTTTGATGTGTTTGTATTGTATCCAACATCGGCTATGTATAAAGATAATAATTAAGCTAAAAATTTTAAAATAAAACGATATTTTGAAAATGAAAACCAAATGAAAAAGCGAGATTTTGAAAAAGAGATTTTATAAGACGAGATTTCATTCGTTCAGATTTTGTAAGCCACGGTACTGCGATGAAAGAAGAATTTTTTTTTCATTTTTTTTGTTTTTTGTTTTTTATTAGTTTTGTATAAAACTTAATATAATTAACATTAACAATAATTTAATACTAATTTAAGTAAATTCAATTTAATTAAGTCAATACATCAAAAAATCAAATAATCAAATAATATCAGTTCCAAAAGTCAGCAAACAGAAAAATTATCAGCAATTAAAATTTATCAGCAAAAAGTCGTATCTAAGAGATAGAAAGCAAAAAGTCAGAGTTGAATCTAAAGTTAGTGAAATGATTTTCATTAACAAAGGTGTTCCCCAAGGTTCAGTGTTGGGGCCGATATTATTTCTTATTTATATTAACTCTCTCTTAAATCAAAATTATAATGGGCTGTCGACTGCTTTTGCAGATGACACTGCTTTTTCTTATAGTGGCTCTAATTTGATGGATGTTGTAATTAAAATTAACTACGATTTGCAGCTTATTAGGAACTGGTTTTTTGTTCATCATTTAACTATAAGCCCTAAGACTAAGTTAATGTTTTTCAAAACTTCTTGTAATAGTAATGAAATTAGCGATTTATCTTATCACTCGCCGGTTTGTAAACGTTTTCCTTTATTTGTTTCTCCAACCTCAAACATGTCATACTTTGATTCTGTCCTCTGCGATAATGGTTGTTTTTATATTGAAAATGTTAGCTCTTTCAAATACCTAGGAATTATATTGGATAATAAATTAAATTGGTCTGAACATACTCATAATTTAAAAAAATATTTAAATAAAATTGTTCGTTACGGCTACCATTTGAGAAAATGTAGTACGTTGGAAATTTTAAATATATTTTACTACGCCTTTTTCAATTCCAAGTTGAATTATGGTCTAGCTTGCTGGGGTGGTTCTTACAATAACAGAATTCGTCCACTTCTCCTAGCACAAAAACATTACTTAAGAACCATGCTTAATGTTAATCGTCTATCATCTAGTTTCCCACTTTTCAAAAGAGTCTGTATTTTGCCACTCAGACATCTCTATATCTACAAAACTATGAAAAGTTTTTTCATTAGATCTGGTTACCTCGATCAAAGGTTAACGCCAACTTACAACCTACGTATTAATTATTTGAATTATGTTGCTGTTCCAATGGCCAGAACAACACAATTTACGCATTGCTTTGTTAATATGGCACCACGAATTTTTAATAGACTACCAATTCACATTAGAAGTGAACGTAATTTCTACTCATTTCTTAGACAGTTGAAAATCTGGTTATTTCAGTTCGATCACTCTCAAATTGAATCACTATTTAATGGTGGAAACTTGTATTAAATAACTGTTTTGTGTATGTATTATAATTAAATGTGGTTTTCTCTTCATACTTCAATTATATTATATTCTTTAATTTTGCTTGAACTTATAGTATACTTTTAAATTTTTTTACTTCAATATTAAGCTTTTCATACATTTTTTATTTGTTATTCCTTTTTTCTTTACATTTTTTGATACATTGTTTACACTATTTTTAATTTTACTTTTAATTCTATAATTTTATTTTTAATTCTATTTTTTTTTTTTTTTTTTTAATTATTTTGTTTAATCTTAATTTGTAATTACTTATGATTTTAGTACCCCGCTAAAACAAAAACATTTATATTTATATTTCTTTTTTCATTTATGTTTGTTTCATTCAACACGTATTCTTTGGAATATATTCGAATGATCCTACTTATTTTCTTACATATATAAAGTTTTGTTATTTTTACTAAATTATTTCTTATTGAATTTTATATTATTATTTTTGTTCCTATTAACTATTCTAATAAACTATAGTTTTTTTTACTTTTATTAATTTTATTGAATTTATTATATTAGTTTATTAGATTTAAGAGCTTTATGTTTTGATAATATTCAATTTTAATTTAATGTAGTTTGTAAAAAATTTTATATTTAAGAAAATAAATGAATTTTAAATCTTAAATCTTAAAATAAAATTAAAATAGCTTGAAAACTAATATTCTAAAAAATTTCTATAATATACTTTGAAATAGTATTTTTAAAGGGATTGATGTTCCTGATACACTTCAACTCATTCGGTAGTGAGTTAAACAACTGCAATCCTTTATACAGTAATTGGCTTTGATCTGCTGTTCTGTTGAATCGTGCGACTCTAAGTATGACTCAGATTAAACGGCTGGTATTCACTAACGAGCTGTAAGTCCCTTGTGAGATATAGTGGGAGCAAGTTGTACTTCAGCTTAAAAACAAAAATCAAAACCTTAAAATGTATTCTTTGGTTTATGCTCATCCAATTTAGTGTTTGAAGCATAAATTCAATTCTTGATCTATTACTACATTTTAGCAATACTCTCATCCCCTTGTTTTGAAGCTTTTGCATCCTGTTCAGGTGTTCAGATGACCCTGAAAACACGACTGTTGCACAATAATCAAAATGAGGTAAAATATACGCATTATACACCATTTTCACTGTTGCAAAAGAAAGACTGCTTCGAATTCGACGTAGAAAGCCATTTTTTTTGTTAATTTTTCCGCATACGTAGTCTAAGTGTTCACGAAAATTTAGTTTATTATCTATTATAAAACCTAAATAGTATTACCAATTTTGTAAAACCATATTGTAACAGACTTATTAATACTCGTAACAGGTTCAATAATCTCATTATTAATATAAACAGTAGGAACAGTAGAGCCTGTAGATCTAATCTTGATATGCATATATTTAGTTTTTGTGACATGGAGCTTTAACTTGTTCATACAAAGCCAGTTATGTATATTTTGCAGATCTGTGTTTAGATTTCGAACTAAGTCTGCAAAATTTCTGCCACTAATATATACCAGGCAATCATCAGCGAACATGACTATACGGCAAAATTTAAGAATATTCCCAATATCATTAATATATAACAGGAACATTATAACTCCCAACACTGATCCCTGTGGAACACCTAATTTAATATCTCTATGACTAGATAAAACATTGTTAACTTTGGTAACCTGTTTTCTTCCTACTAAATATGTTTTAAACGAATTTAGCTCGTTGATTTTAATCCCATATTGTTTGAGTTTTGACAGTAATAAATTTGTATCTAGTCTTAAATGCACGCTTTAGGCCTAAAAATACTGCTATGACGGAATCTCCTGTATCAGCCAGTTTTTTCCGTTCAAAAGTCACCCAGTTTGATGTAGTCTCGCATGAATATCCTTTTCGAAAGCCTGACTGCTCCTTTTCCAACAGTTTCTCATCTAGAGACATCATATTGATATCTTCACATCGTCTAGAATTTTTAATTTTTAGTACTGGGATAATTACGTATTCTTTCCATTTCTCCGGGAAAATACCACTCTCCAATGATTTATAAATGATGTCCACTAAAATTGGCCCAAATATGTCGTATGACTTTTCCATTATCTCTTTATTAATCCCTATGGAGTCTCTCTTTTGTTCTTTAGGTTTTTAAGAATACTCCTAATTTTATTTTCGTCTACCGTCTCGAATGAGAAGGTGCTTGTAATTTGGGAAACTGTATTCTTATATTGTATATGAGGAATACTATCATGTATATCTGCGATACTGTCCACAAAATATTAATTCAAATTATTCGCCATGCCTGCTTCATTAAATATAGATACATTATCGATTATTATCTCATTATCTTCATTATCTTCATTAAATATAGATACATTATCGATTATTATCTCATTTAACTGGTTGTGATTCTTTTCATTTAAGACCATATCCTTGATGGTCTGCCACACATTTTTTTGATCATTAACATATGTTACAATTTTGTCACGTATATATCTGTCCTTTGTTTTTATAATCTCTTGTTTATAAAAATTTTTTATGCTCTTATACTCTGCCCAATATGTTCCATTACCTCTTGAGAATAAATTTGCATTTGTTTCTTTAATCAGCATAAATTTAGTTTTTATCACGTCATTAATTGTTAATAATTTGTGTAGCAACATCTAATTATGAATAGTTATCATGTCCTGGTTTATTTTCGTTTCCAATATTCTAAATTATTCTCAGCAAATGTTACAATTAAATCATCTGCATACATAAACTGTCTTCCATTGAGACTGAAATTTGCTACTGCACTTACATGGCATTTAAACAATGCTGGTCCCAATGAGCTTCCTTGTGGTCAACATTTTTGGTAGTACTTTCAATATATTCATACTCTACCTATCGTTTTCTATCCTTAAAATAACTAGCAAACCAATTGTAGTCCTTACTCATTACTCCAATTGTAATCCTTACCCATTATTCCTTACCCAAACATCCAAGATTCTTAACAATATTTTCCTTTCAGGTCAAAAGGCTATTTTTTTCTTTATCGAATATGGTATTTTAAATGTATGTTATTACATCAAATAAGGCAGCTTGGGTATTCGACTTTTTTGTAAAACCATATTGTAACTGACTTATTAATTTATTATGTATGTATTATGAACTATCTTGTATCAATTATATGACAGCTCTTGCAACTAAGTATACTAACATACCATCGTTCTCAAGATAATAAATGATTTGACAAATCTTTTACCTTAAGTCAACTTAATATAAATATGTTATCTGGAGTGTAACTAACTTTCACCTGTCATTTGTTTTTATTAGGATTTTTCTATAAAAAAAAAAACAATGTGCTTAAAACAGAAATATACCTAGTTAAGGTTCTTTCTAATATTCTACAATATTATTCCACCAATATTCATATTATTCAACATTATAATTTGAGTCAAATGCCAGTAATAAAAAACTATCGATAAATTTAAAAAAAACAAAAATAAAAAACAATAATAATAATAACAATAATACATAGAGGCGTACAGACCATTGACCTAGAAAATTTAAGTTTATACACTGTTGATCCATATAAACTTAGTTGGAAAATTTTGCTAGAATCAAATTTATTATTATAGACATAATAATATTAATGACCTTTAGAAAATCTAAGAACTCTGGTTAATATCCAAAAATAATAATAAAAACAAAAAGTTATGGTACATTTAATATTTTCTCAAGAATGAATATTATTTGAATGTGTTGTCAACACTTTATTTTTACTATTTAGTATTATACAGATTATAATACGGGGTCCTTAAAGCAATTTTTATTTGCAAGTCTATAATAATAAGATGTGGTATTATAGGTAGAAATCAAAACATTTAAAGAAGATGGAAACTGAATTTTACAAAATACGAATAAAAATCAAGAAATTTGATGAATGATAAAATGAAAATAGAAAAGATCAATTCTGTGACGAGCATTGAATCTGAATAAAGCAAATAAATCCTTAAATTCTAATATACAAAAGAATAATACATTATAAGGAATTTATAAACATTAAAACGAATATCCTTATAAGAATTTTCGCGAAAATGGTAATACAAATTTTGGAATAACGAAATGTTTTTATTTAACCTTTATGGTATAACAAAGTCATTATCTGGGGCTTTCGTAAGATATTTATTTATTTATTCGTTTAGTAAAAAATACTCAAGTGATACTGTTCTCATATATAGAATTACATAAATTTTTATATTTGTACAAACAGTAGGTTGATTATTTATCATTCGTGAAGATCGTATTTTTTGAGTAAACTTGTGTTGCTATGTTTTATTCTGCTTTAATTTGTGGATATGAGTTTCTACTTTTAAATAAATTTTTTGTTTAACAGTTAAGAGGTATCCTTATATGTAACATTTTTGTGCTTTCTAATTATTAAAATTTCGATGGCTCTATTCTATACTTTTTAGATTTTCAAATGGCAGTGCAATCCTAATGAGCTGATGTAATTTATAATGGTGGTTATATAAATTTAATATTTAATAATAATAATAGTGGATCAGTTGTTTTTCTTTGCTTATCCACTTTTTTCTTATTTCGATTTTAGTTTTCGGATTTGGTTTCGATGTCTGATCAGTTGTACAAACTAACCGACTGGTATGGTGCAATGGTTTTGCCGTCCGATTACTAACCAAAAGGTTCATAGTTGGAATCACGTTCAGATCATGGATATTCTTTTAATAAGCTTTTTGATCTTGCAATGAATTCACTTCTAAACAAAAGGCTGCTTGTTATTAAATATTATTTTCGAATCCTTCTTTTTATAACTTTTCAGCAAGCGGATTTCTATACTAGTGTCTAGTAATTTCCAGTTCGTTTGAATGATATTTAAGTATGCCAACATAATTTGTAATCCTTGAGGAAATTATTTCTCTGATAGACCAAATATTAAAGTTTGTTTTTATTTGGTCGTTACATACATACCATCATCATGCATTGATGAGTGGATGAGTGATCTCAATACTTTAGATTGCCATCTTTGTATTATGTTTATGTTTTTATTCTTATAGATGATTGATGTTTTGTTTATCAGAGATAGTTCGCTAAAGTACGTCATATTAGCCAATATAAACGATTGTATTTTGACCATAGATGCTTAATTTTATTTATAACATAGGGCCTGTATGCCGATTATTCACCGAATGTTGGTACGTTTTACCGTTTACGGTAACTGCAATGCAGTTTTTTTACTAGTAGTGAAAGCGACGTGTACCGATTTTTCTACATTAGCCTTGATACGCCAAAATTTTAATAATTTTGCTATTGCGAATTTAATAAGATAATTGAATTATTCCTTAAAAAAAATAATTAAATTCTATAACAATGTATATAATTTTGTGGAAAGCATAATTTTGGTTATAAAAATGTGGAAATATGCTATTTAAAAAGGTTTAGTTTCTGATAATAAGTATAAAAAATAAATAAGTTCTTGTAACAAACATCAGTAGTTCCACTAAATTTTACTAGTGTGTACTCAATGTGTGAAAAATTGACTCTAACCTTTCACTAACAATGTTACACAAAAAAATAATGGTTGTACATAAATGGCTGTTTAGTTTTTTATGTTTTTTGCTCATGAAAATTGTTTTGAAACATAACCCTTTCTTGTCTTTAATTTTTTCTTGAAATATTGACTAATGTTAAATATTGCATATAAGATCCTATCCAGCATTTTGTGCAAGTGTCTGAAGCCCTGTTGTGACACTGTTATTGGCAGATTTTTATAAATTACACCTCCAAATTGAAATCAGTAAGGAATAATACCATAAGTTGAAATAAAAGGCTGTCACCTTGTAAAGTCGACAAGTGACCAGATGTTCGCACTTAGACAAATCCTCGGGCAGAGAAGGCCCATAAGTTATCTATTTTAAGTCTGCATTAGCATATACCGTAATGAATTGAATGCTTTCATGTCGGAATTCGGTGTTTCAGCCAAGCTAATCCGATTGTCAAAAATACTTGAAATACAAGATGTGCTGTATTGAATGAAAATAACACTTCTACTTTATTTCAGACGTGCACCGGATTTTGATAAAAAGATGCACTACCATGCGACTTATTTAATCTAGTACTAGAACGTATAGTACGACGAGCGGAAGTAAACATGGCCAGTACTATATTTTTCACATCGATCCAACTTCTAGGGTGATTGATTTCATCTTCAGATCACAACGGGCGGTCGTCGCTGTCATCACTGTTGGCATATATAATTTCGGGTTGATCCCGAGTTAATCCCCGTTTCTGCTTCAATTTGTCAAAACATCTCGGGTCGAAGCTCATATTCCGAAGCACTAAAGTTCAAATGTACAAAATGCTCATGTACCCGGTTCTGAGAAGAAAATTCTTCGCCTGATATATGGTCCTGAAAATGACGATGACGTCTGAGGGAGAAGATTTATAATGCCAAACTCTATGAACTGCACAATGAGGTGGAATTAAAGTCAAGAGACAACAGTGAATCGGAAATCTAAAGCGGATGCACCAAAAAGCTCCGCCCGAGAGAATCCTAGAATCCAGACCCGAAGGTACAAAACTAAACTTTTGTTGGGGAAACGAAGTGTCTGTAGATATGAAAAAATTTTGTAGATGGAGAGAAGCCGATGGTGACCGACAAAATGGAGGACGTTGACGAGTCAGGTCCAGGACTTATATGATCTATTGACCACCTAAGTCAGTAAGTATATTAACTGAATAAATTCATATTTTTTGAAAAGTACATTGTGAGGTCGAAATAAACAACTTATTCGTATGGGATAGAGTAATCTTTTGTATTTGTACTGTCCTCATAATCTCGGAATTTGTTCAATGGCCTTTCTAAAGTATATACATTGTCATTTATAATTTATTCCCGATAGATCCATATTCTTCTATAAATCCAATTTCTTCTATTTTACTTATGTGTACTAATTTCAATATCTATGTCATGAAAGAAGTCGAATTTGGAGTTATATGTGAATTATATGCCGATTACATTAATTGTATTTCAAAAATCAATTTCAAGAAGGCGATTATGTATTAATCGTTTAACACACCGCGTTAAATTTCAAACTTTATCGTTGCTATTGTGAATTTCAAAACAAAATGAAATGGAATTTCAATTTCAATTTAGAGAAAGAAAACAATTGTTTTTTTTTTTTTTATTCATTTTGTAAGTTTTAAAAAACAGAAACTTTAGAAACTCAATTAAAATAAACTCATTCAGTTATTAACATCCTTTTCTGAAGCTTTTAAAAAGATTTTTATTCACAATAATAATAATAATTTATTGTTGATGTTTATTTTTTTATTTGAAATTATAATTAAAGTAAAATATTCATTGGTTTTATATTCCCCACTTCGAAAATGTAATTAATTTTTGAAAGAAAAAAAACAAAAAAACAAAAAGAAAAATTATACAAAATTTATTATTTTTTTTTTGCAGAGAATTTTTGTTTATTTATAAGAGTTATATTTATTAATTTGGCTGTATAGTGATTTCTTATAAGTTCATAACAGTTGTTGTGCGGCAAAAATTTTTTTCATTTTCCAGATGATATTTTTATGCTACACTTTCTATACGCTTAGATATAATACCTAGAAATACTACTGAGCAAAATTGTTTTTTTTTTCAAAGTTGTGCGAATACGCTGGCCGAACGTTAATGTAAATGTGATCATGCTTCGCGAATAAATTTGTTCGCTAAAAAGTAGATAAAATAATACATTTTTTTTGCTAATAAATTTTATAAGATACGAGATATTTTCAAATATCAGTTAAAATAAACAATCAAAATACAAATTAATAAATGAATAAAAATAATGAGTACGAGCTGGCTGATTTTTATTATAACGGATGCCGGATCTTGCTTAATATATAGCTAGTCAGTTATAAATAATGTTAATTTTACCAAATATATTTTTAGATTTACAAAAAACTTTCGATTGAATAAAGATTTACTCCTTTATATTCTAAATTCAATAAGAGATAAGTTGAAGCCATGACCACTGCGTGGCGCTGTAGGTAGAGCAACCGAAAGATCCTAGGTCGATTCCCGATGAAGCAAAGAAATGCTTTATGGATTTTTCGACATGGACCGGTACCCCATTGTTTTGCGATATAATAAATGACAAAAAATAATTGAGAGTATAATCTGGTAACAACTTAAATAAAATGGAGCTATTCTATTTAAGAAGGTTTAGTTCCTCACAATAGTAGTAATTTTCCACATGTAATGAGTTGATAAGCCAGTAATTTGTTAAAATAAATACTCGAAATATTTGTAGATATTGTAGTGTGAGCTTGTAGTACCGTATACTTAATTAAGCACGAAAAGGTGATTTTACCGTAGTTACTGTCAAGAGTGTAAAAAAAAAAAAATTAGGGCAAACGGAATATTACTAATAACTAAATTAGTTTGTGCAGTACAATTTTTCGCTGAAGGAAATTATCAGTGAGGCATTGGAAATGATTTTAATTCAAGTTATGGCGTAATCATCTGTTTGTTATGTTCCACAACACTTTTAATGCAATTTTATTGGAACCGTTGTACCCACAAACTGAATCAGGATTCTCCTCCATCAACAACTATTTGTTTTCTTCATACTGCAAATAATATTCTAATATTGTTATAGTGCCTATTATTGAAAACGGCGTTTCAATCGCGGCTCGGATATTCCTTCGATTTTGCAAAATTGATATTATTGAAAACGCGCGTTTCGAAAATGAATAGGGAAAGTATATTGCTATTTTTGCATGCAAATTATAGCATTTCATATCCGTCATTAATTTAGCGCGTTTTATAAAATGGATTTAAAAAAAACTAAGTTAAATATATTAAATATTTGTTTATTTATTTTTATTTTATATCAAAATTATTTAGAAATATCGAATGTCTGTTTTTTTTTTATTTAAAGTGAAGTTTTACATTTTTAAATGAATAACAATTTCGAGCAATGGTAGAGAATTTTATGAAAATCAAATTCTATTTCTTTTAACACATATTTAAATGAATTTTTGTAAATATTTATAAACCCAAAAGTTAAATAATTTTTAATCATATTATACTTATTTTGTTAATACATCTTTTATAGAATAAATTTTAAATATTTTGTTCAAACAATTATTGTTTCATTAATTAAATCAAGAATACCCTTTGCAATGTTCTTTACATTTCTTCTTGTATCACTTCTTCAATTTATTTATGGATTAGTAATCAAATCAAGTTTTGAAAAATTTTAGTGGTTGTGATAAAAAAGCAATATTGCATATATTGACAAGTATTTTGTTCATAAACAAAATGTTGCTAATGCAGTTTGTTCATAAACATTTTTAACTTAACAGGAAAACTGGAAAATTATAGTAGATACCGCACGAAAATCAGTTGTGCCGCTGTTTATATTTATAACAGAAAACTGCAAATGTAGAAAATTAAAATTTTAATAACTCTATCAAAAAATGAACATTTGTTTCTGCAGTATGTTTATGAAAAGCCCTTTTATTCTTATTTAATATTTCTTGCGTACAACGCTACTACAAACAAATATTTACCGCTGACAGATAAATTTTACCGTTTACTTGACCAACCGACTTTTTCAAAAATACCAAATTATCATTCGTTCGAATCGAACACGGTTTTAGTCAATACGAGCGGCAATTCAAGCGCCGTTTTCAATGATAGGCACTTATTCATAAATTTTATAAATTATTATTCTCTTATATTTTTTTGAATGTTCCCACTATTTCCACTCTAATTTCCCGGCAAAAATATCTTATATTTTTTTATTTTTATTTAAAGGTTGCCATTTTAATTTTTCATTCAATCAAAATCGCATTACAGCGAATTCGATTACTTAAACGCTCGAGTCGAGAATAATGACAAGGGCATGAGCTTACTATTGGTTAACTTACGAATTTGTTCAATTGCAGAATGCTTTTTCTGAATCTAAATTGATGGTATGCAAGCAATCTCTCTTTTCCCATTGTTGGGTGTAACCAACTCAAAATAATTTTCTCCATCAATTTACATATAATTGGTAAGATACTTGTACTTACTTATATAAGGCGATATGACGTAACATTGTCAAATTGTTCACCATATACCAGTATCACAATTAATTGTTATACTTTCCATTGCTAATTAGATACGTAATTTAATCTTAGCATTTAATTGAATATTTATTACTGAAAATTAACTTTAGAAATTAAAGAAGCGATAGTTCGTTGACGTTTGACCATTATATGAAAAATTTAAAGTATATTTTTAAACATTTCTCAATCACAGTTCTTTTAATTACAAGTACCCATTTTTATTCAAGAATTATTTTCTTTTTTTTCACTAGAGATTTTTATTTGTGATTTCAATGTCTGAGTGAGGGTTGTTTTTTCTATGATACTTAATTTCTTTGTTCAAAAACTATATAGAGGAATGTCTGATATTGAAATTTACGTAATAATGTTTTATTAAAAAAGTGTGTCATACATATTTAAAAATGTACGAGGATCTTTTGGATGAACATATCAAAACTTTTATAATAATATTTTGATAATATTTTGGTTATTACTTATTTACTTATTCTTATATTATAAAATATTACATAATTTAAACATCAAATATTATTACAAAAGTTTTGATATGTTCATCCAAAATATCTTCGTACAAATAATATGTCACACTCTAAAAATTTTCAAATAATCTCTACAGAAATGTAAATTTGATGTATATCATAAATAATAAATAAAAAATTTGTAGAACAGTAAAATATTCAATGCAGAGCAGGATTTAATAGGCCGAATTTGACTATTATTATGTTAAAGAATTATGCGGTAGCAGCTGGAATAAGTTGGAAGATTATTGAATACTAGAATATGATTTATCACTAAACAGTTTTGAAACAGCCTTTAAACATCTTTTAATTTTCATTTTTGAAACTTACTTTCTACACATTATAGTAAAAAATTAGCTGTAATATTTTTACAATATTTTTTTTTATGCCCTTGACTGTGACGTAGGTAGAATCACCTTGTTGTGTTTAATTAAGACGGTACTGCAAGTTTATACTACAATATCTATATACAATATTTCGTGCATTTATTTATCAAATTGCTGGTACTCATTAAATGTGAAAAAATACTGGCCTCCCCAAGAACTAAACCTTCTTAAATAGAATAGCTCCATTTTATTTAAGTTTTTTACCAGAATATACACTCTTAATTATTCTATGTCATTTATTTTATTCCTATGAAAAAGCATTTTTTTTGTTTCATGGGGAATCGAACCTGGAACCTTTCGGTTGAAAGACAGGCGCTCTACCTACTGTGTATGGAACACAATTTAAAACTGTTAACGCTTATTTTGTTGTCATTTTCTGTTATTATCATGCTCTGATTTTTTTGCGCATTTGAAACTTATATTAAACAATATGGAATAGACTAGATTGTAAATTTTATTTTTATGGAATATGATGTATTTTTGTCACAGATACTATATCA
This sequence comes from Argyra leucocephala, assembly GCA_963942445.1. Classification (NCBI taxonomy): domain Eukaryota; kingdom Metazoa; phylum Arthropoda; class Insecta; order Diptera; family Dolichopodidae; genus Argyra; species Argyra leucocephala. Next base: position 137,651,959 of record OZ012677.1, read on the forward strand.
TATCAGTAGGTATAGTTTACCCAATTCAAAAATAAATTTACATCCTAAAATTTCCTAAATGCTTTCTAAAAAAAACAGTTTAACCTTAACTAAACTTAAGATGAATATTCAGATAACAGGGCATGTTCTGTCCTAAATTTTTCTTTATTATTCTTACACACTAAGCAAATCCAAGGTGTATGTTAGCGAAATAGGTAGAAAGCCTGCCTTTCAACCGAAAAAACCCAGACTCGATTCCGGACGAAACAAAAAAAAATGCTTTATGGGGTGTTCGACCTGTTAACTTAATTAAAATAAAGCTATTCTGACAATAGCAGAATTTTTTTTCACACTTAATGAGTTGATAAGCTAGTAATTTGATAAATAAATACTCGAAACACATTGTAGATATTGTGGTATGAGTATAAACTTGCAGTACCGTATTTTATCCCTGTCTTATGTTACTATCAAGAATATAAAAAAAAATGACGGATTCCTTCATACTTAAAATTCTTGCACGTTTGGGTACGGGGAATAGGAGTAGAAAGGACAAAGAATGCTAGAGAGGTAAGACTGTAAATCAGAAGGTAAGTTGTAGAGCTTAGAGGCGGAAAATTGGCCTAAACATTATACATTGGCAAATACATACTTGTAGCGAATACTGACAATATACATTTTACCGCGTACTATGAAAAGTGCTGAATTGTAATAAATGTAATTGATTTTGAATCAGCGCGCTAATATGCAAAAATTGGAAATTGAAGTTCAATATGTCGATTTGAGTCATAATTGACTAGAGCTGACAAATTATTTGGGCTACAATTAGATCACTTAATACATGGAAAACTATTATCCGACGTGAGTACTGGTCAATAAATAAATGTTTATCTTGAATCGCTGAAGGTGATGTGCAGTTGATCGGTTATGTTTCTTCCCAGAATATTCAATTAATGAAGAATGGTTAGTGGGTAATAACTAATTTAATCAAATCATATTTCAGATAACATTGCATTTTTTGGTGTAACGGAGGATACATTGTTCATTGAATAGAGCCTTTCTAGCTTAACGAATTGCTGAAAAAGCAAAACTATTGAATATTATTCGATTATGGAAGCATTACTATTATATTGACAAAGGCTGTTCAATGAGTAATGTCATATATTTATAAAATCTCATAAAATAATAACATATGCTCACGACATAGCAATTATTGCAAGAAACTACAATACGATAAATGAAATATTTAAAATACTTAAAATGGAAACCTTCATGGAAAAACAAAATATTGAAAGATGTCCAGAAGTGAAGTAAGGAGACAACCTGGAAAATATTGTCGAATATGAAATTGAAGGTGTAAAATTTTTTAAATACCTCGGTATTCTCAACCATGATATGAAAAGCAGCATACAGTAAACACTGCAACCCGGAAACAGATGTTATTATGCACATAAAAAACTAATAAAATCCGAACTTCTATTTAGGAAAAGCAAATGCAAAATATACGAAACCTTGATTTGGCCGAAATTCACATACGGATATGAAGCTTGGATATTAACACTGAATGACCAGAGTATTTCAAAAAGATTCAAAAGAAAAATACTCCGACAAATATATGGTGCTATTAGATTAGCAAATGGACAATGTAGAAGATGATATAATGACGAACTATAAATGAGCTGACGAATGGCCATAATATAACAAAATTCATCAAAAGGCAAAAACTAATATGAGCATATAATAAGAATAAGAATGGCAAAAAACGAAACAAACACAAATAGACGTGGAAATCCGACAGAGGAAATGGCGTTGGATCGGGCATACTTTGAGGAAACCTGACAACAACATCGCGAAACAATGTTTCGAATGGAATCCTCAGGGTACACGTCGCGTCGGAAGGCCGAGAAAAACGTGGAGAACAACTGTCTTAGCCGAAGCAAGTACCCAGCAAAGAACGTGGCCACAATTGAAGAGGTTAGCCGCAGATAGGAGCCGTTGGAAAGAATTTACTTCCGCCCTATGCCCCACGGATGGGGTTGCAGGACAATGATGAATAAGAATAAGAATGCCAATATAAATATAATAAGAATGCCAGAATACCGAGATCAGCTTAGAATATTTTCGAAAAATCCAATTAGGACAAGAGGTAGAAGCAGACCGAGGAATAGACGGGAAGACAATGTTGAAGCAGACCCAAGAAATTTTAAAATAGTAAATTGGAAGACGGCACTGCAAGAGACTAAGAAAGCCAAAAACCCACCAAGGGTTGTAATGCTATATGTTGATGATGCTGGAAACAAATTTGCACAAGCTGCTTTTCGATATTGAAGAAAATTCTCTTTGATTCGTTTTTTAGTATTACATGTTTTTATTCCGTCAAGGTATGAACTGGTATTGGCTATTTGTTTGAAAACAAATGGGGAAATACGTTTATGTCCAAATTAAAATAATTTCAACTTCTATTACTCAATTTTTAAAAATATCAATCCTTTAGATTTTTTACGTAATCATAGAGTAAACCTAATTAACTTTTGCTTGATGTTGATATTGATCGGAAAACTTTATTAATTAGTTTTAAGCTTTAGTTTAATAATTTAACATAAAAATTGGCATTAATTTTGTATCAATAAAGAAGGTACAAATGAAAGTTTTTCTTTTCCTCGTGTTCTTATATAAGGGTTAAAGCAATCTAATGTTCAAATTTATATTTATATACTTTAGTTCTCAATAACTAAATCTAAAGAAAAGTCTTTAAATTGTTTTTAGAAAAAAATAGGCATTGAATATGGTGAAAGGCAATGTTTTATTCGTTTTTAAAAGAATATTTTTTTTTTTTTGAATAAATCCTTTTTGTGTAACAAAACAAAACAAGAAACCTTCCAAATTTTTTTTTTTTATAAAAATAAAAATAATTATGTGACTAATATGTATCCTGCAAATTTAAGAAGATAAATCTGTTAAAAAGGTATCTATAGATAAAAGAAACCCTATATATAAATGATAAAAAGTAAAATAGATGAAGAGAAAAAAAAGGAAACGAAATAATAGAGAAAGAGACTTGAAAAATAGGATTTGAAAAAAAAAAAACAAAAAATTTGTTGGTGTGAATAGCAACGCGGAAATTGAAAATAGAGTGAGAGTAGAGATAGCTGAGTGAGGGAAATTTATTTTGTTTATTGTATAATCATTTTTCGATCAGTTTAATTTTCTTAAATTAAATTTCAATTAAAAAATTTTATTCAATTTATGCAAATCCTCTTTTTTATTATTATTATTAGATTCGTTTTTTAGTATTACATGTTTTTATTCCGTCAAGGTATGAACTGGTATTGGCTATTTGTTTGAAAACAAATGGGGAAATACGTTTATGTCCAAATTAAAATAATTTCAACTTCTATTACTCAATTTTTAAAAATATCAATCCTTTAGATTTTTTACGTAATCATAGAGTAAACCTAATTAACTTTTGCTTGATGTTGATATTGATCGGAAAACTTTATTAATTAGTTTTAAGCTTTAGTTTAATAATTTAACATAAAAATTGGCATTAATTTTGTATCAATAAAGAAGGTACAAATGAAAGTTTTTCTTTTCCTCGTGTTCTTATATAAGGGTTAAAGCAATCTAATGTTCAAATTTATATTTATATACTTTAGTTCTCAATAACTAAATCTAAAGAAAAGTCTTTAAATTGTTTTTAGAAAAAAATAGGCATTGAATATGGTGAAAGGCAATGTTTTATTCGTTTTTAAAAGAATATTTTTTTAATATTTTGTAACAAAACAAAACAAGAAACCTTCCAAATTTTTTTTTTTTATAAAAATAAAAATAATTATGTGACTAATATGTATCCTGCAAATTTAAGAAGATAAATCTGTTAAAAAGGTATCTATAGATAAAAGAAACCCTATATATAAATGATAAAAAGTAAAATAGATGAAGAGAAAAAAAAGGAAACGAAATAATAGAGAAAGAGACTTGAAAAATAGGATTTGAAAAAAAAAAAACAAAAAATTTGTTGGTGTGAATAGCAACGCGGAAATTGAAAATAGAGTGAGAGTAGAGATAGCTGAGTGAGGGAAATTTATTTTGTTTATTGTATAATCATTTTTCGATCAGTTTAATTTTCTTAAATTAAATTTCAATTAAAAAATTTTATTCAATTTATGCAAATCCTCTTTTTTATTATTATTAAAAAAAAAATAATTTTCTCACATCGTTTAATCATAATGTATACACCATCCACATTCAAAGACTACCAAAAATTATCGCTTTTGATATAAACATTAGAATTTATAAATTTATTCATAAGCATTTGAGCAAAAAAAAAAAAAAAACAAAAATAAAAATAAATTTTTTTTTTCTTTTTTTTGTGTTTTTATTGTTAACATTAATAGGCAAACCTATACAAAATTTCCAAATAGATAATGTTTGGAAATTTTTCTTATATGAATCGGAAAAAAATTTTCTTTTCTTTTTTTATATATTCGTTCATCGGGTAGAAAAATCATGGGGTAGAAAATAAATGATATCCGGTTTAACGCCTGTGGTAATGTGGAGCTAATTATATATTATAATTCTATATTATAAATGTGTGTTGAGTTGTGAGGGATACATTTTCTTTCTTTATTATAATTTTTAATGAATCCGGTAATAAAACCGGTATATTGATTTGATAAAAATTTATTGGTTATGATGGGAAATATAAGAATTATAATTGAAAATATTTTCGTATTCAATCAATTAATCAATCATTTTTGAAATCTATATTTCTAAGTATGTACTTTTGCTTATGTCATAGATAATGTGTATACATATATATATATATAATATACAAATACCTGAAATTATATCTAAAAATATTTGTTTTCAATCTGCTGTTCCAGTATTATCAGTTTTATTTGAATATTATAAAATAGTTTTTGGAAATAGTTAATTAGGGCTATTCTAGAAAATAAAACTTTGCAGTACATAAAAGTTATATGAATAAATGTAAAAAGTATTGTATTATAAATGTAGAACTTGAATGGCTTAGAAGTTTTCTTGAATGCAGATAACAAAAGACATGATTGTGTGAATGGTAAAATTTCTTTGGTAAGTTATACCCGGTGTTCCAGAGTATGCGTATCAGTTTTTTAACAGGAGAAGGAACCGTTATTTTAAAATTAAAAAAGTATGATTAACTAAATCGAGGGTACTCTATCGATTGATGATATATTCAACTTCCAAAAAGGACCGAAATAAGGTCTTTTAAGCCGGAAATTTGCCGAAATCAAAATTTTCAAATGGGAAGTGATATAGTTTTTTATGTAGTTCCAATTCAACGTCCAAAAATAAGAAATATTTGTTTTAATCATTTTTCAAAAAATTTTCTATTTTGCTGATGATGCTCTACTAAACATAGTCAATCACAATCTGGAAAATCAGGAAAATAAATTCAGATCTTGTGGGCAGGCTATAACTGCACTTGGACAATGCAAAAGAAAGTTGAAGCTTAATTTGACTAAAATTGAATACATAGACATAAAAATAGTACTGATAATGATGCTGCTTTAAACATTGGTGGTAAAATAACAATGAAAATGGATAACTTAGGAAAATTTCGAAATCAAATTACACTAGAAATGTGCAAAAATGTACAACACGATGATTTTACCAGATTTAAACTATTGTTCATCATTGTTATTTTTATATAATGAAGGCGAGAAAGATATAGACTACAAATTTTAAAGAACAGAATTATGTCAAGTTCTGATAACCACATGTTAAGACAATTAAAATTGCTCTCAGTACGCCAAAGATATTTCAATATTTTGGTATTTATTTTTAAAATAAAAAATGACATGCTACCAGATTTGAGAAATTTATTACGATATGTTGGTGAAACAAGTATTCATAGCCTGAGCCTGAGAAATTTTTCAGAATGCCATTATTTTGCAGGACAAATAAGAATTTATTTCATAAAAGTCTTCAGTTATTTGATCTCTTACCAGTTCAAACTCGAAACGCATAAAATTTTGATAGTATAAAAAATTTTAATAACTTTTATAAAGTATAACCAATGATGAATTTTGTATATTAAATACTGAATATTGATCAATTTTTTATTTTAATTTCATAATTGAATTTGGTATTTATTTTTTAAAATTTCTATGTTAAAGTTTCAATTTTTATAAATTTTGTAAAAACATTTTGTATATTAATTTGTTTTAAATTAATTTGTACCTGTAATCAAATAAAAATATTTAATTTTGTTTTATAAAGGAATTGAAGGATAAATAGATTTAAAACTTTAAAATAGAATTATTTAAGAATTATACTAATAAATACTAGAAAATAGAATTATACTAATAAATGAATTAAAAAAAAAAAAAAAAAATAAATTAATATAATTTTATTGCAATAATTGTAAGCATTCCTATACACTCGATCATAACTCTATTACAACCCATTAAATTTTTTATACTTATTCGGGGAATACCAAATTATTAAACAAATAAAAAATATAGGATAAGTCGTTTCAGAATAAATTTGTTATTTTTCGTTATGCTGATTATTAAATTAATATCGTTATCATTATTGTTGACAATAATTTTTATGATAATAATTTTACAAATTTATTATCTCTTAACTGGTATTTAGCGAAAAAAAATATTAACAGTTATTATAAGTTCATACAAAATGCTATCGAAATTGTCAATATTGTGACCTAATATAACAAAAATTTAAAGTTTTAAAAATTGTGATTTTAACATGAAAATTTCAAGAGCAAGTGGGTAGATCTTAGTGACATCTTTTAACTTGAAAATGTGAGCAATTAAAAGTAATTTTTTTTTGAGTTATGGTGTTAATGCAAATTATCTAAATACTTTCTTATATATTTATTAGTAATAATGAATGACTATCGGGTCATAGAATTGCCAAACGTGGTCATTTAAACATTGTCACTGAATTTGCGTTATTATTAAAAAATTCAGCGATAATGAATATAATATTACATTTAATTTTAATGTCTGTTATTACCATTAAAAATAGTAAATAGGGTAAAATATTGTTACAGTGTAGTATTTTGTCTATCGGATATCATTCAATAATAATGGAAATTTTACATGGAAATATATAGATTTATCTTCAGACAGATTTATCTATCAAATATACTGAGTTTGTTTTATAAATTTTAAAGAAATTATCGACCGTAGCTATTTTTTTACACGTAGACTCTTATTTAGTAAAATTATAAACAAAAACTTAACTTTTGAATTTTTTTTTGTACACTACCATAACATTTTCAAAAACTTTTTTTAATTTGAAAACAATTTCATAAACCTTATAATATTTGTATAAATTTTAATGAAGTCTTTTTATATAATTCCACATGTTTTAACTTTTGGTTTACTTTTATGTTACTTTGTTTATTCTGTTTCAAATCCAGGAGGGTTGCTTGAGGTCATTTGAATATCTACGAAATATATTAGAATCAATACAATTCTAATTCTGTATGTTTTATCATAGTATCCATAATAGTTTTCTCTTCTATTAATTAAAATATTTTTCATTTTACTAAATCAATCAATAATGTTTATATCTGTAAAGCATCAATCAATAATGTCAATAAGTAAAAGTAAAGCATATTTTATATTAAATATACAAATGCTTTGCAAATACATACATACATACGAGTACATATTTTATAAATATAGTTTAACTTTGTAATTTTGTAATAATTTTTGATAATAAATTATACGAAAATGTGTATATTAACTCTTTAATGCATGTTGTAGGTAAATATTAACGCTCTACTATATATGATATTGATATGAAGGTTGTATAATTCTTCTACAATATTATTCTTTTTATGTTCTTGATAGTAACTTAGGTTTAATTATCTTGTCGTAAGTTAGGTAATGTATGGTACCGCTTTTTTTATACTACATACTTATACCTAACAGTATTTATTCACGAAATTCCTGACCAACTACTGTTATTGTCTGGACCTATGCCTTCTTAATTAGCGTAGTTCCATTTTGTGTTCGATTTCTATAAGGTTTGTGTTATTTTACAAAGTAAACTACTTTTTTGTTGTTCTAACTACTTCAACCCTTTAGAAAGACTAAATGACACAACTACTCTGAACTACTTTAAACTATTATTTTCGTGTAACAGGAATGTAAAAATATGTGTGCATGTTATGACAAAGCTGATAATGAAAATATTTTTGAACTAATTTAGTGCATTTGGTTTTAGATGAAAAATGGGTATTTATTTATTTATTTCAAGCTTTAATCAAGCAGTTACAAATAATATTTACTTAAATGTACTGCACAAATTGAACAAATTTACAAATTTTAAAAAGTTACAAAAAAAAAAGAAAAAAATTACATAATTCTAAATAAATTTTATTTTTTAATTCTTAACATAAGTCCTTAATACTAAATGACGGTTTAAGGTGTAGGAGTGAGAGTTGTTTAGTTTGGGTATTGGTTCAGTTGTTTTTTTAATACATCCTTTGAATGAGAGAAGCCAATTACAGCCTTGTATTTATTTCCCATAATTAATATTCTATTAATAGGTTCAAATCTACCATAATTAGTTGTATGATGAACCAGGGGGAAAGATTAACGGATCTAAGTCGATAATTATTGTAAATGAAAATTTTATTAAAAATAGGTGGAGAAATAATGTTACCTTTAACAATTTCAATAATAAAGGTTACATCAGCAATTCTTCTTCTTTTCTGCAGAGTGGCCAGATGAATTAAATTTAGACGATGTTCATAAAGGTGGCAATCGAATCGGATCTTCCCAAGGAAGATTACGTAGTGCAAATCTTAAAAACTTCTTTTGAACTATTTCGATTCTTCGTATATGAATATCATAGAATGGAGACCATACCTGGCTAGCATACTCCAAGTTAGGTCAAATAAATGTTGTGTACAGAGTTTTTAAAATATAGGGATAAGAGAGTTCTTTAGACCAACGCTTTATAAACTCTAGAAAGGAATTTGATTTATTTCAGTTGAAGTGTAATTTAAACGTTAACTTATCGTCGAAGTACACTCCTAAATCTTTAATGGAATTAACTCTTAACAATAATTCAGCATTAAGTGAATAATTGTAAAAGATTGTTTGGGAACGACGTGTATAGCATCTTAAATTACCTATGCACATTAAATTACCTATATTATTACAGTAAAATATATTTTCCTCAAATATTATAATAACATTATACTTCTGTTAAGTATTATAAATACAGTTCTGTTAATTTATTATAAATACATTATATTTTGTTTAAAACAAAAATATATATGTAAAATTTCCAATGTTATTGAATGATATATTTCAAAATGGCAACGACGAAAATGAAGTGAAATTAAAAAAACAATTGGAAATTTTAGAATAAACTTAATTAATATTTTTTATTTCGTTTTAATTTTTTAATAGTATGACAATAGACAATAGACAAATAATAATACTATAATAAAAAAATATAACTTACCTTGGAGTTTTCGGTGTTAATATATTAACCATATTCTCACGCATTGAATTTGTATCCTTAATTTGATTGTTTTCATCATCATCATCATCAGAGCCATCATCATCACTAACAACACCACGTGCAGCATTAGCCATACCAGTTACAATAATCACATGTGTTGGACGGCGTAATATTGGCATAGGAAGTGGTAATTCACCATGTGCAGCTCTTGCTGTCAAACTAAGAGCACATAATTTTCTTCTTACACCATAATGATTTAATAATACACCCAAACCAGGTAATATATATACAATTATAGTATATAAAATAACAAATGTTGATTGAAATTCATTTGAATCATAGTCAGGTTGACAAATTAAATAGTTTTGTATATGAGGTGATATTGTATTTCCTTCTTCACCATCTATTTCTCCATTTGTATTAAATAATATCGATTTTGTTGAATTGTATGATGGTAATAAATGACTACTACTGTGGTGTGATTTTATTGAATTAAATATTTCTTCATTATTATTTAGATCATTTAGAAATGATTCGGTTGTTGTTGATTTATATGATGATGTTAAAGTTAATTTATAAAATAAAATAAATGGAAGACATATTGCACTAGCTCCTAACCATGAAATTACAGCTAATATTACATGAACATAACGCCTTTGACGAATCTGAGCTATAGTTGGATGTTGAACTGTTATAAATCGATCCAATGACAGCATTAGAAAACTTATTGTACTTGCTGCTGTTGGCATTGACTAGAATTGTGTTAATTAAATAAAAAAAATTTTAAAATTAATTTTCATTATTTTTTTTTTAGATAAATGGAAAGGAAGTCTATTGAAATTTAGTTTATTTGAATTTTGAAAATTTATTATCAAAATGAAAAATAAAATATATATTGTTATTGTAATTATAATTTTATGTTTTTATGGGTATTTGAAAAAAAAATTTGCTGAAATGTATAATCAATTTGAAATACAAAACATAAAATTGAAAGTATGTACATACAATTTTTAATAAATAATTATAAATTTAAAATTATATTTTCTTGAATTGTTTAGAAATAATAAATTTAAAAAGTAGGTAATATAATATATATAAACTGTCAGCTATCAACTGTCAACTGTCAACTGCCAACTATCAACTGTCAACTGTCAACTGTCAACTGTCAACTGTCAACTGTCAACTGTCAACTGTCAACTGTCAACTGTCAACTGTCAACTGTCAACTGTCAACTGTCAACTGTCAACTGTCAACTGTCAACTGTCAACTGTCAACTGTCAACTGTCAACTGTCAACTGTCAACTGTCAACTGTCAACTGTCAACTGTCAACTGTCAACTGTCAACTGTCAACTGTCAACTGTCAACTGTCAACTGTCAACTGTCAACTGCCATCTGTATTATGAAAACTAACTAAACAACATTGAAGTATTGGAAAATTGACTAACAACCAGCAGAGTCTCACACTCTCCTTGACTCTCCTTACACACTGCGATCTATGGTTATTTTTAATATTTCAAGAACATAAATAAAATTTTAATATTTAAAATAAAATTTAAAAAATAAATTTGATGGATTTTGAAATTTAGAATGTATATTATTCTCTTAACCCTTTTTACTATCGAATTATGATGTATTCAAGAAAAGCACCTGCCTGTCCCAGGTTCAATTCATGACGAACGAAATATGCTTTATGGATTTTTCGACTTCAGGTTCAGTTCATAAAATAAATAACAAAAAAAAATTTGGAACTATGGAACTACACTATTTCCGAAAGCTTAGTTGCTTACTAAATATTAGTAGTTTTCCATATTTGATTAGTTGATATAGCAGAAAAAGAGCACTTCTCCCTCCACTTTATATAATAAATTAACACAATTTTAGTATTGTACCTAATGTATGAAAAGGTAATTCTAAAGCTAAATTATTGTCAAATACATAAACAAAAATATAGCTATAAAAGTTAAGAAAATATGTCAGACTTTTAAAACCAAACTGTTATTAACAATAGACTTCCGATATTAATCTGTTTTTTGTTTTATTTAGAATTAATTATTAATAAAAATTACCTGTAAATAATAGATTACTTTACATCCGGTTAATGAAAGAAGAGATGGTTTTTCAGTTAAAGCCAATGTTATTATTGTTGTTGGAGCTGAAATACCAGCTACAAATAAATCTGCTATGCATAATGCAACTAATAATGGATTACGTAATCTAGCAGATGAAGCAGAAAATAATGTTATAACTAATGATGCATTACCTATTACACCACAAAGTATAACAAAACCATAAATGAAAATTAAAAATAATAATGATCCAGATTGTATGAATTCGTTGTTGCTGTTGTTGTTGTTATTATTATTATTTTCAATAAATGATTCACGATAATTTTTATTTTCGAATTCCAAATTAAAATTATCTTCCGAATGGGATAATCCATTCGAAAAGTTTCCTGTTAAGGCAGCTGCCGTTATAGTATTATTATTATCAAATATCCTGTTTTTAATATTATAACCTATTTTTAAATTTTGAAACTGTTTACTTATAATTGACTCAATAAAATTTTTTGTTGCTGTTACACCATCACTAGCTTTTGCTGTTGTTGTTAATTTCTTTTCATAATCATAGTCTTCATATAATTGGCTTAAGTGTAATGATGATGATGATATTGATGATGTTGATGTTGGTGATAATGGTAGAAAATATTTTTTTCTTTGATAATGATGTTGGTGGCGAAATAAATTTACAAATAATGATGTTTGATTAAATGTTTCATTTTGCCACCATTTTTTATATTCATTCATTTTATCATTTCATTCATGACTATTTTATTTTAGTTTCTATTTATTAACATTTAGATTTTACGCATTCTGAATATGAATATAAAAAAAAAAAAAAAATAATAACATTTTTTTTACTTTTATCGTTCCAATATATTTAATAATATATATATATTTCCTATTTCTTAATCTAAATAACTATATATTATATTATCTGAGCTATGTATATTCATTAATTATAAATATGAAACAAATCTATTCTGGTAGTTAATTTATTAATGGAATTAAAGGAATCAGTAAATTATTTCAATACAATACACATGATAATATTATAATGAATTGTGGAATTGTATATTCCTGGAAAATTTCAATTTAGATATGCTTTGGAATGTAAATTGACATTTTCATCAATTTGGTAAGTAATTGATTAAATAAAGAGTGTTATACCGATCAAGGAAACATACATATTTATTATATTTGTGGTAACAATTCAAAATGTCTTAAGTGCAGAAATATTGATTTTAAATATATTTCAATTAATTTTGGTAAAATAGATAAAATATATTATGTATTATGTTGGATAAATTATGTTGGATAAAAGTAGCAAAATGTCGGTACTGGTAACAATCAAAAATTGCAGATGTTTTTGAATAATATTTGCCTCAAAATAATGCATATAATTTTATAACCAAATTTTATTAGCTATAAAAATTTGTGAAAATTGGCACAGGATTATTTTAATTAGTTAAATAAAAAAAGTAAAATAAAGATATGTGAGAACCAACATATATGGGGGCTTTACAGAACAAACTTAAAATAATAACGAGAAGGTTTTATTAGAATGAATAACGATATAAACCAGAATATAAACAAAAATATAAACGGAATACATAAAATAATAGAATATAAAAATTTTACACATAATTTTATCGTAATAAAACCAGTCCTAGTTCGTGTGTAGTAATGTAACGATCGAGGAGCACGGTTCAAGTATAATTTAATAATTAATAAAGGTGTATAATATAACAAATAAAAATAATATAAAAAAATATATACCAAATAATTAGTAATATAATTTAATAAAAAGTTCCACATTTCGAAATCGAAAAGAACCTATGAAATTGGCTTACAGATTTGTCTGTAGGATCAACTGTTAAAAATAAATAAATAAAAACCAGCCCTATAAAAAGTGAAAAATAAAATAATTGGTGATCGTTCTGAAGATCCTAGAACTATTATAAGATAAATTAAACTTGCTGGAATTGCTAACTGCTAATGGAATATTTCAAGTTTCTGTGAAAAATTCTATTACATGCACAAAAGATGTGTCCCAGTACTTTGTTTTGAAATATTTTGTACATACAAAGTACCATGCTAAGCTTTAAAAGTCCTGTTAATGTTCGTGAATAACCTTTTTTTGTAAGAAATACATATGCTACTGAAAAAGTATGGCTTTGGAGTTGTAATTGGGAGATAATAAAATCATGTAAAGTAGTTTGAAATCTGTAAATATTATGTTGGAAGGTGTTTAATGTGACAAATTGGTTCATCGAAAATTTATTTATACTTCTACATGGCTATGCTAGATTTGTAAAATAAGATAAATTCATAATATTGATTTTGATTATCTTCATCACATTTACTGATGTGATTTCTTTAGGTTTTATTAAGTTTTCTTTGTATATTTTTGTTATAAATTCTTTTATTATTTTGGATAAAAATTCGATGTTTATATTTCATGATATAAAATTCTAATATTAAGTGACCCTTTCAGCAAGCTGGTCAAACGATTGCACTTAACTGGTTACTGCTAAGTGTAGACCCATTTTTAAATATTCATCTGAAAGTGTACTGCGGTATCTCGATTTTATTATTTTCATATGAGAAAATGCCGATAGATGCACATAGATAAGTGGAACCGGTCAATTGCAAAGCAATACCTCTTAAACATGGATATTTATCTTCATTTTGTAAATCAGAGATTTATACTAAACAATCAAACACTTTGTCTTGATTTTTCTATAGCTGACCACCTGTCCACTTTTAGAATATGTGAAGCCAACAGAGGTAATACATTTCATCAAAATATTTTATATATTATACTTTTTTTGAGTATATTCAATTGAGGGATCATTAGAAATATATTAGTAATAAAAAATGTGTCGGAAGGGTTTATTTTAGTTTTATTGGTATTAAATTTTGTTTTTGAAGTTGAATTTGAATTTTTAATTTTAATTTAAATTTTAAAATTATTTGTAATTTTTATTTCAAATATAAATTATATAATTAATAAAAAATAAATAATTGGGCATTGAATAAAATAATCAAAAATAAAAAAAACAAGTCATTTTTAATTATTTCCTTAAAATTTTAAAGTCTTTTATGTTCCAATCTGCCCATAACATCAAAATTGAAATATAAAAATAAAAATTGATTTATTTTTGTATTTATACAAATATGGTCAATATAAAAACTCTGAATTTATCTAAATAAATTGGGTATCACATAAGCAATATTCTTATCGCTATTTACTAGAGGAGATAAAACAAATCATTATGTAAAAAAAAAGAAATCTGAAATTTTTTTTTTATTTTTAGAGATATAATTCTCAAGGGAATAGAGATACATTTGTTTCTCTATATTATTATGCCCTTTTTTAGCATTAAAAAACGATTAAACATGTATCTTGATAAAGGTAAAAATTTCTGGATAAAACCAAATTTTGTTCAGGCGTGAACAAATGAATCCCTTTTGTGGTCTTAGAATTTGCTTAACAGAATAGTAGTATCCTTTAAGGAAATAAAGAACTTTTTAAATACGATGACAATAAAATGTGATTGATACAATATATCTTAATGTACATATATATATATATGCTGATTTTTCTTAAAACATTATTGTGGTGCAAAGGTCATTCAAAGGTCAAAATAAAAAAGTTAAAAATGGCAGAAAATCAATGGTTTTTGTTTGCATTACAATACAGTATAGACAAACAAGACATCAGATAAAACCTTCCACAGATGTTAGTTTTTATGACTTTGTTTTTATGATTTTTACCTTTTGTGTAATTTTCATTTTCTTTTTTTGTAACTATATAGCTGTAAAGGACAATTGAATGTTACTTATTTAAAATGTATGTGTGGTGTACCGGTATAATTCATAATCGGTAACCTATATTAATATTTTTTTTTTATTTATTATTTCTGTACACATCTAAATAATACCCAATAAAAGTCAACTTAGGAAAAAAAAAACGTTTGTTGTATATGTATGTAATATGTATGTATTCTTGACCAATTTGCCAAATTATTGTGATATCCTGTTGTTTACGGTAAAATATGATGGTAAATATATTTTGCATATTGTTGAGATTTCCAAATGAATAATTGAAGCTTTATGAAAAATTCTGAGATATAGAAGACTGGGGACAAGTTTTTTGATATTGAAAAATCAAAAATTATAATCATTGATAAGCTAGCATAGATTAAAGATGAGATTTATTTGATTAAAGCGTTGTATATTATGCATATTACGCTCAATATAATGTTAGAAAAATTTTACTACAACTAATAATAAATTATATACATACAAAGGAATATTATTACACAATTATTGTATTATTTTAAGCCAGTTAGTAAATTAAGTTGCAATGAACAAGATTTGTTCCAGTATTTCTGTTTTAGGTCCAATAGTTTGGAAGTTGCAGATGATTGCTTAAAATTTTTCATTACTGAACTTTAATTGCAAGATTTTTTTACCATGCGAATTACAGTCACAATTTTAAACTTAATAAAGCAGAATTGATTAAATTTTGAATTAGATATACATTACGTAACTTGGTTTAAGTATTTCGAAAAGGTATGAAATTTTAAATTTAAAAATTTCTGATTTCTTTGAAACTGTTAAATGTGTTTTGAAAGACGGTTTATATCCACAACCGTGAATGAAAATAAAGCCATAAAAAATTTGTTTATGCTTCATCATAGAACACTAAATGACACAAAACATAAGAATTACAAGATTTTCAAAGTAAAAGACTTTAAGGAAATGGGAATTCTACACATTAACAGTATAAGAACAAGCAACACAAATTCGAATACAAAACTAATTACAAATGGAGACATACATAGTCATAATACGAGATCAGCCAGCCATCTAAGATTTATTGCCAGTCAAAATAATTTGAAAGGATTAGACATAGTACAGTTTCTTCTGCTTTCAATAAATTTCCAGATTCTATGAAAAATATGTGTACTTCAAAATTAAAATAAATTTAAAAAATTTATACATAGAACAACATTGAGCATTTCAAATTAAATTTATAATATAATTATTTTAATATATAATAGTGTTCTTGAATTGTTATTTCACTTTGAATCGGTAAACTAAACTATCATTTTGCAATTTGTTTTCCTTCCTTTTTATTGCTTTTTTTTCTTTAATCCTACTCTTAAGCATGGATATTTATCTTCATGTAGCAACGGCCAATAACTATTTTTAGAAGTTTTTGCTTTTATAAAAATATCAGAATTAAGGGCTATAATTTCATTTTCTATTTTTGATGAATCAATATCATTAGTGTAGTATTGTATGATAGTAGGATACATAAGTATTAGGTACCGAACTATTTTTATTTTATATTTTGAGGATAAGACATCTTCTGGGTACCCAAGTAACGTTAGGATTTTTATTTTTTTCATGTACCTATTGAAGATAATGTACGTTTCAGGTCCACAAAAATTTTAATTCATTTCTATAACAAAATTATCTTTACGTATCGAACTATTAAAACTATTAAAAATACCAATATCTTGAAGTTTATCTGGTGATTTCAAGTTTTTATAAAATTAATGGAAAACCTGGCGGTAAAAAGTCAAAAAATAAAAAAAATCGCGATCGACCGTTTGGGCGACCCTGCTCTATAATATATATTTTGAATATATTAATGTATATCGGGTGTTCCAGAGCATGCGTATCAGCCTTTTAAGAAGGGAAGGATCGTTGTTTTAAAATTTAAAAAAAAGTTTGTTAACTAAATCGAGGGTGCTCTATCGATTTGTGGTATTTTCAACTGCCGGAAAGAACCCCAAATCGGTTTTTCAAGGCCATAAATCGTCGAAATTGGCAAAATCGAGATTTTCAAATGGCAAGAGGCACTTTTTAATGCAAATTCAGATTTGCACTGAGCTTGATAATTGTTTTGTTTAATTATTTTGACTATATTTAAGTTTTAATTTATTTAAGTTACAAGTACTCTATATGCTTTTAAGGTTAAAATTAATTCCTGCGTTTTTTATACCCTTATCATATTAAATGTAAAAAGCTCTTAATATCGCGCGGATTGTCAAACCCCTTTTGCAAAATCTGCTGAAAATTGTACGGATAAGCTTAATACAAATTGTTCCAAAATACCACCAATTATCTATTGTACCAAAAGTTCATTTAAATAAAATGAATAGAAAAAATCTGAATTTTAAAACAATTGTTTCGTAATAAAAAAATTTAAAAATGGAAATTTTTATTTTGAGCATTGTTAAAAATTGTGTGTTTATACTATGCTGGCTGATATTGTAATTTTTCTAAACAATGTTTTTTATTTGTAAATTTTTTTCTTTATGGATGTATATATCCTGATGTGGGATATTGTGATACAGGCAGCAATACGGAAGGATATAAAAGAAAACTTTTAATATTATGTACTGAAAGAAAATAATACACGGCCCTAGAGAATTTAAATAATATTAGCAGTTAGTCACGTTTCATATAATACGTATAACATATATTTTTTTTGAATCTCTTAATAGATTTTTTTTTTAAAGTTTTAAAAATTATTTTTATCATTTTTTTAATTTTTAATAATTCAATTTGATATTTGATAATAATAATAATAATAATAATAATAATAATAATAATAATAATAATAATAATAATAATAATAATAATATATAATTTATTTCCTTATCATACATAGTTTTTTTACTTTTAATTTTTACTGAGTCTAAATTTCTTTCAAGTGCCTTTCCAGCTGTGACTTTGATATTGATTTTATAACATTTAAATTAAATTACTAGTAACATTCAGAAGCAATATTGAAATGAATTTAGAAATAATAAACATTAATTTGAAAAATAAACAATAAAGAAAAAAAAAATTGTTGGTCGATTATTCTACTCTATTATGTTTCACCGAACTAAAATAAAAAAGAAAACAATAAATTTTATCAAGGACAATAAAATGATTAACCTACAAGACTGAACTAGGTTGTAGTGCTAAATAGAATACCAAACCAGTACAAAACAGAATGAATTTGGCTTCTAACGTGCAATTCCGACATATAAAAAAATTTTGATATGTACAATCAAATATCAAAGTCTGTCTATGCATACATTATTTAAATATGGGAATGATTTAAGATTTATATTATTTTATTTTTAAGATATTATATTTACATTTCATTATAGTTTTATTACATTTACACAGGGTTCAGATGTACTTACATCCAGAGCCGTCTTAAAGCTTTCCTATAGGCCATAGGCATGTTCATAGGCCATAGGCAACATATAATCGTAGTATAAAAAAAAACGTAGTACGCCAGAATAATTTTCTGAACAATTTCAAACTAAATTTTTTCTGTTTAATTTATTGTTATTTATATTATAATTCATATAAAATTTATATAGAATTATCTTATATTAAAGATCCATTTCTTAGAGAACATATCTAACCTTTCTACCAACATCAAGATGGTCTTCGCGAAACGAAGATACTAAGGCGTTAAGTAAAAATTACAATCAAATACGAGGAGCACTAGCTTATATATCAGAATGTGATCGACAACCATCAGCAGTAGTTCACGAAGCGAAATGTTTGTTAAAAAAACTCAACCATCTAGAAACGGCATTAATGACGGTTATTTGGGCAAATCTCTTAAATAATATGGATAAAGTAAATAAAGCAGTACAAGAGCCGGGAATTGAATTCTGTACAATTATGAATTTTATATTATTGTCTTCTAACATTTTTGTCAGATATTCGAAACAAATCTGATGATTTTGAAAATATGGCTAAAGAAATGAGAAATTCTGATTACAAGGATTGTGTACAAACGAAGGCGGAAAAGAAAACAATTTTTCGACGAAGTAACAGAAGAAGGTTCAGAATTGTCTGCGATAGATACGTTTTCAATAAATTATTTTTACCCTATTGTTGATAGACTATTCACCGAAACGAAAAAACGACGAGGAGCATACAATACATTATACAATACTTTCGGTTTTATTGGAGATAAATCTTTATTCAACGATGAAGTGAGGTGTGAAGCTAAAGATTTAGTCAAAACATATTCATCAGATTTAGAAGAAGAATTTGTTGATGAGTTTATTATGTTTTCTTCTATGTATAAAGATAAGAAATCAGTAGCAGATTTAATTAAATCACAAATTCAAGACAAGTTTTCCAAATGTCAATATTGCATTTCGAATTTATCTATCTATTGTTGGAACAAATGCAGAAGGAGAACGATAATTTTCCAAATTGAAGCAAATTAAAAATTATATCCGTTCAACAATGAATCAAGATTGCTTATCATCGTTGGCTGTTCTTTGCATTGAGAGTGATCTTACTCGTGATGTGAATTTTGACGATATTATTATATACAGTTCCTTTTTTTATATTTGAATTTATTTAATTTGTTATTGAAATAAAATTATTTTATTTTATTAATTTTTCTTCGTAAGCCACCTAAACTTTTAGAGGCCATAGGCACAGTGCCTATGGTGCTTATTTGATAAGACGGCTCTGCTTAAATCTACACTACTGAAATATTTAATTGATATGGGTTTGTGTTGAAACGCTTCATATTTTAACTATCCAAATGTTCCAAAACAAAATTTTAAGAAACATTGTCAATGCTCCCTGATTTTCGCAATGCTTATATACATAGTTATCTCAAGATAATTGATCTACCCTTCCCTATTATAAAATGCGTTAACAAAAAAACTGGTTGTACGTCACAAAAGTCGTCTTTGTAAACATATACCAATGCAGAAGCGTTACGCTTAGCTAATAAGTAAAACTTTGTTAGATGACTTAAGCAAATGAAACCGTTTGAATTGTGTTAGGCTAAAATCGTTTTTCTTTCAATATTTCCCAATGCGATTTTATTTAACCAAACATATTTAAAATAAAAGAGGCAAAATGGTTAAAATATGATTAGTTTAATAGACTAGTCTTAATTTTAACTAAACGACTGGCGATTTTAGTGCGTTAAAAAGCTTCAGTTCTCCCCCAAAAAATAGAATTATAGATAAAGTCTTGTAAGATGTAAAATGGAATTATTGACCTATTTAAGCTTAGTGTAGAAAGTAGCATAGTAAATTAAATTATAAAATTTCATAATTAAAACAGTGACTTTGGTGGTTTTTTGTCTACCATAGGTCAGATATATTACGTTGTAATTTATTCCATCATCTGTTTCTGGAAGTTTTAATTGCTTCTTACTAACATATTGCAAGTGATGAGAACCTAACCTGTACGCTCTCTAGTGATTTATCTGCTTTGCAATTTACCGAAATGTCACTCTGACTTGGCTCCTCAAATAGTGGTACATTGAACCGATCTGCCACCTTGTGTAGAGAGTTGAGACTGTCCATCACTGTCATTAAGTAATTGATGGTAATTGATAATGTTATTTAATTAGAGGTTCACTGCTGTCTTTCAGTCAATATAAGGCTTTTTTTTATAGTTAATATTTCTCGAAGAAATTTTTGGTCTTGCAGAATAGATTTAATAGATATTTTCTACTGTTAGTGACCTTAACTCAGACAACGGTTATGGATGCAATCTCTTTACCATAATTATCTAGGGGAAAAATATAGAATAATATAGCTTCCTACCTATTGTTTTAGATGTGGATCTGTTATGTATACAAATTGCTATGAGTTATGATACTTAGCGCAAATTAAGTTTTCTATGTTGGTAGTAGTTCAAGTTAAACTGCTATCAATAAGCACATATTTTCACAGTTCAAAAATTTACAGCTAAATACAGCTAAATTTTTACAAAATGGATCATTTGACCACCACAAAACGGGTTAAAATTATTCAATTGTTCTAAAGAAATAACAATTTATGAAATGTGTTTCAGAATTTACGGAAAGATAATGGTTAATTGCAATTATAGCAAACAAATTGCAAGGTAAAGAAAAAAATTAGAAGGCACTGGGAAGAATTAGACGTAGAAGAAAACTTTGTACCGTTTCCTCTGTTCAGCTGGAAATATTGTAGCAGTATGTGAAATTGTCTGTATTAAAGGCATGGTCGATGGTGAGAGCAATAAATAGAGCACGTGCGTTTTAACCGAACGATCCTAGTTTGAATTACCAGCAAAGAAAAAAATACTCTATGGTTTTTTTTTACCTGGTTTAGTACCAACCAAAAGATGCATATAACCAATTTTTTTGCCATCAATTAAAAATATCGATTTCGAGGACATATGGTATAAACAAGATGGTGTGGTGCAACTTTTCACACATCTAATGTAATATTGGATGTTTTTCGTTAAATAGAGGTGGCATTGTTATTCGTTTTGTTTATCATATGACTTGATGCCATTGAATTATTTTTATTGAATTTTGATTTTAAGGGTCCTACGTTAGAAAACTAGAAATTAAAAATTTCTAGTTTTGAAAAAACTGGTTTGGAATAAAATTGGAAACTCAGGCGCCTATTACACATTAATGCATGATCATTTTGAGAAACTTGAATAAATAAATAAATAAATAAAATAAATAAATAGATATATTGTCCATATATTGACATTAATATAATTATCGATGGCGTTTCTATTCTCATCAATAATTCAATCAGCTGACCCATCATCAATAAATCAACTGATGTAAAAAATGGCTTTTTAGGGAATGTTCAAATAATGTTATAGTTATTTTTTGGGAATGTTTAGATAATGTTATAATATTAATTTATAAAAAGAACAATTTTTATATTAATTTTAATAATCATAACAGTTATTGTGATACTAAGCAACTGATATATTATTAAAATGTGCACAAAAATAATTTGTTGTTTTTTATATGCACAAAATTTACTTTAAAAAATTTAATTCAAATTGAAGCCAAAATTATTCCGGAAACATTCCGGAACAATCATTCCAGAAATTATATTTTCAATATTCATATATGTTTCGAAATTATCAATATATTCAGAACACTTTCACAATATGTCAATGCGAAAGTTCAAAATATGGATAAAAAAGTTGTTTAGAGCATTATTGATGTGAAATCGCTCATCAGTGTTATTGTCAATATATTGTCAATATATGGGCAAGAATATTGATGAAAACATTGTTGTGTAATAGACACCTCAATTTCACTCACTTAAATTTTACTAATTTTGGTAACCCCTTAAAAATTGGTTTGTTTTATTTTTGTTCGTTTTTTTTTTCTTATTACTGTACTTCAAATTCTTAAAATACCAAAGGTAAATAAAACCGTTTAAAAAAAACCAAAGGTAAAGCTTTTTATATTAATCTGCCACTCAGAAAACCTAAAGTCGTTTTGAAAATTGATTGTTGTAAAAATATACTACCTGCCGGCAGTTGGAAATGCGTTAAATCATATATAACATCTTTATTTATATAGCTTTAATAATCCTTTCCACGGCATTACCTCATCAACAATATAATTTACCTACAAAATTATTAACCTTAATACAAAACACCTTTTTTTTGTTATAAAAATATTTAATTGTTTTATTGAAAAGGACATTATAAGAAATTTTATTATAAAATAATTACAAAAAAAAAATGAAAGAAAAAAAGAAACAGAAAAATTTAAGTACTGAAATGACTAACCATTTAATTGAGTAATAAAAAGTAAGTTACATTTGTGTAAAACATGAAATAAGAAGAAAATAATAACTGTAATTAGTAAATCTTATTTATGGAAAATATAAAATATATTTTTTTTTTTGACAAACCATAAATTTTATAATAATCAAATAAAAAGCCACAACAACAGCAAAATGGACGTGAAGAGCAAGAAGTCATTAAAAGCGTAATATTTATGGTAAATGGTTTTGTGTAGTGTAACTGGGTGTGTCAGAATATGGTCAAAGTAAATGGGTGTAACTGAAATAATGTAGAATGTGAAATAAATCGACGCTTACTTGAATCAATAAAGGTAAACTTGACGTATTTTTCATATTAATAATTATTATTTTTCATAGTAATTAATTGTCGACAACGCTCTAAACTTAAAAGGAGTTAATTGCTTTTAATGTAAAAAATAAGATTTATGGGGAACATGATTTTGAATTATTGTTCTATAAAAAAATAAAGATGAATATTAATAATTTGATTTTTTTTGAAATTTTTATGTTGTTCTTTGTAGTTGGTTTGATTTGTAAAGATTAAGATGTTAAATTTTCACGCAAGTACAACGGCATGTTATCAGAATTTGGTTTTGTAGGTTGATAATATTTTTAATGATTTTTTTGAAATTGTGAAACATTTAATTAAATTAATTTTTATTGTAAGTCTAGATATCAATCTTACAATAAAAATTTAATTGATCAATGAAGGTCCATGTCTATAATTTTTAATAGTTTCTATATTTTTCTTCTTTTCTAAATTATTTTTTCTAAATTTTTTTCGTATTGTAGTATTATAGTATGAGGATTATAGTATATAATATAACACACAAATCCTAGTTCAAATTGTAATTTCAAATTTAACTAAAGAATAAGATTATTCTGAGTCCATGAAAATAAACAAAAAAATTTAATTATTTTGTTTCTTGTATTCAATTTTTCCTAACTGAAACTTTTTTACTAGTACTTCAACATAATAAGGGAGATTAATGTCTATAAATTATTTGTCAGGCCATGACAGAAGACCAATTTCATAGTGTACAATGAAGATGTGCCTGTAAAACCAAGTAGTAAACAAGAATATTAAGAACTGCAGTGAGGATGCAAGAAAAATATGTAATATCCAAGATTGAGTATGATGAGTAAGTTAAGCAAGAGTGATAAAGCAAGCACATGAATAAAATGAGTGTAGAAAGGTCTCAGGTCTAAAAAATGTTCAGCCCAGTTTCAAAATAGATATCACCTTAATTGTGTAAAATAATACTTTATAACTATAAACTATAATCCTCATACTATAATACTACAATACGAAAAAAATTGAGAAAAAATAATTTAGAAAAGAAGAAAAATATAGAAGCTAAAAAAAAATATAAAAATAATTAAATTGATTTACGAAAAATATTTTTTTTAGTGACTTCTTTCCCAAAAATATTTCTACTAAAGTGAAAACATAACAAGAGAAAAACAATTATTGAACAATCTTTGAGAATTAATTATGGGTTCGGAAGAACCATAAATAGTGTTGTGAGGCTTTATATAGAAAAACTTACGTAAGTGTTGAGAGGCTTTATATAGAGAAACTTACGTAAAATAGAAGGGCAGTTTAAGGACAGTCTTATAAGGACTCTGGATTCAAGAGTATGAATAACAATTAGTTTATATTTAGCAACATTTTCCAATTGAATTTACGGACACAAAATCAAATTTCCTTCTTTTGGACAGATTCAATTCTTTTTATATGATTAGCATATTAGAGGAATTCAGATAGGCGTATTATACTTAAGAATCGGATGAACTAATAAAATATGTAGAATTTTGAATGTGTGTATGGATCAGAGAATTGTTGTTGAATGAATTTCTCTTGATGAATCCAAGCATAGTATAGGTTTTGATATAGCATAGTAAAAGCTTCGTAAACTCTACTAATTGCAGTTTTGCAGATGCGTCACAATTTTATCCAAATATATTTTAAAACATGATGAAAGTACTCACATTTTTATAAGAAGAAGATTTATAACGTATAAGAAAACCTTATAGTTAAGTTTTTTAAGGTAAATAGGAACAAAAAATACGTTTTGTCATCGTTATGTGTCTAAATTTTTCAACCAAGCTTTGCTGTAAAGTTACCAAGTTTTGTTGCCAACGTTAACCTAAAATAACATATCTATCAGTGTAAGTTTTGTACTTACTTTGTTAGAATTCTTAAAATTAAAATGTTTGGAAATTTAAATTCCAGTTATTAAAATTGAAATGTGCCATTATCTATATATAGATTTAATAATCAATGAATTAATGGCCGTAAGAAATAACTCAATTTTTTTTAAAATATCAGCAAAAACTGTATTTTACAAAACGGAAATATCTACTTTTTCTTGAATTTATTTTGAAAGAAGGCATATATGTATTTTCCCAGAGTTGTCAAAAAAAAAATTTTTGTGTAGTCGCTGTTGCCTACAAAAAAGGCAACTTAATTTTTTAGAGTTGAGGAAAAATATCTATATTGATTTTGAATTTTGGCTTGGGGTATTGTACTTGTCCTGACATAACCAATCCTGCTTAGTTTTTTTTTAACATTGTGTATGTATATAAGTTAAATGTGCTTAAATAAAAATTAATTTTTAAATTAATAAATTTTGCAATTACAAATACTACATACGCCATTCATTCCCTAAACTAGAATTTGCCTGCTGCTCGAAGTTGGAAAAAAGCGTACTCAATACTATATATGAATGGTTTTCCATCATTTTAATTTGTATTGGATATTATGTAATTGCTTTTTACAGATTTATCAAAAACAATAACATCATCATATACGTATTAAGTGGTGTTAATTTGTTGATAATAAAAAAAAAAAATTAAATCGAGGATGTTATTACTGTAATTTGATAAATTCAAAATTTTGTACATTAAAATTATTCATACATGGGGTGAAATTTTTTATTGAAATTTTTAATAGAATATTAAAAAAAATTGATAAAATATTTGATTTCGCCACGTTTACTTTTAAATATCTATAATTTAATTAAAAGAATAACAATGAAAAACGGTTGTGAAATGGTTAACATATTTGTACCGAACTGTTTTCAATTTAGATCAGATTAAAATATAAGATGATAAAATTGGTTTTACATTAAAAACGAACAAAATGTTGATACATCGTGTTGACTTAACAAAGCAAATTCGTCAGTCAGTTCATTAATTTAATTGCAATTGTTAATTTTAGTTGTTAGCTGCGACCTTAGAACAACAAGGTTCTAACTGACATTTTTTTGGAAATTGACCTATATTATCATATCATACTAAACTGGGCTTGCTCTTTCGATTACCGCTATTCAAATTAGCCTATCTCCTTCTGTGTCTGAGAAATTTTATGAAACATAGTTCTAATTACATATTTTTGCATTAAGATGTAGTTAGCAAGACTCTAACAGCCAGATAAAACTTTGCGTTCCACACAAAATTTAGCAATAATTAGTATATGGAACTTTTCATAGTAAAAGCAATGTAGACTTTATTTCTTAAAATTGTTCCGTTATTATTTATTCAAATAGAACCAGATGCTTATTTTAGAAATATTTAGTAGGTTCTTGTTTAATAAGAAAGGTTATTTTTTTATTTTATGTTGAAAAATATTTTTGACAAAGACAATGTCAGTTCTCGAGAAAAAATCTGTGAGGTATCTGCGAAACAAATAATTTCCAAAAAGAGCTGCCTTAACAATTGCAAATTTAAATGTAAGTTAAATGTAACAGAAACTGAAAGGCAAGTACTTAAAACATTCTACTCAATCGATTAGAAAAGGCTAATTATATCTTCAGAGCTTTTACCAGAACTGAGACAGTTAGTAAAACTAAGAAATCCGGTGACTCTCGTCGGAACTATTCCTTTTAATTTTTATGTTGATATATTTGGAAATCTAATACAGGTATGCAAAATTTATTGGCTAGGAACTTTTGCCATTTCTCAAAAACCGGTTTATGATGTACACAGCACAACAAATATTGTGACTGGAGTTATTAACAAGAAAGTTTCAAAATCTATAAAACGAATTCCAGAAGCAAAAGTCACAGAAGTCAATCCCCATACCTCTTCTTTCTTGACTGTAGACTCTCAATACTGTCTTGCGAGTATATCAATGCATTTATTCAAACCTGAACAATTCCCAAATGTGTAACTTACATATAGAACCAGTTGAACATTCTGTGTAAAGGAAAAGCTATTTAACACTAACTTTAATTTACATTTCTATCGTTCTAAATCTGATAGATGTGGAAAATGTGAAACTTTTTCTGTACCAGTATTAAAGAACGAGAAAAACATAATAAATTGAAAAAAATATTGAGAGAACGGAAAATTTTGGACAAGAAATTTGGAATTCGCATACTAAATTTCGATCTTGAAAATGTTTGTCTTGTCCACGATCAGAAGTTGGACCCTTATTTTATCATTCCAAATTATGTATGTACAATCTTACTGCACATTTGTCAACCACATTTGTCAAAAAAATATACAGTTGGACAGAATATACAGTTGGAAGAAATGGTCATGATACCGCATATGCTATATAAGTGTGTGAAGATGACAATACTACCCAATCAATAACTTGGAGTGTTTCTTGTGTTCCTCAGAGCAAAAATTCTATTATGGCTTTGGCAATGCAATATTTCGAAGCACTCCTTACCAGGACATTTAGCTTTACAAGAAGTAGACAATGTTCATAGTCAACTCGAAAAACCTTTATGCGTCAATGAATATTTTCCGCCAATGGGATTGATAAGATTACTTAAAACGGTTAACCTTAGAAAACCATTTCGTCAACACAATTCTATTTTCGGACATATGCCATCCGACCTGTTTCGAGAAAATCGAGTTTGCAGTTTGAAGCTTAATGAGCCAAAAACGAAGTGATAGATTTTTTTCTGATTTAAATATTAGTTTTGTTTATAATTCAACTTCAAACCTGTGCAATTTCAGGGATGGGCACACACGGACTTATGATATAAGCTTAAGAATATCAATCTGGTTTTTTTGTTGTTGGCTATATCCCATGAAGCTCAATTTATATATTTTCCATTGTATGACATGTCAGATGCTGAAAAAGAAAACCCTTTTATTTTTTTTTAGTTGAAGATCATGAATATGTCTAAAAAAAATTCGAGGGTTAAGAAAACAGAAAAACTTTATTTTTAATTATTTTATTTTTACTTAACATTAATTATTTTCACTTATTTATTTTGAAAAATCAAAACTAAAAATTGTTTGATACTATAAAAAAAATTAAAAATATTTCAGGTCATATTATAGAAAGTCTAACAATACTAAATCATTTCTGATTACATTATTATTTATTAATTAAATATTATTGACTATTTATTAATCACCTTAATAATCACATACATAAATGGTTGTGCAACTAGTTACGAGGTAAAGTTTTTTTTATTTGTTCAGTTTCCATAGTTTTTTTTAGGTTAGCACTATTCAATAGCGCTTTCAAATATTTTTGATCTTCATCCGGTGAAAATGGAAGGAATCTTTTTTTCTGCTAAGATTCGAGAAGTCCAATTAAATATATCCAGTGGAGTTGCTAACTTTTTTTTTTCGCACATGACGTATATAATGAAATTTTTTTAAAATGAGTTTCCTCAAAACATTTTTTTATTTGTAACGTGAAATCATTATTTTTGTCATACAAAATTGCTTTTATTTGAAAAAATGGAACATTATCGAAATTTAGTTTATCTGCTATTGCTGAAAAAGCGTTAAAATCACTTAGTTGTATTTGTATAATTTTTAAAATTACACGGTCAGATTTAAATTTATTGAGAAGTTTAACTAAGTGCAGTGGACTGTGAATTTCTAAGTTCTTTAAATATTTTTCAAGAACTGATGCCTGATTCAGAACGTATGTTCCAAACCCATGCGCGCGCATATTTTTTGTATGAAAATTTGAATTCTCTCAATTTTCAAAAATGTTCGGAACATTTTTTTCTCTCCGGAACAAAAATTGATTTAACTTTAACTTTGTGTTCGGAACAATTTTTTTTTGCTGTTTTTAATTTTTTTGACATTTCTCACATTACAATTTATAAAGCATAAACAAGAAAAAACCAATATTTATTACACTTCTACACAATTTTGTATTTATTATATATATTAACAATTATTTTATATTAAAAATTATTGTATATTAACAATATTATTTTATTTATTTGAATAACAATGATTTGATATATTGAGATTGAAATAAACAAAATTTTTAAAATTAATTCAAATCAAATTCAAATGTTAATGTCTGCTGTTTAAATTTTTTTTGTTCGGAGCACAATGTTCTGAAGCAATGAATCGTAATCATAAGAATTCTCTTTTAACAAAATTGTTCGGAACAAAATGTTCTGAATCAGTGAACTAAGCATGAATGGACACAATCAATTTCTTGAATATTTGAGTGCCCCGGCTCGGAAAGTTTTTGTGTTATATCTACAATATTAGGGTTAGAATTAATGAACATATTTATGGCTGTTAAATTAATTTTTTTCCTATTTTGAGATACACACGTATCACTCCATATTGTTAACATTTCAATATTTGGAAAATCCTTATTTATCTGTTTGAGCATTCTAAATAGTCTAGCTATATCTTTTCTAGTGCACCCAGAATGTATTTCTGTCCAAATACAGCAATATGTTATTTTCTTTTTTTGAAATATTGGCATCCCCGTTAAATTGAAAGTGTTTAACTTTCTTTTATAATAGAAAATGAATGCATTTCCTTTTGGAAGACCAAGTAATTGCTGTAAATCATATGCTAAAACTGCGTGTACTGTATCAGTCTACATCTCTTTCAATAAAATATACGGATATGATCGTATTTAGAAATTCAAAATGTTTTTGTTATAAGCAGATATATCCAGATAATATTACAAGGTGTGAATAAAATATCTATGGATATGGGGCATGGACGTATTTAGTATAAATATATTTTTTTTTTTTTAAATCCGACTTATCTATTGTGAATTAGATTCTTCAAAAATTTTAAATGAAAATAGGCGAAATAAGAAATTATGAAAAAAAAAATTTTTGTCGGCTATATCCACGAGCTTTTAAGGTGGAATATTTTAGGAATAAAAGTAAATTTTCATAAAATGCTATACACAATTTCAGACAAACGCCAAAATTTTGGATATGTCCGAAAACTCTAAAAATGAATAGTAAGAAACCAGGATATGTCAAAAGTCGACACTGCTTAACTCAAAAACTAAACCAGATATCGAAAAACCGGTTGGATAGAATGAAAGAGCTTATTTCCAATATTCAGGCTGTATTTTTAAGTCGAAAAATACGAAAATGGGGTATGTCCGAAAATAGAACTGGGCTGACGATTTGTTATTATCTAATTGAAAAAATTAGACTTCAAAGATTTTAACAAAGCAAAAAGTTGTTTTGATTACAGAAATGTAGCATTTACTTCGTTGAAAATGTTAAAGTTTAGCCAATTAGAATACGAAATTCAATATTCAAAAGATTATAGCGTTGAAAATATGATAACTGTTAACATAAGATGGCAAGCAACAAGGATTGGCAAATTTATTAATAAAAAAAAAAATATGATAGATATTTTCATTTAAAAAAAAATAATCATTGTACATAACAAAGTTCTAAGTGATCCAATTAAGTCTTTTCAAAGTCACACAGTTCTACTTGGTTCTTAAAACTTTATTGCTCTAAGTTATAGTGCCTTATTGTTGAGCACCAAGTTCTATTTGCATTGTCAACTTAATTGATCTAGAAAACTATTTAATTTATCGCTAATATTTTGAAACGGTTGATTTAAACGGTAAACACAATTGCGACTACCGACTAAAAATTCGTGACGAAAAAATTAAAATATGTACGCTCTTATGTATATACTCACAACTTCAACTCCAATCGCTCAACCACATTTTCGTTGTCTTCGAAATAATGCTATTTTCTAATTTTTTCGCTGGTAGCTGGATTTGACATTTCTGACAACCTTTTTAAACATCAAAAAATAAAAACAAAACCATTACTCTGAAATCTGATATTATAATATAATTGTTTTGGTTTTATAAAAGTTTTATATATTCTACAATTTATTTATTTTTTTCTTGAAACATATATAAATTTAGATTTATTAGCAATGTATTTGGATCTAATGTTGCTACAAATAAATTAATAAATTATTCAAAATTTTTTAAAAATATTTTAATAAAATATTTTTTTATTTTGAAATTCCGCCATTTGCTTTTCTGTTTTATTTGTTTAGTTTTTTTTTTCGTTTCGCTGTAATTGTGTTTCATTTGACGAAAAATAGTTGAGCGAAGCGAATTTCGTTGATAGTCGGTGGTCGGTGGTTGCAGCTGTGTTTACCGCTTTAATATGAAAAATTAAAACTTTTCATTAAAGGTTGTTTTGTGATAAAAAATAACATAACAATACAAAAAGCATTCAGACTTCGTTTACTCAAAACATATCTTGGTGCACATAGAACCATGTTGTTCTATGGTCGCTTTCTTTATATTCAATGTGTTAATTGTATTTAATGTTATTGTTACCTACTATAAATATTTAATCAATGTTTTAAATTAGCAAATTATGCCAAAATTATAATAAAATAAAAAATAAAAAATGAAAAAAAAAAATCAAAAAGTTAAATTCCAAATTAAAGAGGCTAAGGCTATTTTCATAATACATATTTGAATTAAAAGTAGTTTTCGAAAATATATTTTTGAAAATGTCAACATTTGATGATTTTCTTATTCAGTATTAATTTTCAAAATTAAATTCATTGAAAATATTTGATAATAACTCTGAAATATCCAATAAAGAAGATAGCTAGCTATCTGGATAAAAAAAGAAACAAACTGTTCTCCTAATTAAGAAATTAACAACTTCCGTACAGTAAAAAGTTTCTTTATGAGAAAAATAAAATCCCATATAATATTGGTAAATGGAATTAATAATAATAATATTATTTTTCTATATACTAAAACAAATATAAAATAAAGTCTAAATTAATCGAAAAAGTAATTTTATTTTTCGACAACAAAAAAAAAAGAAAAAAACAAAACAAAAAAAAAGAAAATGCCAATATAAAAAAATCTACTAATTTGATTTTCAAGCTGTGACAGGTTTTCTTTTTTTTTTTTTTTCGATAAAAAAATTTATATCAAAAATTTTGCAGCTTAGGTACTTAGTATATTAGAAGTTTATGTTGTTAAAACAAAGTCTGTAAAACTTAATTTTGTTTTTATTTTTTTTCTTGTTTCTTTTATTTTTAAGATACTTTTAAGAAGGATATAAATAATTGTTGTTAGAAACAAAATTTGTTTTATTATCCCATTTGATAGTTAATAATAAGGTAAAACAGTAGTAGTAATGACTTATAAAAAAGGTAAGTTTTGAAAATATGTGTATTGAATAGATTGGAAGGAAGAATTATAAATGAAAATTATTGCAAATTTTGTAGTACGAGTATGATTAAAAATATATTTAATATATATTTTTTTTACCTTATAATATTTTTATGGAACCTCATTAGTGAGTTGAAATTATAGAAGCCGATAATAATGTATCTAGGTACGTCTGTACAGAAGAAAATTTAAATAAAACTCTCTAAATATAAAATTAATAATATGGCATGGATATATCATTATCAGAACTCCAGCTGGTGGTTTGAAGAGAGAAAGCTGAATGAATTGTTTTACGTCTATATCAAACTACAACAATTCATAAAATTTATTAGTTCAAGTAAATCTTAAATTCAGGTAAATCTTTTATACCAAGAAAATATTTAGATATTAACTCATTACCTCAGGATAATTTATATTTTATTACAAATTTCAAAAAATTTGGATTTGTAAACATACTCGTATAAAAAGAATGGAATAAGTGAAATGAAAATTAAATGAGTGTAAAATATAACATACAGTTACTGACAGTAATGTAGGATCATTTTGTTTTTATCATGTTATTAGATTATTTCCAAAAATTTGTTTATACATAATTTATAATGACAGAGTCTTCTTATATTTAAATTAGAGTTTAGATTATTAGTATCTTAATAGCTGCGAGTTTTATTTTATTCTAATTTATATTAATGACTTGTATTTGAAAAATGATTTGAGGAGTCGTTGTTGGATCTCTATAATTTGCTTCCTTATGGTAAAATATTTTTAAAAAAAATTATATTAGTTTAGGAAGTATTATTCAAAAGGCAGTAAAAACAACGAATTACAATGAAAAACCTTATCAGAATATGTATATCAAAACAGAATAAATAAATCTACAAAATGTTACTTAAACTACAAATAAACCGTTGTATCAAGGTTAAGCAAGAACTATATTAAATCTACCGTATGTCACCCAGATAAATAAAACCTACATATATAATATACATTAACATAATATACGTATATATTAATATATATGTATAATATACATACATAATATACATATATATTATACATTTTTTTTGTTTCATAGATCAATATGCCTGAGTTAATGTCTGTCCTTTTTGTGTTTTTTAATATTAAGAATTAATTGTAATCTGTTTGATATGAACAGGAACTAAATAAATAGTTGTTATTACTTGTGGACATCAAAAATATGAAGAGTTTATGATTCGTATCAGAGTATGTAGTCTAGTAAAATGACCTTCAACATGAATTTAACATGAATGCTTAACTATTTGTTATTGGTATATGAAATTTAAAATCATTTAATTTTGTATCTACTTAACAAAGTGTTAAGGAATTTTAAATAGTTTTTGCAGTGAGTTATTTAGCAAAAAGTAGATTGAAAATTTTCAATGTTGGTCCTCCGAATCATGAGAAAATATCGGTTCATTGAATCAATTTTTATTTTCGAAAAAAATAGAAATAAATTAAATAATAATGATGCTTATCTCATATGGTAGCAATTTTGTAAATTTTTTTTAACTAAATTTAATTTGGCTTAATCAATTGAATCAATATATATTTCTTTTAAAATTATTAAGAAATAGGGAGGAACACCCTACTTTTGCGCTATTTACAAAAATTACTCTACTTTTACGCTTTTAACATCAAATTAATTATCAGTTTTTTTCTGAATTTATGGTCATTTATACCTCCCTTGGTATTACAGTACATTAGATTTTAAAATCCAAAAGTACGACGATAACAGACAAAATTACTATTAGAGCTAACAAATATATTGCTGCTCCAGCTCCGAAAACATTTTAATTAGGCAATTGGTCGATAATTACTAAATGTAATTAAATTGTGATTGTTTGCTTTAATCACTTCTTTTTATCTATTTTTTTTTGTTTTTCTATGTCTTTGTTTAGATATAAGTTAGTTTAAGTCTAGTCATAAGTTTTTAAGTAAATTTTTTAAAAATGCCCAAGGTTTTTGTAATTTTCCACCATTTATATCAATTAAAATAAATTGTAAATCAAAAAATTAATGTAATGTAAAATAAAAATTAGAATAAAATAAAACTCGTAGCTATTTAGATACTAATAATCTAAACTCTAACTTAAGTATAAGAAGACTCTGTCATTATTAAATTATGTATTAACAAATTTTGGAAATAAACGAACAATCTATCTATCTATGGTCATTTAAAATTCTTATTTATATATGAAAAACTACAACTAATATGTATAATAAATTACGTTTTCATATTAGCGTAGTTTGATAGTGATAATAATGATCTTACTTCCACTCTTTTCAACGAAATCGAGCTCAAGATTCAAACTTCTGATTTCTACTCAGATGACATTTAAGCAGTATACCTACGGTAACCATTTTTTCTTAAAAGGAAAGTACAGGACAAGATAGCTACTGAAATATTTTTTAATTCCCATTATTTTATTTTTTCAATTATTGCAAAATCATTGATGAAGCTCATTTTTCGCTTCCTTGAATAAATCTTCATTATTTATTTTTAAATCATTCTTGAATTCATTTGGATAAGAAATAGTTTTTTCAACATTATTCCAATATGGAACAATTCGTTAGAGTATACCAAATCAATAGTTTCTACATCTCTAAATGCTTTATTCCCCTGACTTTAAGTAATCAAGCACGGGTGTGGTTAAAAATGTGCTAAATGTTTTTTAATTTTTATTTCTTTAGAATGCCTGTAATTCGCGCATAATATTTTTGTTGGTGAGAGGCAAAAACAATGCGATTTTACGTTCAACAAATTTTAATTTGAAATCTCCTAAAATAGTTTAGTAAAAAGTCTCAGAAATTGAAATAATTCATCAGATCAGAATCAGCATCAGAATGTTTCCCAACTATTTTATTTTATTTTATTTACATTTTGAATTTGTAATATGGTTTAAATTTTATACTATTTTAGATTATATTTGTTATATTTGCTTACTTATTATTTTTAAGCTTGGATTCTTATTTAAATTAGTTTGGTTAATTGTAATGAAATGTTTTATATTTAGTATAATAAATAAAACAAAAAATAAATTAAATGAAAAAAAAATGATGAATGGTAAATGGTTGTATGTGCTGAACAATGTTAAATACTATCCCTTTTTTGCCCATGAATTCAACTAAATTAACTCTATTGAAAATTGATTTTTAATATTTTAAATAGTGTTCAGGGGTAATATTTTGATATGAGTAGTGTTACCATAGTGTTACATTTTTGTATTCGTAAAGTGTTTGTTTTATATTTTATATTAGAGAGCATAAAATTCCTTAAAGATGTCAGAAAAAGGGAAAAGTTATTGTTATTACAACTCGGCCAAAAACCAGGACTGTTCTAATTGTTGCAAATAATCGAATATATCTAATTTCTATTTGTATTAAATAAGCAGATAAAATATTTGTAATAAAGAGATGGCCCACATTCTACCCGGAAAAGGGTCCTAAATTTTGACTGTATATTTATGTACAATTCAAATAATAAAATTTAATTATTTAAACTAAATAGTTGAATATTTTTAATTTAATTTTACTAAATATGTTTGAGTATAGATAATTAGTTATCGTGTCGTTCAATAGTTACATTTTAATGTTGCAAACATAATTTTAAATGACATTTTCCGTCTTTTGTTGTGTTCAAAAAAATAAAAACAAAATAATTAAAATGTAACTAAGAAAATTATATCACATTCTTAATATTAAACTCTAATATTCAATTATAATTTCTATACTAATAAAATATAAAATCAACAAAAAGTAATAATAATAATCGCCATAGGACAATATTATAGTCACTTACAGTACATGTCAAAAAAATAAAAACAAAAACGTAAAAAACAAAAATAAAAAAAGACAAAAGAAAATGAAGTAAACGAAGAAAATGTTATAAAGAAGACAAAGAAGCGAAATAATTTACATCCTCATAACCACGTAACACGAACAACAACAACAACAACAACAACAATCTGTATTTTTAGGTATTTATATCTTTATTAATACACAATATCAAAGACAATTTTCTTCAATTTTCAAAGTTTTATATATTCATTTTCTGTTTTTATTTTTTTTTCTTTTTAACAAACAAAAAAAAAAGAAAAAACTTTAAACCAAAAAACTAAGAAGAAGCAGCACTTTATTATCCTGATTTAGCAGAATGTCGACGCTTACACAAAATAATATATTATGTGTGTGTACCTACTTTCTGAAAAAGTTGTAAACATCTCGTTCTACCTTAAAGCAATTTAGCAACAACAACAACAAATTTTATAAGAAAGAATGGAGGATGGGCAAAAAAAACTCTTATAAAGAAAAATTGAAAAAAAATTTATATCGTTTTTTCTTTTTCTTTTTGTACATTATATACTTTTAAATACATAATATATAGTATATATATTATTATTTAGGTAGTGTATTAAAGCTAGGATAATTTGATCGATTATCACATTGAATTTTCTTTTTATATATGAGAAAATTAAAAGAAAAGAAAAAAATATCCTTTTTCATCAATTAATTTACTTTTCATTCTTGTTGGGCTTTGTTTTTTGTTTGTTTGTGTTTTTTTTTTTTTTTTTTTTAATTAAGAATGGGAGCTGAGCATTGAGACATTAAGTAATTTAAGAAAATGAACAAGTTAATTATTAAAAAGAAAATAATTTTTTTTTGTTACCTTAATATAAAGTGCCACCTTGTGATTTAATATAATCTAATTTTAATTAAGAACAGAAAAAAAAAATGAAAAAAAAAAAATAATAAAAACAAAAGAAATAAAGGTGCATTTTGTAGAAGAAAATTGTAATTAGGTTCTATGTTTTATTTTTTTTCTTGGAATATTTTGTAAGAAAATTCTTTTAACATAAAGAAAAGTTTTTTTTTTTGTTTTTTTTTTTTTTATTATTAAAATTCTTTCTTAGAAAAACATTTTATTCTATTATAATTAATATACGTATATATTCATTTAGTATTATATTAAATTGAATTTGATTAATGTTATTAAATAACTACGTGATTTCAAATAAATTCTAAAATAACTTTTGTTGACGTATATTTTTGATTTCCATTAATTCTGTTATTGTTTTAAACTGAAAAAAAATAACAAAAAAACAAAAGAAATAATAAAAAAAAAATAATATTACAAAACTTTGAATGACATTCATTTTCAAGGAAAAGAAAATTTTTCATTCAATTGATGCACATCCCACGAAAAAATACTTCAATTCATTGAAAACATTATAATATATGAATGTGTGTATATATATATATATTATATATATATACAGATATATATATATTATTCATGATATTTTTATTTTTCCTTTTTGATACATTTTCACTGCAAATTTTAAAGTATTAGTTTTTTAGGGTATTCAAGTGTTGTTGTTGTTGTTGTTTGTTATGTAAATCAACATAATCTGAAATTCTAAAAAATAAACCCTGAATAACAAATTGAAAACAAGGTCAATTTAAATATATAATACATATGTATGTAGGGTGCTGATAGTTGATGCAGAAATATTCGAAAAAATAGCAAATAAGATTTTTAAAATTTTTGATTTTAAGAAATTACATATGTAGCAATTTGTTTTTGTAATGAAGCAAGAGAATTCCAATACTTTAGAGAGTTAAGTATACAGCGATCTATAATAGAACATAAAAATAATTCAATTCCAAATCAATCCACATTACAGATGGTAAAAGATTCATTACAATGCAACCATAACAATATAATTCGGCTTCATGAATTTGCGCTTCAAGTTAGTTATCGCCTCAAAACAAAAATTAAAAAAGTATGGGAAATTTGCATGGAATTTCATGTTTTTATTTAAAATGAAATTCTCATCTTGAGTTAATGAACTACATTTTGAAATGAGACGACTGCAATTTTTTTTATTATTGTGGACTTATTTTATTTACTTAAAATTGTTCAAAACAACATCAAAACAAATTTGAATTCAAAAAATGTTTTTTGTTTTTATATAAATTGCATTCTATGGTTTTAAGAAGTGTTAGGAAAAGAGCGCAAGGATATATAGATTATCCTACAGTAAAGAAAATTTATTTGTTTGGTTGTTTGATCGATATACACGTCCACAGTTTTAAAGAGACAAAATTATTCATGATAAAAAAAAAATAACTAATGTAGTAGTCCTTTATAATGCTAGCAAATGATTAGGTTCGGGTAGATTTGATATCCATCATAAATATTTTAAAAACTAAAAGTTGTACAAACCTGAGGACTTGTAGTTAGGTAGATACAATCTCAAAAATGAGTAAACACATCTTTTATCGTTTTCCAAAATTTCTACTGATTTGGATGATTATCATTTAAGTCCCAAGACCAATATTTCAAAAACTAATAATGCCTTTATTGATAATCAGGTATATCTCAAAAATAAACAATTTTGTCTTTTACTGTTTTCGGAAATTTTGACTATAGGTCAGAAGAATTTGTAGGGAAAGTAATTCTTATTTATATTTCCCGTGGAACTTACTTTAGATTAGTGACAGAAGACTTAAATAGTAAAATTGAAATAGCGACGATACAGTTCAAAGAATATTAAGCTTAGGTAATGGAATTTGTAAATTTGTTGGATTTGACAAGGTGTTTGACATTTCTTCATCCCTCAGCTATGACTAAAAGTAGGAGTTCCAGTTATGCTTCTACAAAATTCCAGTTATCGAAGACTATACAGTATAAGATTAATAATAGAGTATAGGAATACAAAAGTATTGCATCCTTATGTTATTGAAGTACATATTCACACAAATTCAAATCTACTACAGATTTTGATTTGGATTCATGTGTTTAAATATCTGTTATGGAACTGTAACATTTTTATAAATTTGATTAATAAATAAAACTTTACATTGAAATAAATTTTATATATTTTGTGTTGAAACCGGACAAAGCTCGGTGACTTTACCAGTGCATTATTAATATTCGCACTTTGTAGACTTGTAGACAGAGTTGGGAAAAACCATTTCTTTAGCGTTTGAAGTCTATACACTAAAGAAATATTTTATCTCAAATCTGAAAAAATTAAATCATAGAGAGAAAAAGTGATTATGCAAAGGAAATAATGAAATATACTTGATTTTGTTTTTAATTTTAAATGAAAAACTATTTTTAGGGCCTTATTTAATTTTTTACTTCCGGTCGTTATTTCATAATGGAATAAATACTCATTCATTTTTATTTTTTTATGTCCCATTTCATTTACGTTTTGATGTCTTATTACAGAAATGAAATAAAACCCCATAAAAGTCATTTGGTATGTCACAAAAATATCACTTTGTTTCCGTTGTCTGTGGCTTTATTTCATTTGTGTTTTCGGGCAATACGACTTGGCCATTAATTTTGGGGGAGCAAATTATTCATTACAAAAAGCATATCTAAAGAATTTGAAATAACCATCGGATTGAGATAATGAGACACACTTTCCATATATGCTTCTGCAATAAATAATGATAACAAATTTGGTAATATATTTTTCCGAACTAGAAGAAGAACTTTAATATAATAAAGGAATTATTGAAAATATTTAAAAAAAATAAAATCGTGAAAGTTGGTCGGCAAATAAATAAAAACCGATCGATGTGTTATGTTACTTGAATATTAATCAGGTTCCATATTCTATTGCTAGTCCAGCCATAAATGCTGTATAGGTTATTTTTGAATTATTTTTGAAGTAAATTTAAGTAATACAGTTTATAATTTAAAATAAAATTACAACTAATGCTGTTACACGGTGTAGTTATCTTTCACTAAATGTAATTTTCCATATTTAAATCAATTGACATGCCAAAAATATAAAATAATACCTAAAAAGACGTAGTGTGTGTGATTGTTAGTATACCAAGACTCAGCGTAAAAACAGTTGGTCATTTCATCTCGGTGATTGTAAAACAAAAACATAATAAATATAAATATTAACGAATATGGAATTGAAGATGTAAAAGTTTTTTAATATATCGGTTTCCTTTGAATTTGTTGTGCAAATCATCATTCATCACATCATTCGTAAGAAAGATTGCAAAAAGGAAAACAGGTTATATTATCCACATAAAAATCCAATTAAATCTAATTTTTTTCAAGAAAATAAATAAAATATTGATTGTGATAGCTCGGTTTGCGTATACTTCTTGTAAAGTTTGGATATTAATGTAATAAATTACGGGAATCAATTAAGATAAAAAGAAAATTTTCCAATAAATCTATGATGCTATAAGTAGATCAGAAAAGCAAAAATATAGGGAAAATGATGAACTGACGAATAGCCATAATTATAACAAAAATTTATTAAAAGACAAAAATCAAGATCAAATCAAGGCTTGTAATAAGATTGCAAGAGAATAGTGAACAAGTCAGAATATTCTCAGTACACAAAGTGGTTGAAGTAAACCAAATAGTAAATTGGAATGGAATACAAAGGGAAAAAGTATATTTGATAAATATTTTGGATAAACCTAAAGCTACTTTTGAATACTGTTAACTATATTAATGCGTTCTATTCGATTTGTTACAGCATGAACGAATTCTCCAATATAACTTATGCCAGCTCAATCTTTTATTGTTATGAGACAATATATCTGCTTCTTGCCGATATCACAACTACCTATGATTTTAAAATCGTAAAGTTTTCATTACGTTTATGTAAATTAATTTAATTTATTTTTTGCGATAATGATAAATCATCTAAAGGGACTCCAAAGATGGTTAATGCTTACCGGAAAGGAAATTTAAAAAACTTAAGACTCTTTTTGAAATTATTCTCTAACTGAGCTTTATTTTCAAGAGGTTGATTGATTAGATGAACGTGTGTAGTAGGACAGTGAAATAATCTATACATTATTAGACTCATTTCAGAGATCATATCAAATCGATATTCCGTCTAGGGAAAGTTGGAAGAGTAGCACGGTTCTAAACAAGGAACACGTACACCTCTACACTAATGGTTCAAAATTGAATGACAGAGTGGAAGGTAGAGTTTACTCGGAAAACCTGAATATAAGTCTATCCTTCAGCCTACCGATACATTATAGTGTGTTTCAGGCAGTGGTGATGGCAATAAAAGAAGCCTCGGACTGGCTGAGATCCAGCGTATTATCTGTTAGAAATATATGTGTACTCACAGACAGTCAGGCCGCAGTTAAAGCACTGGAGTCGGTAACCATCAACTCAAAAACCGTGTTGGTCTGTCGCAGTTCTTTGGACGAACTAGCGGATAGGTTCAACATATTGTTACGATGGTTGGACACAGTGATATTCCGGGTAACTGCATGGCAGATCAACTTGCTAAAGAGGGCACTATATTAGAAATCCTTCCGGAAAGGAGCAATCTTTGTGCACCTCTTGCCACCTCACCTGTAATTTATTATTTCGCAATGATGCAATAAAAGCTTTAAGCTTCAGATTGCCGGTTAGACCAGACTGCAACATCATCAAGCAAATCTGGCCTAATGATGAACCTGAAGCGATACCTTAACCTACTAACTATGAAAAGGTGTGACATTAGCACTGTGGTAGGGGTCAATACGAGTCATTGTCTGATTGGTAAACATGCCAGAAGACTGGGACTCCCCTCAAACGACTTCTGCAGAACGTATAGAGAGGAGGAGGAGGATGAAACTGTCCAACACCTACTCTGTTCCTGCCCTGGTCTCTAATATAAAAGGAAAACCCATTTAAGAGCCTTCTTTCTGAACTCACTGGGTGATCTTGAAAACACTGGTATCAAAAATCTCTGCCGCTTCGTTAAAAGCTCAAATTGGTTCAACGAGTAGGGTACTACGCGAGGAGAGTTTCCGTGGTATCACAATGGACGGCGTACTGTAGGCAGCCACTACTACTTACCTACCTAGACTCATTTGTCCTCAGACATCTACAAATATTCAAAATTTGGTAATTATCATATAATAACGAGATCTAATAACAAAATCAAATTTAAATTCGGGATACAGCCTCCTCAAAGCGTTTTCAAAATTTTTAGATTGAAAAAGACAAAAAAACAAACAAAGGAACTGTAATGTTGCTATAAACACAATTTTAAACAATATAAGAATTAACAGCTCCACCGGGTAAAAAATTATATCTAATCACTAAATTATTTTTCGTGATTTTTTTTGTCCAAAATTTTCAGTGTCCCGAAAGTTTTTCTTGTTTACAAATCTACCCAGTACCTCGAGTTGGTATTGTTATATTCTGACATACAAAGTTCTAATTGCCAAAGTTTAAATTATGAACTTCTAAATTTTCTTAAAAAGGCAAAAATAATTTTTAAAAAAATGGTAAATTTATAACTCAGAAGTTTTTAGGTTCAAAATTATTCACAATGAGAATTTCGGTAATTCAGCCACAAAATTTTATGACGATCCTAATATCCTAATCTTAATAAATTCACGACATACTGTTTAATCGTGTATAGTTTTTAATATCTCTGCCCAGAGTAAACTAACCTCATGTAGCTGGGTGGGAATATGACAGAGATATTGAAGTCTTCTTTTGTTTTTTTTTGTTTTTTTTTTCTTTACATCAAATATTACACTAAAAAAAACAATTATTTACAAAAACGATGGCTTTCCTTATTTAAATAAATTTTTTATTAATTTTCGTTATAATTTGTACTTTTAATATTTTTCTTATACTCTATAGTCTATACCAAGTTACCACTTAACTTATGTATTTTTAATCTTTAATAACTATTTATTTTTGGTAAAATTTTACTAAAACCCAAATTAATTCTCAAAAAAATCTTAAAAACTAAAATAAGTCTTAACTTATCCCAACCTAAACTTAAGACTACTTTA
This sequence comes from Argyra leucocephala, assembly GCA_963942445.1. Taxonomy (NCBI): domain Eukaryota; kingdom Metazoa; phylum Arthropoda; class Insecta; order Diptera; family Dolichopodidae; genus Argyra; species Argyra leucocephala. The sequence continues at coordinate 137,695,345 of OZ012677.1, forward strand.
TATAGTTAAACTATCCTCATCTATTTAATGGAGCTTTCTCCAACACCAGTAATTTTATAATCAACCACCTACTTTATATCTTTTGTCCCTAATCGGGATGAATATATCAAATTTTAATTGATCCTGAATTAAATTTTGAGGATCAAAATCGGTAATTTTATATGTAGCCCGTCTATTATAATGAAATAATATTGGAACATAGTTTTGTTTTTGTATATAATCATTCTTATCTAGATAAATAAAGAACTCTGGGGACACAAAACCTTTCTGTAGGTTAATTTTTATGTATTCATCATTATGATAATATACATGTGATATTAAGCCATTTGCTGTATTTTTCATTGATCTATCGAAATGCCTACGAATCAGATTGATAAAAAAATTAGCTAATTTATATATAAACTTGTTGGAATAATATTTTTTAAAGTCTGAATGCGGTGTTCTACCAAAGCCAGGTAAGCCCTTAAATGAGGTCAAATCCTACAGACCAATATCACTACTATCAATAATATCAAAATTATTTGTAAAACTAGAATAGATTCGAATGAGTTCGATCATAGAAAATAGTAATCTTATTCCAAATTATCAATTTCGCTTTAGATCTAAGCACTCGACAATCGATCAAATATATCGAATAACAGACATAATAGAAAAAGCTTTAGAAGAAAAACAAGTATGTTCTACCATATTTCTAGATGTAGCCCAAGCTTTTGATAAAGTATGGCATCGAGGCTTAATAAATAAACTAAATAGTATGTTACCTAAACAATACGTAGATATACTCTCATCATATCTAGAAAACAGACTATTCAGAATAAAACAAGACGAAGAGTATTCTACTAATAGAGATATTAAAACGGACGTGCCACAAGGTAGTATTCTGGGTCCCATGCTGTATTTGCCAATGATTTATCACAAATGGAAAATATAACTGTAGCTACATTCGCTGACGATACTGCGCTGATGGCAGTAGGATCAAATATTGACGAGGCAACAAATAAATTGGAAAGAGCAAGCGACAAGCTATATCTCTGGACAAAGAAATGGAAAATTAAACTCAATGAGCTAAAATCAGTACATGTAAATTTTACAAAAAAAAATTAGAAAATCAACCATCGGTAAATCTGAATGGGGTAAATATACCCCAAGAAAACAATGCTAAATACCTAGGAATAACATTAGATGTCAAACTTAGATGGAAGGAGCCCGTCAAAAAGAAAAAATTTGAGCTTGAAAATAAATATAGAGAAATGTAATGTACATAACATGATTTTGTTAAATAATCAGATAATCAAACCGATATGGTTGTGCGGCATACAAATATGGGGATGTGCCAAACGAACACATGTACTTGGTATACAAAAATTCCAAAATAACTTGCGCAACATGGTAAATGGCCCTTGGTATGTTCGCAACAGTGACTTGCACAGAAATCTAAAAATTCCTTGTATAGAAAATGAAATAAAAAGATATGCAACAAAGCATATAGCTCGTCTGGAGGGTCATATTAACGTTGAGGCCACTCAATTGTTAGATAACCAAAATGATATCAGAAGGCTTAAAAGAACTAAGCCACTAGATTGAATACGAGTACTAGATAGAATTTCGTAAACTTTTTCTTTAAGAAAATAAAAATAGAAACAAATTAATGGTTAGGCCGTTGGACTAGTTTTAATGGGAGGAGTGTGGTTTAGTCAGTAAAAATCTGGCACACAATGGAAGCTACGGGGCTCATTGTGTCTATGAAGATTCCCACCAATCGACGCAAAAAACAAAAAAAAAAACTTGATTAGTGAAATTCAGGTTGTAACTTAGCAAAATTCCCAAGTACTTGACTTGTTTCCTGTTCACAATGTTTTCATTATTTGGAGTTTTTATATTGAATTTTCTCCAATTCTTTTTTAAATTGTGGTTTACTTTGCTTATAACATCTCGGAATCAAATTGTTTCGCATTTATTAAAGTTTATTCTTAAACACCAGATCTTGCAGTATTTTATCAGAATATTAAACATTTTGGCAGTTTTTCTTTGGATTTCTCTAACTGATTAATTTGATGAATACAGAATAATATCGGCTGTGAAAACTTAAACATAACTACTACCTTGTATGCGTTTTAACAACCATATCAGGTCTATTATGTATATTGAAAACAGAACTGGTGAATTTACCGCTCCTTGTTGTAATCCATTTTCGATGTTAAATATTTTATTTGCTGTGACATTATTATTCGCCATAACGAATACACCCTCTGACAACATATCTTGTATTAAGTTAACTAACTGTCTGGGAAAGTCATAATTTAGTAATTTATAAACTAAACCGTCTATCCAAACATTATTAACTGCGTTTTCAAGATCAATAAAACGAGATACGAGTTTGTTTTCGTTTTGTATTGTAGAGGATTGCTATAGAGGTCTACACATAGTTTAAATTCAAAATATCTGTCAAAAATAATATCAAATTTTATTAACAAAATATAGAAATAAAGATAAATTTAGGCGAGCCTAAGTAAATCATAAGTCATAGGTGTAAATATATTAGTATAAGCTCTTAATAATTCAAATTAAAAATAAGAAAAATTGTACAGCGATTTTAAATAAATAAATCAATAAAAATGATGAAAAATTTTAACGTAAGATCAAATTGAAATTTACACCATATACATTACTTCATAACACCCAGATTAGGGCATGCGTTTGTCTCGGAGCAAATATCTATCTTTATTTTCTTTATTTAATTAAGAACTTCGTAATTAATCTTCCAATCTTAGATAATCAAGCAAGTTCTTTTTTACCGACCGTTACCTATAATTTCCATATTATTTTAAAATATTGGTATAAGAGTTTTACTATATAGGTCTAAATATGCAGATTCATTTGTATGAATAGTTTTAATGAAGTTTTGATATTGCTCGGATTAAAAAACTAACATTCCTATACAAGCTTTGTCATGACCATGAATGTTCTTTTTGAAGATTTCCATTTTCATTGGGAAAAAAAATATAAGGATTTAAATTTTAAATCCTAAAAAATAATAAAAAAGAACAAACAGAAATTACGGAACAGTACGGAAAACATGAATATTATATTCCACTAAAATGACTACAAAGATTGGAAAGAGAAAATGAATTTGTTTTTGTTTTTTTTCTTTTTTTTGTAATAAAGTTAGTTGTGCTGTAGTGGATTTAATGAATTTTGTTGGATTATATTCAAAAATTAAAAAGAGAATATCGCGATATTGCCTAAACCTAAACAAATTCAATTAAAATCATGGATGAAATCATTAATAAAGGAGTATACTAATTTTTAAAGTAAATTCAAAATTTTATAAAATTTCACTAAATTAAATTAATTTTGAAATAAACAAAAAAAAAAAAAAGGAAAAAAAAAATTAATGATTTTTTGAACCTTTTCTAATTGAAGAAATCTAAAATGTTAAAAAGGTTTTAAAATTTTAACTAAAATTAATTTAATCAAATTTGGAGCACAATCTGTGATACATGCTGCATATTAGTAGGTATGGCTGTGTATAAGTTTACATATTTATATCCTTGTAAAAATCTATATCTAGTTATAAAAATGTATAAATGTCTTACCTATATCAGGATTATTTACCTGATTAATAAATCCTGATTAAAAAAAAATAACAGAAAAAAACAAAATAATAAAAAAATTACGGAATTATAAAATATATTTTCCATTTGTCTAAAATGTCTAACTTTTTAGTATGCGATAAGTTACAACAACTCAACAATAATGTTGGAAGGAAATCATCAACACAACAAACAAAATGGAAAATTGCAACAAGTCAGTAAATCTGTTCATAAAAGTGATTTTAGAACAAATATGATTTCAAGTTAGTTTTATTTTTCATGTACTTGAGGTGTAAAGTTTTAGTTGTAACTTTGACTGCAAATAAATCTAAAGTTTATTTTTTCAAATTAAATCAATATGTTTTAAAAATTATAAATTAATTTGATAACTAGTTCAAATAATAATAGTTATATACAGTATCATGTCTAAAATATTATAGAAAAGTTTGATTTAATTTTAAATTTGAATTTCAAAATGGAAAAGGTAAATATTTGAGTAAAATATTTTATTTTCCTTAAATTATTTCAGAATGAGTGTCCTTTTGAGTGATTATTGTAACATCAAACTCTTGCTAATTTCTCGCAGTATTGTAAATTTATCGCAATATTAATATTTATTTTGAAATATATATTTTGAGTTTTGACAGGTATCATTGTAGTTTTTTTGATATACAATGTGAGTTAGGGAGTGGCGAGAGTTTTTGGATATGCTTAAATAACACTATAAGGGCAATAAAATGGATCAAGGAGCATTAAAAGCAAGATACATAAGAAATATTCACCCACATTCTCTTAGATGTGTCGTATGAAAATATAACTGAAGTGATATTTTCTATTCTGTTAAACGTAAACTTGACAGTCTTAAATTGATATGATGACAACAAAATGGCAACATACATAGTAGTAAAACATTCTATCATTCATATTACAGGGTCTTATGGAAATGCACATTCATCTAAACTTATTTTATTAACTGATAACTGCTCACATTATTAGGACGTATACCAGCCGAAGACGATTAAAATATAAGGAAACACATTATGGGCTGGAATGTCAAGCGCTGAAATAAGAAAAATCTCTAAGGTTCAAAATGAGATATAGCCATTAATGTGAGCCTGAGACAAACATACCTTTGGAATGCAAAGTAAAGAGTGCACAAAAAATAGAGACAAATTGAAAGGCTTTGTATATATGAAGTAGATTTTCTCGCAGCACGAAAACCATCATAATGATGGATTGAATGTTGATCATCAACAGGATAATTTGAAATAAAACGAACCTAGTAACATATTCAGGCCCCCCCTTAAGTGATTATACGATAAAATACTTCTATATTTTTGATAATAATTGATATTTCGATTGAAAATCAAAAAGCATCGATCCATAGCTCTATTTAGTTGTGAGAAAAAAAACAATATGTAGTTAAGTGCAAAAGTAAATTTTGATTGTGTGAAACCAATCGAAGTAGAAATTTTTTTTCTTATGACTGGAAAGAATAAACGAAGATGAAGAAGGAATGAATTTCATATATTATGTAGCTTAAAAATTTCAAATATAATATTTTTATAATTTCAATGTGGGTTATTTTATGCTTTTTGGATTGAATAATTGTTCATATTTTTAAAATTTTGATTGTAATTATTTTTCTGTTTAAGTATGAAAAATTTTTAATTTACGAAATTCATATCACAACCGAATTGCATACGTTCGCGTTAATGGTTGTATCCTAGTAGTGCATGGAATGGCTGTTTATAAAAACAAAATTTAATACGTTTTATTTGATAATAATTATAATCTATACTAGAGACCCCTATTTATTAATTATAATTCAAGTTAAAGCCAAATTTAACGTTTTTAACAGAACAGGAATTTAAATACACTGATATTTTTCACTATCAATTAGCAAACAGTCATGTTTTAATAAGAAGTAAACTATGGTTTGGTATGGTTTAAAATAACAAAATACTTCTTAATTACCATGCCCTTGTTACCGTTTCCCTATAATAAATCAATTTAGTTTTTTTAGAAACTATTTTTCAACTGTGAAGTTCACCGCTAACTTCTACTAATCAGGTCTTATTTTTATATTCACCATTTTAGCAAAGGAAGAACCAGCAAAAAAGCAGCTGTTGAAATCCTAAATATTAAACTCGTTTTATATTAGTTATTTGAGAATTGAGAATTTTAATAATTAAATTATATTATTTTTTGCACACTGTTTGAATGAAATGGTAAATAAATTTTTAATTCATAAATTTAGAATTTCCTATATAAATTTCAGTGATTTCACTCTTGTTTTTATTTTTTTTTATTAACTTATTGAAGAACGTTGTTGCATTTAGATAAATAAAATTTTTTTTTTAGATTTATTTTAATGTCGACAGTAACTTAGGTAGAATTACCGTTTCGCTTAATTTAAGTACGGTACTGTAATTTTTTGCTGAAACTACATAATTTAATTTATTGATAAGAGAACTTACAAAATGCCACGAGTTACACGTTTAAGTCAGTATACTCGACGAAGTACAAATCAAAGGAGACGTCGAATTAATTTAACATCACAACAACAACAGCAAGAAAGAGAAGCAGCAAGAACAAGAATGCAAAACTTATATGCAAGAGAGAGTGAAGAACACAGAAGCGCACGAGTACAACATGTAAGAAATGCAAATAGAAGATCACGTCAACAATTAAGTGATATAGATAGGAATTTGAATCAATTAAACAATAGAAGAAGAAATACGTAGATTATTAACATTGTCACCATTTGACCGTATTTGATTATGATCCTGAAATGTATTATGCTTCTCACTTTAAAATTATTATTGGGAAAATGTATTGCCATGCTTTAAAATTTAAATATGAAACAGCTGGGATGTGTTGAAAAGATTAGAAAATGACAATTATGCTATTATCATTAAACCAGATAAAGTTCCATTTGGTGAACATTCGCGTATATTTAATGGTCCAAATGCTAATGAAGTAGATATTTCTATGGTTGGTGATATATTTGAAAGAAGGTCCATTAAAATTGAACGTAGAAACAATGTTTGCCGGCACTGAAACTAAACTGTTATGCATATCGTCTTATGATTAGAACAAATGAAGAAAATAATATTTTAAAATGCCGGCATTTATATTATCAGTATATTGTTGACATGTATGCAAAAATTTAAAGTGAACGTCTACTCTAAATTCGATTTAATCAATCAAAATTACGTGCTGGTGAATATCATTTACGTGATGCAATCAATAGTAACAATTACGGGGATTTAAATTTAAATGATCTAGGAAATATTTGTATATTACCATCATCATATACAGATAGTCCATCACATATGCAAGAATATATTCAAGACGCTTATCTTTGAACGTATGGTCTACCAGAACTATTTATCACATTTACTTGCAATCCAAAATGGGATTAAATTAAAAAAAAAATATTTATTACCAGGTCAAGTAGCAAGTGATCGACATGATATTACAGCCCGTGTGTTTAAACAAAAACTAAAATCATTAATAGATTTTGTGATTAAACTTTAGCCTTTGGTGAAACTCAATGTTGGATGTATTCCATTGAGTGGCAAAAACGTGGATTACCACATGGTCATATTTTGATTTGGTTGAAAAACAACATTGTATCAGAAAGTAATATCAGCAGAAATTCCAGATCCAAATATAGATCCAGATTTATTTGAAATTATTACAAATAACATGATTCATGGACCATGCGGTACATTAAACTTAAATTCCCCATGTATGGAAAATGGGAAATGTACAAAAAGATTTCCGAAAGATTTATTAGCAGATACAATTACTGGAAATGATGGGTATCCATTGTACCGCAGAAGATCAACTGAAAATGGTGGTCAGTCTTTTATGATTAAAGTAAGAAACCAACAAAAGAAATACTTATAAATGAATTATACTTATATTATACTTATTCTGTTTTTGTTATCTTTTTGATTTGTTGTTAATTTTTTGCATTATATAATTTAGCAGTTAAATGTGATATTTTTTAAGAGAAAATTAAATAAAAATAATTAAAAATTGATTTACTTTTCATAAACACTTTAAGACCTTTTACGTACATACAACAATATTAACCAAATTTTGTTTGCAACAACGTATAAGGATTAAGGGCAAAACTACGTTTGCCGGGATATATAAATAATAATTAATAATAATGTTGCATTATGCAAAATAAAAAACTTTTGGAATTTATTAATAAATTATTGGAATTTAATTCACACATTTGCAAAACAATGAACCATGAATAGGTATAAAAAAAAACAATAATAATTTTGTTTACAACTTACTACTATACAAATCACATTATCTATACCTATACCTAAGTACCTACCTACATTTAATGATGAAAATAAAACTTTTATGCTACCTATACTCTCTTGCAATTTGTATAAATAGGAAGGTGTACTGGCATAAGTGTGGTCGTGGTGTGGTGATTTATTTTCACTCATTTTTGGTGAATAGATTGAATAATTTTGAGTTGCAATGTTTACAACTAACTCTATTATAATATATCATTTTTATAAAAGGAAAAGTTTTATTTTTTTTGTTTATTTGTTAGCTATTCACGGCACGCTGACATACAATGAGCAACTGCCATACAACTCACAGTATGCTCATGAATAAAATTTCAAAATTTAAGGATGCTAGAGACCTGAAACTTCCAATTGGAACTTAAAAAAAAAGACATACCTAATATAAAAAAAAAACATTTTTCGTCTGACAAAATAAAATTAATGGTAATTGAAAATTACAAAAAAAAATACATAAATAAAATTAATTCAACATAATAGCAAGTTGATAATTTTGAATAGAAATAAGGAATTTAATACAGCTTATTATTGCTAGATTAATAATAAAAACTTTGCATCCTCATATCACTTAAGCATAAATTCAAATTGGTTGTGGAAGAGGCGAATATATTTTTATTCCTAGAATACTGTTAATATCATCAAAATTAATGCCATTTGAGGTTTGCCGTAAAGTTTTGCCATGTTCATTTACAAATTGCAGTGACAAACTTTATTATTTTTTGGTCTACAGCTGGAAGAAGATTGTTTCTTTCATGGACAACTATATGGGGGATGTTTAACGGTATAGGAACATCAAGGAATGTATTTGTTTACACTTCATCCGGGAAAATCTGAAATATTGTTTAGAAAGAAATATTGCAGTGTAAGTTGTAGTATCGTTGATATTTCAACCGTAGTAAATACAATGTTGTTTTTTTTAAATTCAGTAACAAATAAAATGTCCTTTCAGCTTTGTTATACATTGAACTTTTACAACTTTTAATAGAACAGTTTTGATAACCATTTTTTTTAAAATTGTATGCATTTTGTGTTTCACCCATACAACAGTGGTTAACTTTACAAGTAATAATTATAAATAACGTATGAATAAAATATTGGGGTTAAGTTGCAGCTGATGAAAACAGTTATTACCGTAAAGAAATGTTACGTAAAACCTTTTGTGCTAAAACGATACTTTAGGAAAACAATTAATAAGCAGAAATAGGAACAAAATGACGTAATTAATAAAAAAATTAGTCATTGTCAGTAATTGTTATAGTGTATAGACTCTGCAATGTATTGGTCATGTAAGAAGAAAAGGATAAATAAAAGATAAAAATTAACAAAGCCTATACACAATTGTATAGAAATTAAACTTATTTTAATACTTTAATTTTCTGTAGAGTTTTCTATGTCCTGCAAACAACAACAAATTATGTTAATTTATAGCTTAAAATTTTTATTAAATTGAAACATTAAAATTAAAATTTGTATTAATATATACAAAGGTAAATAAACTTTTTCTTATCTGTAATATTTGCTTTTATATTTCAATTATTATTATTAAAATTTAAATAAAATTAATTTAATTTTTGTTGGTTTATGAGTATTACAGTTTATGAATATTTCTAAAACCAATTTGTTATTTTAGGTATTTTAAAATATTCAAAATATTGTTTTTATATTTCAAATTATATTTTCAGTTTTATTCTATATATATATATATATATATATATATATATATATATATATATAGACGAATTAAACGACCTCGAAGCAGATTATCATATTGTCGTGTTAATTCAACGTGTCTATAAATTGTGATATTTTTCAATTTAATATTTTAACTAACATGGTCTAAATTATATACAGTTACAAGTACAATACATTACGATGGTCATTGTCGTTTTCATTTTCAGGTACCGTGATCAGAATTGATGTTTACTAGAATTTGTAACTTTTTGAAACAAAATTTCGGTATCACTCGTGATAACGGTGTTTGAAAATGAATATGTGGATATAGAAGTGGTAATATATTGCCAGCCAACGTGTTAAAAGTCCTTTTAATATCTTAAAGAAATTTTTTATCTATATTTGGACAAATATAATGTGAAACTATGCAATTTTCTTTTACATTATAAAACCACCTCCTAGAAAAAGGTAACTGCATTACGTCATCATGAATATGATTGTAGTGACAAAATTAGGTATCAAAACATTTCATCAGACAAGCCAACTCGAGATAGCATGGCTAAGCATGTGTTTTGAGTATTTTTTGATTATGGTATTAAACTAGATTTGGTGTGTCAACTGACTATATTCAACTCTTGTTGAATTGTTTTAAGTTTTCAATTTATTCTTTCAAATCTTGTCCAATCTTTTTTTTCTACGAGTTTTTTTCCACTTAAGCAATTTTTGCAAATATTCTGTCAGAGAAATAAACAGATACAAATGTATTGAAAATTTAATTCTACTGATCAAAAATGTTTTCTACACTCGTTAACACCATTTTAACCCGAACTTTTGTGATATCGAAAGTAGGCTTCTGTACGTATGGGTTTCTTTCTTTGCCGCGGAGCAGGTTCAGAAAAGATGCAAAGTTGTCTCATACTTTTATTTAAATATTGGAATATTCTGTAATAAATGAATTGTTATACCTACCTAATAGGTAAATAAATGGATTATTATAACATATTAGAATAAAATAATTGTTAAAATAGATAACATAAATGATAAATAATGTTATAATTGTACACTGTAAATAGTTAACAAAACTAAATAAATGAAATAATAATAAAAAAAAAAATCTGCAAATTTATTGAAGGAAAATCCAAGTCTTTCAATGGTATTAGAATTCTGCTTTGCTTGCATATAAATGTATAAGAGATCGTCTATAGGGTTCAGAATGGGGTGGATAGGTTTGGCTTTGAAACGTTTAGAATTGGAAGTTCTAATTGTATCTTTGTGATGCAATCGGTTGTACGTGGCATTGTTTGATTCGCAGCTTCTTCGAAATTCACTATGACCCAGTACCAGACATAAACGAATGTTAAATCAATTTGCTACCTCATTGAGAAAAATCACAATAATATATGATGGCGTTTGAATTAGTCGTTACTCTTTCTGAAAAATGTAACGCTAAATTTTAGTAATTTCAAAATTTCTTTTATGACCATAAATCGAACGTAGGCCATTTACAGAAACTTACAGATATAACTCCAAAATAATATCTCAAAATTATTTAATGACCACTACTTTTTGCTTTAATTTTGAATTCGTTTTAAATCTAATGGTAGATCTGGCTGCCATCTCATTATCACGGGTATCAAGTGGTAAGAGATGGAAAAAATATATTTTTATAGCAATTATTTAAAACAAAATGGTACTTCTTAGATTTTATATTATCACGTCATATCCAAAAAAACTATGTATCATATCAGGAACAAATAAAAAAAACCATATACGAGGTTGTACAAGATTAATGAATTACTTTCAATAATTAAAATGATTATAACTTTTTTGAAAATGTATTTATTATCTTCAACATTTAAATTTAAGTGCAAAATTATTCAATTTAAATTAAAAATGTAAGTATTTTTCGGTTGGTTTTTTAGTATTTTCAATTTAAACATTTAAAATCGATTTACTCAAAATGTATTAAATGGCGTACGTGATAAGATAATTCTTATGCGACGAAATGTAGACAAAAGTTGGATAAAAATCGTTTGATGTATATAAAAGTTATCACAACATAACTCATCAGTCCTTTTGGACTATATTACAATACAGGAATAATCTGATTTAGGTGGTAAGAATTTCACACATAATACACACATAATATAAGTCTAAGGAGTTCAATGTGTCTTCTGAAAATTTTTAACAGACTACAAAAAAAAAATACTTTTTGGAACATCTGAAAACCATTTTTTGAATCATAGATTGTACCAGATTGTGTGGAATTTATATATAAGTATTTTCCATTTAACTATACTTATACCACATTATACTCTTTAAAACGCTTTTTATTTTTTTTCTTCTCAATTTTCAAATAATTTCATATATTCTCCTTAATCCGTTTTCAATATTATGTCCTTTGAACATAAAAATTCGAAATAATACTCCGGTAAAAAAGTTTCCTATCTAAATATTGAAAAAAAAAAAAAAAAAATTTATTAAAAATTCAAAGGATTAGAATTCATTGGAATTCCATCTTTACATTTCAAAAGAAAAACACACTTTATCATTTATTAAATTATTTACTGAATATCTTAAGAAATAGTTTTAAATTTGCATTTATAAGATATAGGTATGATTGTAAATATAAATAAAAGAATTTATTAATCTAAATAGGCCCGGAGGAATTTAATGTAACTTTTTGTTTTATTTATTTTGTTTTTTGTTTTTGTTGAAAACAAAATGATACTTAACTTAACCCACTTGCTTGATACATCATTATAATAATCATGGACTCATGAAAACAATTTTCAAATTTTAAATTTAAAAATCATAAATTTTTCATATTAATAATCATTTTTTATAGCTTTTTTAGTATTGTATAAATTTCTTGATGCTTGATTCGCAACATTAATAAAGATATATGAGTGTGTGTATGTATAAATATATGTTCTAATTCATATATGTTCATTATGTGTATGTCCTTAAGAATAATATACCAGATACAGGTGCTATTATGGCCAAAGTATATCATATTAAAATTACAGAGTGAATGAGCGAAATTGTTTGTTTTTGTATTTTTGTAGGTAATAACTTGTAGATTTATAGTGATGACCTGAATATTATTCTCTGTTCAAAAAATATATAATAATTAAGTAAATATCATTTATACAACATAATACATAATATAATGAAACCACAAAATAAAAATTATATCGATGGTAATTACGATATATAATAAATGAGAGTATTCTGGTATTAAAATTAATAAATATTAAATTAATTATCAGAATTAATAATATTAGGTCATTTCAAAATTTATTTAATATTCATTTTGTTAATAATAAAATTTTCTTTAAATTATCATAATCTTCTATTAAATATTTTTAATTTTTTAAATTATATTATTCAATTATTTCATAAATTTCATAAATTCGAATTCTAATAAAGAAAACTATTTTTTTTATTGTTTTTTTTTTATTATTTTTCCACAAGTTTATTTTAATGTACATTGAATGATCACAGACAAAAAACATTAAAATTAATTGTTCATTTCTATTTAATTTTTCAATTTTTTACTACTATTATTATTATTTTATTATTTTTTTTATATTTGGTTTTTGTTTTTTTTTTTTTTATAAACGGTAATGAAACGATTTACTCTAGACAAATAATAAAAAAAAAAAAAATAAATAAAAATATAAAGATAAAATAAATAATATTTTGAATAAATATATATATATATATATATATATATATATATATTTTTCCAAGGATTTATTTTTTTTTATTTTTCATTTACATTTTAAATACAATAGTTAACAAAAGGATAACAAATTTTATATTTATAATACACGGCAATTATAGAGCTTTTGTTCTATTCTTTTATGAATTTATAAAATAAAATATGAACCAACAGAAAATGTTTATTATTAACCGAAATATTTGATACGACCGATTTGCAACAGCTTAAGAATTAAACTGGAGACAACTTGTCGAAAATAATATTTTCTTTTTAATTATTTGTTTTTATTTTCTCTATAATAATATAAATTATATACATACAATACAATATATACATAAATATTTATGTTTCGTAGGGATATTCTGTTTTTGTTCTTAGAATATTTTCAATTTGTGTATTTTAAAAAATTGTGTCCGTCTGGTTATCAAGAACTAGCTATTTGAATTGTGTGTTTTGTTTTCATAATCGATATCTATAGATTTTTATGTATGTCTAAATTATCTATAGATGTGATTATATTAATATTTTGGGTTAATTAATATGTTACTTTTTATTACACTACAATATTTATTAATTTATTTATTTGTTTCAAGCTTAAATTAAGCAATTACAAATTAATTACATCTATAAAAATTAAAATTTGAGAAAAAAGAAATAATATGAACTACAGTAAAGTTTAATTATAAATTTAAAGTTATATAAATTAAGAATAATATTTATTAATAATGGATGTTATGAGTGTGTAATTGTTTTTTTTAAAAACAGATAACAGGGAGGGATAAATGGATATTTATTTAACATATTCTACCATAGTTAGTTCTGTAATATTCTACCATAGGTGTGCCAAAGTAAAAAGAATAATGGATCGAAGTCGAGAATTGGTGTTAATAATAATTTTATCAGTAATCGGAAGAGAACTAAGATTGATTTTAAGGACATTTTCACAGTGATGGTTTAAAAGTAAAATTAGTTGCTTTAAAAAAGATGCTAAAGTGGCCCAGACTAGAACTCATATAGAATATATTAACAAATTTTGTTATTTTGTTATATAAGGTACAAAACGCATAAACATAAGGTAAGGCTTAACACACTGGGTGGCGCAGTAGGTAGAGCGCCTGCCTTTCAACCGAAACGTCCCAGGTTCGATTCCCGACGAAAGCAAACAAATGCTTTCTAGAATTTTCGACCTGGTCCAGTACCCTTTATTATTGGGATAAAATAAATGATAAATAGTTGAATAGTTTTGGTTATCACTAAAACTAAAATGAAACCATGCTATTATCAAGGCATAACCAAGTACTCTGTACATAAAAAAGAAAAATACAGAAAAAAGCGATTGTATGTGATTGTGTATTCCAAATATCTGTGAAAAAGCGGTGAAGGTGTTCATCCCATAGACTTGGAATTATATAAAAAAAAAAGCGAGCTATGTAAATTATTAATGATAACGATAATACACAATACCTAACATCATTAAGCCATCGCCATAATGTAGGAACAGCTACCTCGTTTTATAAATATCTGTTGGGTAATTGCTTAAACAGTGTCGAAATAAAAAATATTATTCCCAAAATATACCGTTCCATCGTAATACAAGCAGGATGGCAGCCCTTTCTCACAAATTTGTAGTAGAGCCTCTTCGAACCCGAAATGTGAAATATAAAAATTCTTTCATCAACCGAACCTCTAAACTACGAAATACTCTACCATCGCTTAAGTGTTTCCACAAATATATAACTTTGGAGAGTTTAAGAGACGGGAGAAAAAATATTTTTTAAACCGAAAATTCATCGAATTCGAAATTTTCAAATGGGAAGAAATATTTTTCGATCCAAGTTCGTATTCGATGAGAAACCTTTGTCTATATAATATTTTAAACTACGTTTATACCGGTCCTTTTTGGGAATTGCAAATATCACCGACAGATAGACCACCTTCCATATTTTACCTACTAAAAATTCTAATGGAAAATTTATTAGGTCAATGTCTGAATGCCAAAATTCTGCGTACAGTAGTTCAAATATAGCATTTGCGGGTCAAATTGAGGTTTTTCCTAAATATATTTAGGTATTTGCTAAGCCAATTCCGATATTTGCTAAATAAATTCAGGTTTTTTTTAAATACAGCATTTTGCTAAACAAATTCAGATAATCTTCATTTTAATACAGATTTTTATGAAATGAATTCAGGTATTTTATTTTTAAATTCAGAAATTTTTATTTTCATCAAGGTCGACAAAAAAATAACATATTTTCATTAATAAAAAATGAAAATTATTCAAAATCACAATTTTTTTTAAATATACTATGTTTTATCAAGTTTTTCTTCTGCAATAGCTGGGCCAATTTTCAATATCGTATGCAAAAACCAATTGTTACAATCAGAAGAACTTATTAAAAGAGCTGTCTCACCTACAGCAAATCATGCTCATATAGCTATACATTCTTTCATATTGGAAAACACCATTGGTTGAATTGAACATGAGAGAATACGGCTGCAACGGCAGTATAGTGCAAAAGTTTAAGAAGAAAAATTTAAATTATGTTATGTATACATTTTCAAGTCAGACGTACATACTAATTTTTAACAAGTTTAATCATTTTTTGCAATTTTTTTCGAAAAAAAATATTTTCGAAATTTTTTGACACTAATTTTTATTTATCTAGATTTAAAATACAAATTTCCAAATTTAAAAAAAAAATACCTGAATTCATTTCGTAAAATGTGAATTAAAATTATCTGAATTTGTTTAGCAAAATTCTGTATTTAAAAAAAAAATCTGGATTTATTTAGCAAATATTGGAATTGGCTTAGCAAATACCTGAATACATTTAGCAAAAACCTCAATTTGACTCGCAAATGCTATATATACCAAGGGGCTTGGCAAATGTAAAATTTTTCATTTTATTATTTTACCAATTTTTCAAAAATAATTTAGCGGTGAATTATAGAACACACATAACATGCATTAAATTAATATATTTATCACAATTTTGGCAATTTCCCAACTCTTAGTAATTTATTACACATATAAATAAAATGTGTTAGGATTTCAAGGGTTTTCCAGATAAACAAAAAGTAGGGGTATTTTAGTTTTCTATAGCTTAGATGATTTTTTTATAATAATTTTTTTTCATTTGAAATTCGATATTCAATTGGTTCTATTTTAACAATTATGTACTCGTGTCTTATTTTTATTAATTTTTTTATAAAACTTTTAGTTTTAAGTAATAAATTTTAAGGAATTGTAGGGAAGTAGTGTACGAGGTGTAGTTGGGTTTAAAATAAATTCATTTGACACCAAATTAGGACTTCGTATAAGTCTACTGATATATTTTTGGATATCTAAGTGTCGTAGAAATTTCTTTCAATTTATTATTCAAGTTTTTAACCCAAATCGGTTTAAAAAACCAATGACTACTTTTTTTAAAACACTATCTATGTTCTTACTTTTTTCTGTAGCTTAGTTTTCCAATATTTACTGTCATTCTGTAATTAATTTTTTTCCAAACTTTACCGTATTTGAAAAACATGGTGGGTCAATTACATATCAATACAAGTCAACAGGATTACTTATGAAAAATTTATAGTACGAGTACAAATCTGTTACATCTGTATAGGCTACAGTAACTTTGCGGTAAATATTTTTAAGTTTTTCAATTCAATTTTTAATTCGTAAGTTATTCGTAAATTAAAAATTTTATAAACATTTTATGTTGTTATTTAATAAACAATATCATAATTGTAATTTCATGAACTGTACCAGTGTTTTACCTTAGTAATTTACTTCTAAGTAATTCTAAAATTATTTGGCTATTTAATAAAAACTTAAAAAAAAAATTTAATCAATGCCTGTTGTATGAAAAATTCATAGCCTTGTATAAATTACTATAGAAGCCTTTTCGATTTCTAACTTCATTCATTTTCACATTGTGTCAATCAATTTAAAACTGGTGACAGAAATATAACAAATAAAACATAAAATGTTGGTCCTGAAAATGGGCGTGATTAGAATTCATTTATATTTATTATATTCTTTAATTGTTTGCTTATGTTATTATTGCTGGAAAGGTGTTAGAATGACAGGTTTAAGCCACATGAAAGGTATACTCGGTTCTATATTAGGTTGTGTGTTGATCTGGGATTACTGTTCTGAAATTTATTAGATTGAATAAAGTAAAGTAATGTTAACACATAAACGAATTGGTTTATGAAAACTGAATAAAAACTTTGACTATAATAAGTAACTAATCCTTTTTAAGAGAACAACATAGTTTCACTTTATTTATATGTTATTTTATTTTTTATTTTATTTCAAATACCTAAACAAGGTATGTACATATAATACATTATAACAAATTATAATAATAATGAAAAAAAAACATGAAAAATCTTAGTGACTAATTTATATTGTTCTTATGAATACAAGACTAAAGGTATAAAAAAAAAAAAAATGTTGTACAATATAAAATTTGATTACCTAAGTAAGTAAACTTACATAAAACTTAAATTATTACTTATGAGTGATTTTTTTCTGAACTTGAATTTATTAATTGTCAGAGGTCAGTAAATTGGAAAAGTGTTGATGTAAAGTGTTTTTAAAGGTATTTCTGAAAATGGATGACGAATATAGATAACTGATTTTATTGAATGTCAACGTCATCTGTTTATCGGTTCATTTTTTCCATACTCAGTACTGTGTTTATACTCATTTAAAAATTTCCTATTTCTTGTTTGTCTAACTCTATCATTAAGTCTAAACTTGTTGTTAAGAGATTGGACAGCAATACTATTTTTCAGAATATCGAAAGTAACACATGAAGATAATATTTGTCTACGTGACAAAAACCCTATAAAATCTGAAAATCCATGAAATCAATTAAAAAGCTTAAAATTAGTACAATACAGAATTATGATAAAATATCCAAGTTTATATTAAAAATTATGGTTATTTTATTTTTTGTTTAAATTCTGGTTGTTTCCTGAACCAGATGAGTTTGAAAAAGTTAAGCCAAATTAGATACATTTACTGTTATCATTCATTTGAAATAAAAAGAAGAAACTATAACACTAACTTTAAATTCCATTCTATTGAAATTTTACTGAAACTTACAGGGAGATTTAATAACTTTCTATTATTTATTGCGCAAGTACAAAATTTTAATACGAAAAAATATTTCTCCTATTTCGAAATTACACTTGATTTTTTATTATATTCACAGTTACTTTTCACCTTAAAGCTTTGTTTTTTCCGTTTTTTATTTTCGTATAATGAATTGTAATAACTAAAATAACTGTTAAAACTTTTGTAAAAACATAACCTGTTGCTACTTATACTCAATAATATGCCTTATTTATATATAAACAAATGAATGTGGGAGCAATTACAAATCATTTAAAATTTATCTTCTAGATATCTTCTTATACATATCTTTAGATTATATACGTATATATATATATAATAATATATAATTTAATTCAAAGATAATAATTATTATTAAAAAATACGAAAAAACTGATTTAAAACGTACTAAACTTTTAATTATTTCTTCAATGAATTAATTTTATTGTTGAATTTAGTAATTAAATTTATAAAAGAAAAAAAAAAACAAATTGTTAAAGAATTATTTTTATTGTATTTTTTTAAATAATTAATCATATTTCATTCTTTGAATTTAAATATCAACTGTAAACAAAAATTTTACCCCTAAAAATAGATTAATTATAAAAATTCGTCATTAATATGTAATAATATGAATATCATTGTTTATTTTGTCATAGTTACAGGTCAGTTTCTATTTTAACTAGTATTTAATTCATATACACTTACTATTCATTTAAATAGGTACATATTATATATAACTGAATTAGATTTTATATCAACTTAAGTTGTAATCATGTTAACGAAAAATATGTGTAATGTTGAAGCATTGAAATATTACATTTAAATTAGAAGAACTTAATGGTTTAATTGATTCGAGAGGTTTAAAATTGCTTGCTGCTTTACACTATGTAGATTCGGAAGTCAATTTCCAGTTCAAATTTTTATTTGTGTTCCGTGTTGAAGTATACTGGCTGAAAGTTGTGTGATGAAACTAAATTCATTACTTTTGGGATATTACCAATAACACAACACATATTTCGTAAGTTTTTTTTTGGCTCTTCTGAAGTAAATGTTGTACCCGCATCGCATAAATTGCATCTTATCGTTTAAGGGCGAAAAGGACATTTGAAAGCATCTTTGTTGTTTTAATATGTATCTTTAATATATTGTTATATATATATATGTCCTAGCAAAGTTCCCCGACGTAGTGCGGGTCGAACACAAAGTGTATAGAATTTATTTCAATAAAGTTTGATCTATGAACCGAATTAAAAAAAATTTTTTTATCAAAAATATCCATAAATATCAAAAATATATATTTGTTTTCACTACGATAACAAAATTAACAAAACTATACTACAACTAAAACTATACAATGTTTCCCTGATGAAATATTTTTTTTTTATATAATTCCAAGTCTATGGGATGAACACCCTATTTGCTTTTACACAGAGATTTGGAATACACAATCACATACAATAGCTTTTCTGTAGAATTTTTTTTTTGTCGTATATCTACTAGTTTAAATATGGAAAACTATATCTACAGTAGAGTACTTCGCCTTCATAATAGCATAATTTCACTTTATTATTAGTATATCAAAACTCTCAACTATTTATCATTTATTTTATCCCAATGATAAAGGGTACTGAACCAGGTCGAATAATCCAGAAAGCATTGCCTTCGTCGGGAATCGAACCTGGGACCTTTCGGTTGAAAGACAGGCGTTCTACCTACTGCTTATTATGCATATAAACAAACACGTAACTTGCTGTTCCTACCCGTGAAAATCCCACATGTGAGAAAGAATCTTCTTTCAGTTACAGACGAGGTTTTTGAAATAATTTTTTAATCAATTCTTCATTCTTCAATATTTTGTATGGTTGTACTGATTGTTGCTATTTCAATTTTGACATATAAGTCTTCTCAAATTTGGTCTTCACCAAGGTATTGATACAAAATCGGTAACAGTCTTATTTCTTTATTTTTTAAAGAGTATCTAAGTGTAAATTTTCATTGCTGTAACAGAATTGGTTTTTGAAATATTTCTGATAGGTTATAGGAGTTGCATGATACCGACCCGAATCAGTCCAAATTTTCGAAATCGGTAACAGTTGTATTTCTTTACTTGTGAAATAGTATCTAAGTTTACATTTGGATATCGGTAACACATTTTGATTGATTGATTTTTGATATATTCCTGATGGTGCCGGAAGTTGTATGGCAGCTACCCAAACCACTCAGAATTGTAGAAAACGGCAAAAGGTATGTTCTGTACTTTTCGAGGGAGTATGTGATTACCAATTTTCACGTCTGTAACATTTTTAGCTTTTGGCTTTTCGAAATATTCTTTATAAGTGCTGGGGGTTGTATGACAGCTATACAAACCACTCACAATATAGATCCAAAAAATAGATATAAAACAAGCGGAGCATCAATCTGACCTATTACTGGCTTAAAAGTTTAACGGTCGCAAACAAGAGTGCTTAGAATTTTATATATGTAGATATACATAATATATATTTATATATTTTTATATAGTAAGACAAATGTTTAATATATATATATATATATATATATAAATATATTACTTATGGATATACTTATGTATAGACTTATAGATATACTTAGATTGATAGACTTATTGATAGACTTACGGATAGATAGACTTATAAATTGGTAGACATATGGATAGACTTATTGATAGACTTACAGACTGATAGACTCTTAGATAGCCAATGATAATACTAAAGCAGTTGTCCAACTAAAAAACAATACCATTTCAACCTTTTGAATATTTTGATAAGGAATATAAAAATTTATGCAGTCAAAATATGTATGTTTAAATTGTGTCAACAAACCAAAATTTAATTGAACCTTGACGTAAATTTAATATCAATATATATTAGATCTGAAATGCAATTAGATGCAGCGTTAGTTCTTGCTCGACATTTCTATAATATGATCAAATCAAAGGAAACTTATATGGAAGAACGTCCATATATATATATATATATATATTTACTAAATATTTGGATAACGATCTGAAAAATATTTTAACATTTATTTATTGATGACAGGTGCTGCGTTATGGAGATATTTAAAGTGAAAAGATGTAGCTACCATTAAAAATATATATTTCCGAGAAGCTGAAAACGCCAAGTATTCTTGAGATATAGTCAATTGGCCCTACGCGGCTCTACAATATTTACTTCAGCTTCTCTGTTTTGTTTTTTGTGAATTTTTGGTGGATATATCATCTAAATTAAATGTGCAAAACTACTTCTGTAGAGTAATCTTTACTTTATGGTAGCCTAGTTCCATTTCATTTTGGTAATAAGTTAATTGATGTAGACCTAACTTAATTTCAAACAATGATAAGAACATTTTTTTAAAACCTTCTGATTAGTGAAATGCAAACCAGTTGAGATATAATAAAAACCAAATTAATGTAATTTCTAATTCGTAGTCAAATGAAACCAATATATTGAAGATTCTGATTTCGGCAGACATATTATTTACTTTCACAAACAGAAAACACACAGCGAATGTAGTTGCTATCGAAACTAACTTTTTCTATATAGATTAACTTTAAGATTTGTATTTATTCATAGATTTAGTGTTCAATATTAATTTTTTTTTTTTACTTCTCAATAATAATCTTCCACTTGAGTTCCATTTTGTTAACATTCCAATTTTTAGTGTTTTTAGTAATTTGGTTTTAATTATATTTAATGACAATAAATTTTAGAAGATGGTTCGTTCACAACACTACTTGAACTCATCAGTAGGTAATTGTAGTGTTAGACTATACAACTCCTGATTTCGTTTTGGTTTATTTTATAACTTATTCATAGATATTAATAATACATCTGTGAGTTATAAAAGTCTACCAAAATCTTAACGTAAAATAGTAAAATTTATAAATTTAATTGGAAACTATAATGGCATTTCTGTTGGATTTTATTTTTCAATAAATAAACAGAAACAAGTTCTATTTATTTATATTACTTTGATACATAGATATAAGAGTTATATCACCATTGTATCTAAGAATTTTACTTGCTTAATTTACTTGTTTGTTTTAATAACAAGAATGTATTTAATGGATTTATTTTTATTGAGAGCTTTTCCTTTATTTTCATATAGTGTATGTCACCACTTCGAACTTGTAGTTTACTTAAAAGTAATTTTTTTTTTACGAAGACAGGGTAATGGCATACCTTTTTTCCCCGATATATGTATGTTCTAAACTATTGAAGAAATGACGAACAGTACTTAAGCAACGTGACATCCGTTAATTCATCCATTCATATAATGAATTTTCATTTAAGCTTTTATATAGAAAAGTGATTGAAAGAATCGATTAATTTTACTTAAGTCATAGACTATCAAAAGTCTATCTATAAGTCTATCCATAAGTCGATCAAAAAGTCTATCAAAAAGTCTATCAGTAATTCGATCAAAAAGTCTATTTAAGTCATTAGATATTAAAATAGATATTAAGATAGACTTATAGATAAACTTATAGGATAGATTTTTTTGATAAAATTTTTGATTCACTTATAGATAGATTTTTTAATAAACTTTTTGATAGACATATAGATATACTTTTATATTGATAGACTGATAGATAAGATTATGTATTGATAGACTTATACATAGACTTAGATTGATAGACTTATGGATAGACTTGTATATTGATAGACTTATAGATTGATAGACTTATAGATAGATAGACTTTTAAATTGGTAGACTTATGTATAGACTTATTGATAGACTTTTATATTGATTATGGATAGACTTATAGATAGATAGACTTATAAATTGATAGACTTATATATTGATAGACTTATAGATTGATATACTTGTAGAT
This sequence comes from Argyra leucocephala, assembly GCA_963942445.1. Taxonomy (NCBI): domain Eukaryota; kingdom Metazoa; phylum Arthropoda; class Insecta; order Diptera; family Dolichopodidae; genus Argyra; species Argyra leucocephala. The sequence continues at coordinate 137,718,659 of OZ012677.1, forward strand.
AGATAGACTTATAGATTGGCTTAGATTGATAGACTTATGGATAGACTTATGGATGGACTATTAGATTGATAGACTTATGGATAGACTTATGAATAGACTTACATATTGATAGACTTAAAGATAGATAGACTTATAAATTGATAGATTTATAAATTGACAGACTTACAGATTGACTTATATATTGATAGACTTATAAATTTATCAACTTATAGATAGATAGACTTATAGATTGGCTTATATTGATAGACTTATGATAAGACTTATGTATAGACTTATATATTGATAGACTTATAGACTGATAGACTTATAAATAGATTTAGATTGATAGACTTATTGATATACTTATATACTAATAGACTTGTATATTGATAGATTTATAGATTGATTGACTTATAGATAGATTTATGGATAGATAGACTTATAAATTGGTAGACTTATGGATATACTTTTAGATAACCAATGATAATACAGAAGCAGTTGTCCAATTAAAAGCATATGGAAAAACAATACCATTTCAACTTTTTGAATATTTTGATAAGGAATATAAAAATTTATGCAGTCAAAATATGTATGTTTAAATTGTGTCAACAAACCAAAATTTAATTGAACCTTGACTTAAATTTAAGATAGATCTGAAATGCAATTAGATGCAGCGTTAGTTTTTGTTCGACATTTCTATAATATGATCAAATCAAAGGAAACTTATATGGAAGAACGTCCAGAAACAAGCATAGAATCTTATGAACACTCACAAATTTTACAATAGTTTTGAATTATACCCAAAGTTCACATTTACAAAAAATGTCACTTCATTAGATGCTAATTTAATTGAATTATTATTCAATTGGAATGATTATTCTTATTGTGATATAATATTGAAAGTAATTCATTAATTCTTTGAATATATTTTTTTTCTGGAATCGGGTTCATATTCCTGGAAAAAAATTAAAACTTTAACTTAGGTTTATGTATACATAATATGTTTTTTATATTTTCAATAAAGAAAATAAAACAAAAATAAAAAAGTTATTTTTTTGGACAATTTTTTTTGCAGACACCATAATAAAGCAGCACTTTTACTTTCTGAAATATGTAAAATTATTATGATTAGTCAAAACACACTTTTAATTGTATGAATTTAAGCATTCACTTTCATCTACTTCATTTAATTGTATTATCAAAAATAAAATAAAAACAATAATATTTAATGTGGGTTTTCTTTTCATTCTTTTAAAGAATAATATAACGTTTATTAATTTTATTATTCGTCATCCATTTCAAAATCCAAATTATACCTGTCTTCCATTCGTAAACTGAAATATAAACGCATTAATTTTTTTAATCCATTAGAACTAGATTAACTTTTTATAGTGGATAGAATAGAACGAAACACTTTCAAAATTTATTGCGAACTGTCAAAAACAAATAATTTTACAATAATTTACAGTTGTTTACCGTTGTTTACAGTTATTTAAAGTTGTTTACAGTTATTTACAGTTGTTTACACATATTTACAGTTGTTTGCTTCTATTTTACGGTTATTTACGTCAAATATGTAAAGAATCATAAAAAACGTTAATTTACGCGTAAAATACCAACACTCTGTAAAATACTCTGTTGCGTATATATTAATGTACAAATTCTATCATAGATCCATTGTATATATTACGAATATATACCAAAGAAAGGTACAAAAAAAAAAAAAAAATTGTAAAAAATATGTTTTGAATACACACAAACACACAGTGACGTTATAAAAAAAGAAAATATAAAATAACTCCATTCCCCGTTAACTTTTTGGAGCTGTTCTGAGCATTTTTTCCTATATGACGACCTTAAACCCTGCCATTGTGGAAATTTCAAATCTCCAGGTTAACTGGGAGTCGGCAATACTTTCTGGGCATAAACATACATTCAATTTTATAATATATAGTATAGATTGAGTTTTCCTATATGGGTTTAGAATTTGGATATGTTATCATTTATTTGAAAGATGGTCATAAAAATTAGTACTATTCTTTTTTTTTTTATTTCTCAATTGATCATACTTGCGGTAATATTTTGAAAAAGCTTGGCATTTAAATTTTTGGGTTCCTGCCACTGCTTTTTGCTTTGTTTCACCGAGGTGGAAAGTTTTACAGACATTATTAACGTATTAATATATTAGAGAGATGCCACTAAATTTTTTTCTGTCATAATATTTTAATAATAGCTATAAGTTAATGGAAATATAATATGCAAAATGATGACAGAAAAATAAATTAATAATAATTTCATCATTATCAATAATAGTAGTTGAGCATATAACTTATTACACACAATATAGACAATAGATAAATTTGGCATGTGTGTTTTTTTTAAAAAAATATTCTATACAAATGTCAAATTTTAGTGCTCATGATGTATAGGATATCACATCATGTCCCCTCTATACACCATATCACCTCTAAACGATAGAATTATTGGATAGCAGATAACCTTAAATAGGCTTTGGCATAAATTGAGTCAATCATAATTATAAATTTCTGCTTCAATTTCTTAAAATTATTAATGTTTTACAAGGTCGTTGATCAGTTAACTGCTGCTATTCGACTTAGTATACCTGATTTACAATGGGGTCTGACCTCGGGCTTGTCACATCGCTGGAATGTTTTTTGTTTTGCAATATTCAAAACCGTCAGCCAACCAATAATTTATGCGACAAAATAGTAATCATTCTGTGAAGATCTTTTTAATGTTTCTGGTTTTTGTAATAGGATTGAACAGGTTTATTTATATATTAAACATTTTGTGATGTGAAACCCCAACTGTGCTTAACATAACATAGTAGTCTATCTGATTGATAGATATTTTGTGGTATTCCATCGCATGCTCATTTAAATATTTTTTGATCATCCATTCGGTAGACGTGATTACTTTTTTGCTACTATGCCCATTTGACCACATCGAAAATTTTGTGCATTATTTAATGGGACTTGATTTTTACTTGTTCATCTTATAATATATATAAGTGAATTTACTTTTGTAGTATGAAGAATGTCATAAAATGCTTTACGTTGGCACGTGGAAATTTCCACTATTCTTCTACTTTGTATTCAAATTTCGAAAAATAGCTTCAAAAATATTGGAAGACCATGGTAGCATGAAGCCATTGCATCATCTAGCGTTCAATTAATACTATCAACCTTATTTTTAATATTTAAATTTTTAACAAAATAAAATAAAACAAATTATTTCCATTATATTTTTTTCTTTTAAATAAATTTTTAATATTTTTATAAAGGTAATTTTTCAAAATGTCTGCTTTAAAGTTTTCCATGCTCATTCATTACATTTTAAATAATATTTTCTTTTCATACGATTCAGCCTTACTGCCATATAATAATTCCTGTACATTTAACAAATTTTTAACGACCTTTTTTTATTCTCATCTACTTAAAGCTATAAATTAAATATAACGAACTGTCTTGATTTCATCCTCCATTTTGGAAATCATATTTGTATTTATATAGAATAGAATTGATTTGCAGTTGATGATTGCAATTCAATTTGTCCCATTTTGAATTGTAAACGTTGTAACCATTTGAGAAGTGCTTCAGATTGTAAAGTTTGTTGTTCTTCTAAATCGGGTGCGAAATCACGTACACTTTGTAGTCGTACATGCAAAGTACCTGATTGAGTTTGTGATGATAAAACTGGACTGAATAATGGTAATAATTTTCCCAAAATTGTTGAATGAGTTTCTTTTAAAGCTTCTAACATACTAAGGAAATGTAAATTTACCATTTCGGAAAGCTAAATTGAATTTGAAAAGAAAAGAAAAATTTATGAATATTAAAAAATTTAATTGTTTTTATTCGAATATAACTTACTACTTTAGCGTGTGAAGCTAATTGTAATATACAAGGTGTTACTTTTGCCCAAAACTCAAATAGTATACCCATAGTAACATTATAACCTTCAGAATTATGAGCTGATGTAAAAGAGATTTGTTCCAAATATAATGTCCATAATTGACACAAAGTGAATGCATGAAACAAAGATGACATATGTAACACTGATGTTTTAGATTGCTCAGAGAATCCAGCAAATATAACTTGAATGTGATCAGCTATATGACAACTAGCTTCTTGTGGTACCGGTTGTACCATTCCTTGTTGTTGCTGATGTAAATGAGTTACAGAAGCATGTTGCCCAATTGGTCCGGTTTTCTTAGATGTAAGAGCTGTGTGTGTTAAAGAACCTAATAAAAGCCAAGACAAAAGTCTCATATGGCCAACACAATCTGTAAACTCTTTAGGACTGTAAAAAAAAGCAAAATGTGAAAATTATGTCTAAAAATAAATATGAAAAAATTCACCCTTGTTGTAAGGAGGATGGTGCATTATGTAACCAAGGAAGATATCTTGCAACGGCTTTGTTATCTCTAGAGTTTCCACGAGACATTTCTAAGGCTAAATATTGTGCAACAGCTCCTTTTAAAACTCCACCTAAAGTATCTTCTCCAAATCCATTCGAAATTTGGCTATGATTTTTGAAGTTCTATATAAATGAAATTAAGTGTTTTTAATGATATTGTGGACCACAGTATGCCATTTATTAAAATCACCTTTATTTTACTCAAAGTATGAAAATCAGCTAAAAAGTCCATTATGTCATTCATATATTGTCTTAAACAATCTGCCATATTTGTTGTATAAACTGGGGCATGATCTGGTATACCTTCAATTGTTCCTACTGGTAAAGAACCTCCAGCATCTTGTAATGTTGTACCAACGATAAGTAATAAATTTGAATCGGGTATATTAATTTTGAATTTTAAGGCTTGAGTTAATTCGAACATAATTTGACGACATAAAAATAATTTATCCCGATCCTTTGAAAAAGCTCGAATACTGAATGTACATAAATCATAAATTACTTTATGTTTCATTTGAATATTTTGTATGCAAAAGCTTAAAACTTTGGAAAATGGATCTAGAACACCCTTAGATGCTCCTGGTGTTTTCAGAATTGAAACCATAATTTCAAGTAAATGTTCTGGATTTTCTAAACTTGGCAAAATTATTATTATTTGACGAAATAGGTTTTCCAGTGCTTGGACAGGTTGTTGCCAAGCAACTGGACCTAATCCTGTATCACCAGGAATATTATGCAAATATTCTGACATATTTCGTATTATGACTGGTAAAATGTCAACTGGTAAATGTTTTTTGCTATTCAAAGCTTCACAGACCAAATAAATTGGACGGATTGGATTTAAATCCGGGAAGTCTAACAGAGCTTGTGATATACTGCGAAAGTATTTCTTACGTATTTCAGCTTTTACTTGAGTTTGGAAAATTTGTAAAAACACTCCATTTGGTGCTAATTGATGTAAAACACAACGTAAAAATTGATGAGCAACAGATTGTGATCCACCAGGTAGATGTGTGTTACTTTCATGCTGCCATGTAAATGTTGCATGTAATGCAAATCTGAAAATAAATGAAGTTAAGATAAAAACAGATTTCAATTTGTTTTTGTTTGCTAACAACTTACTTTGATACACAAGTTAAAATTTCAGGTAAAAATGGTGCTGCCATTGCAGGCTCTCGATGAATGAATGTTCCTAAAATTATAATAAGAATACCAATTTCTTCATCATTGTATTCCTCAATCATAGAACCACATTCAGAACATCTTAGACATACACAGTCATCACCAACACGCGATGAACTCATTTTAAATTCAGATTGTGAATTATTTCCATTTCCAGAATCATCTTCTGGCGGATCGTATATTTCCCGTTCATTCAATGGTGCCCATGATCCTGCATATCTTGATCGTACATCTGGTATTGACTGAGAATCAACTGCAAATGGACCAACTTTTCTTAATTTAGGTTTAGCTCTACCAAAAGATTGATTTAATTCGATTTTTTTCTCAAAACCACCAATGATTTTATGTTTTGGATCATGCGAAACACTTTTTAAAATTGTTGTATGAATGTCCCCATGAGCATTTGTTGGTGATTCTAATGCTACTTGTTTAATAAGTTTTCTGGGTGAATTTGTTCTAGTGCTTACACTTACATCCTCTTTTGTACTCTCTGAAATATCTAAGCTATCTTGTCTTAGATGACTGATATCCGGTATGTTCAGAGCTTCTCGAACTCGGTCTGCAATCGAAGAAATTCCTTCTCCGATTGGCAAAAGTCTTTCAGGGGTAGGAAATTCTAGTTGAGAAATTTGTTTTGGTTTTGGGAAACTTTCCTTGGGCAGATTATCGTTAGGGTATGGCATAACATTCATTTTTGAAAGAGGTGATTCTGGAGAACCAAAAGTTTTTTCTAAACTTTTCAATGATTTTCGAATTTTTCCATCAGAACGCGAACTATCTGTGTTCGTTGATGGAGAAGAAGATGAACCAACTGGTGTTGTAGCTGGAGTTGGTTCAATTATTTTTTGATGGCGTCCAAGTGGCTTAGCTGTGCTATAAGGTCTTACTTCACAATAATTTCCATTAATCTTAGAAGTTCCATTAACAATATGACCTATAGGTGGTTTAGCTACTAATGGTTGTGTATCCTGAGTTACTGCTCGACTTTCAATCACTGTTGGAGAAATTTTTTTATCAATTTCATGTAGTGCACCAATAGCTTTCAAATGATTAGATGCAATACTGGCAAACATTTTTGTTGTTGCAGTCATATCTGGGGTTTTAGGTCGTTCCGGTTGTGAAGTTAAAAATTTTTCTTTATCAGCATCTGAAGTCATAATCATTGAAGGGGTTACCATCATACGAACACCTTCTTGTAAACTACATTTGCTTTCAGCCAACTTTTGACTTGTTTTAACTAGCGAATCAATTGGACGTGTTGTAACTGTTGTTACTGAAAGTCTATGTTGTTTCTTGCTTACATCTTTTTTCTACAATAATGTTATTACAATTAGGTTAAAATATTATGTAAGAAAATATTCATACCTCTTCGTGATGATGATGATGTTCAGAAGCTTTTAAAGTTGATAAAGCAACATGAGCAGTTGCTAGATTAGCTGTTGTCACATGAGTTCGATTTTTTAGAATTTCTGGTTTTAAAGGTGCAGCAATTTCATCAAAATGCACTGGATCATCAAATGAACCCTAAAATTAATATGATTAGCAATGATATGAAAAAAATTATAAAAACTGGAATTCTAACTGGTGCACTACTGCCATGCATTGTACTATCAGAAAAATCACTTTCTGGTATTGCAACTAATTCACTTTCAGTATCATCACATTCTATACTAGAATCTTGATATTTTCGAAAGCCTGGTTGACCTGGTTTTTGTGGAAATGTAGAACCAGCTTGAGTTTTGGTTCTTGATGCACCACTTGTACCATGACTTGTACCTTCAGATGGAAATATTGGACTTGGTGGTGGACTTTCTTGACCTTTTAAATCTGGATCAGTACCCAATGATGGTTGACTAGCATCTCTAGATCTACTTACTGGTTGTATATCTAAAATTGTTCGTGTTGGTATACGTTTACATTGATGAAATTGTGCTCTCAAACAGTTCAATACAATTCGGATAACACTATTAATATAACCACTATATGGTGGTTGGGTATAATCATATTTATATAATACAACAAGTATTGACATTAGCCAACTACGACGTGTATGAGCTTCTAAATGCCATAATGAATAGTTATAAACTAAATTTTGAAAAGAATCTACGCCAATATTTGAGGGATTTGGTGCAAAAAGTAAAACTTGTAAAACTGATGGTAAAATTAACCAACCAATTAAATGATTTTGATCTAAAACTTGTGGTAAATTTGCTACAAATGAATTGAATACTGCCGAAGATCTAGAAAGAAATATTATAGAATTTCAATCTAATTTTCACAAATGTTCAAAACTCACCTCAATTTTGTTGGTGTTACATGAAAAGTTTTTTCAAGTTGATTATGCCCCAAAAGTAAAAACAAATGCTTTAAAACAAGATTTTGTGTTCGTGCCATTGGTTTTTCTTCAGATGGAAATGCTTGATCAACACGTGACATAAATTGCATCAGTAACAAAACCAATAAATGAATTGTTTCCTTATCAGATTCTTCAAGTTCAATTATACGATGTATAACTGCTGATAGCTCTTCAGCAGCTCCAATTGAATGAAGTTGGCCATCTATATTTGAAATTAGTAAATATAAAAATTTATTAGAATGATGTTTTATTTTATTTTGCAATTTAATTTAATTGGAAGAAATTTTTCAATATAGTCATTCAGATTCAGAAGTTTCAAACTAACGACTTTTAATTATTGCAATTTTTGATTTTTTCTTTTTATTTCAAATTAAATTTAAAATTAATTAATTGCCCATTATAAAATAAAATTGCAATATTTATTTAAAAATCGTTTTACATTAACAGAGATTTTTTTAAGAGATTTTTTTTTAGTTTTAGAATTTTTAAAATAGTTCATTAGATACACCAAATTTCAAATATTTATACAGATGATAATAGTTATATATGTATTATATTTATATATAATATAATTATTTAAAATACAATAAAAACGGAAAAAATATAAACCAAAATTTAATTTTATAATATGTATATATTAATTATATACATATATATTATTTATATAGGGTGTTCCATGAAAAGGTGCACTATAATATTCCGTACTATACAAGATGTTATTTGTAATGGAGAAGGTAGCTCAAATACTATTGGTTTCTAGAATTGTTCAAGTCTAAAATTATTTCAAAAATGGACTATAATATCAAGCAGCTTTTTAAATTTAAGCTCAAGTAAAATATATTTTGGGCCTAGTTATAGGTAACTTCCCAAATTCACTGGTAGTATAGTTGTGAGATAACTGGGTAATAAAGATTAAGGCAGTCGACCTTACGTAATGACATATCACTGCTAAATACAATGAAAAATTTCGCCAATTGAGCAATTTGAGCTGAGCTGCCTCTAAGACTATATTTAATTAAATGCATTTTGACAATATAATATAAGTTGAAATTACTGCAGTGTAAATAATTTATCGAGTGACTATCACATATATCTCATTTAATTATATTGGAAGATGTGGTAGTTTAAAATATTAATGAAATATTTTCGAAATTTAACAAATTACTAATTGAAATTCGATAAATTATTTACACTGCAGCAATTTCAGCTTATATTATATTATCAAAATGCATTTAATTAAATATAGTCTTAGAAGTTAGCTCAAATTGCTCATTTTGCGAAATTTTTCATTACATTTTCATTATATAACAGATTGTAAATAAACGTAGAATGAATGAAAAACATTCAAATTTGTCTAAATTGAACATGAATAAAAATAAAAGTATTGCATTCAATAATACATTGGCTTGTCAGGTTCAAGGTGATCAAATATCTTGCAATTCTTGCAAATTTTAATTTCAAATTAAATTTCCAAAAAATTCTTTTAAATTAAAAATGAGTCTAATATTGAAGAAAATGTATTTACTGGATCGTTGACAAGAGATAGTAAATGGATTTACAAAACAAAATTTTAGGATTTATCTTTAAACCGACTTGTATAACAATTTTAAATTTTAAATATTTACATTTATTGTATTCAACTCGGAGCAATAACGAAAATTCTAATATATTGAGATATTTAATCTTTTCCAAAATAGAATTTTATCAATTTTGTTTGATGCACCATGGTATGTTCTAGATTGTATAGAGACTGGTAATCTGTGTTCTAATCCTTTTGAATGGAATATATTTCGATATTAATATAATACAAAAATCGATGCAATAAGATCGTAAATTCATTAATGGATAACGGTATATGCCCTACATAACGGCATGCCAACCTAGATCAATTAATATCTGCGAATTTGTAATAATTTAATGTGAAAAATGAAAATAAATTTAATTTTCTGAATTCCACAATTCAACTTTAAAGATAATTCTAAGGATATATACATGGGCCAACAAGAATTGAAAATTTGAAATGAATATTGTGAAAAAATGGAATAAGACCTTACAAAATACATTAATTCAGAAATCGTTTATATTTGAGCTTTTTTTTATACATAAGATCCCGTATAATAGCATAATGTAGTGCATTTTTATTTTAAAGTGCCACCCTAATATAAAAAACTAAATTTTAGTTATAATTTTTTCAACAAAATACAGTTATATTTTGTGATAGGAAAATTGTTTATGTTTTTTTTTTGTTTCTGTTCGTTTTTAGTGTTTTGAAGAAATTTTGTGTATTTTTTGTTTTTATTTTAAGTTTTTGTTTTTACATGCCGCTACATTGATCTAAAAAAAATATATGAAATTTTTATAAAATAAAATTATTTGTTAAAAAAAGTACCTTTAAATAGATAGAAACATACCAAATAGTTTTTATTGTTATATATAATGTATTATATTGATAGTTTAAGACACAATGATGTTTCACTTTTTGAAGAGATACTGAAGATTCTTAATTTGTTTGTATTTTTTTTTTACATTTTTTTTTTACATATAAACACAGATGGTAGGTAGGTAGGTAGTAGTAGTAGTGTACATAGTTACTTTGAAAATAGAGTTTTACTTTGAAACATACAACATTAACATTAACAATATAAATTTAATATATACAATAAAATAAAAAAATAATTAAATATTTTACAAAAATAATATTAAAAATAAAATTTAATAAGTAAGAAAATAGATAATTCTCATAATACTAAATGTTAATAATTAAAGTACGTGCAACTTAAAAAGATCTAATTGGAGTGAAAAGCTGGTGGAATCTTTAATCAAGTTTTTATTTACGATTATTTATTTTTTATTTGAATTTTAGGTCTAGTTACAGTTTTTTAATAAAATATTTTCATATATCTCATTTAATTATATTGGAAGATGTTATTCTTCTAACCGGATTTAAATCTACTGCTCTCTCTGCTCTCAAAGTCTATTTTATTTCATAGAGGTCGTCATTTGTCGTACTGAGTCCAACTGATAGAATTGCAGGATAGTGATGGTGATCACAAATCTTGATTGATCAATGAAAACAAGACTATATTTTGCATTGATTTTCATTGATGATGTCGTGCTGCAAATTTATTTAGATCATCAACAAATGGTTTCAAATTAACTCAATTTTGATTTAGACTAATTATGATTGCTATACCTTTACTATTATATGTTTCAAAAATACTGTCTTTAGCAACGAAGATCTTTACAAAATAATTCTGAATATAGGGATTTTGATTATGTGACTATGAGAGCAGCAAAAATAAATGTAAATATAATACAAAGATTTTAAAATGAATTGTTGAGAGTACTTGTGAATGTTTCTTGGTTCACCCAAATTTAATAATTGTATTTGATTTGAATATTGCAGCTGTCAATACTTTAATAGCTTAATCCAGAACTAGATACATATATAATCATTAGCTTTACACAAATTCCAACAATTTAAATCCTCTTTGAAAACGTTCTACAAGCAAATTTTAATTAAACCTTTTAAAGGCAGATCTATGAGGAATGAAAAATACTAATAAAAGCCGATAAACATTTTAATTTATTTTATTTTTTATATATTTTGTATTTAAATGTGTAAACAAATTTTGTGGCTCTTTTGAACCACCGATATTGAATAAAATATTATTTATTTATTGCCAGGTTACATATTCATAATTTGTTAACAGTTTTTTTAGAGCTTATGCTATCGTATTTACACCTATGCCAATTTTTAATCATTATTTAGGCTAGCTGACTAATTTATTTATTATTTAATTTATTATTTAAAAATCTTTAACTAAATATTAAATTACAAAACTGTGCTTAATATATTAGGTGTAGTTATAAAGATAATAAATAAATGTAGGGTCGCAAAAACAAAACAAAGTTTCACACATTAATTGAAAATTACTGATAGAACGGTGGTTTTCAAGAATTTTGTTTTTCACTAACGTTATGTAAGTGCTCGAATTCACCAAGAAAAAACTAAAACTATTCCCAACAATAAATTTTTTACTATCCAACTGTCATATTCTCTTATTAGCCTTCTAAAATACTCTTGAATTAATTTTCAAGAAATTCTAACAATCCATTGTGGGAACTTAATACTAATATAACCTAATAGATATCAATTCTCTAAACCAATTTTTCATTAATATGAACTGCTGTCAAAGAAGTATATTTTATCTATAAAAACGAAATCGAAAGATTATTTTTTGAAATTATCATACTATCTATAGATTATGTTTATTTTATATTATTATTGGCTTAAGGTTCAGAGGATGATAACGCTCAAAAGAAAAACCTACAATTTTAAGCACAAAAATTAAATTAATCTGATAAAGCTGGACGTTTAGTTCTTTAGTTTTAATTTAATGTACAAATAAAATTAAGTGCTTAACTATGAGTTTCACCCAATTTATTTGTTATACAGCTATAGGTTATCTATCCATTTTCGATTCTGTCATATTACAATAGTTAAGTATGAAAATATGTATACTAAATTTTTGGAACAATTTTTGTGTTAAATTTTTCATATTAAGAAAAAGCTGTTAAAATTAAGCCACAAAAGCCATGACTTAATTAGTTTATGGTTGACATAATCTTTATTGCAGATTCCACTTAAATTAAATAAAACTAAAAATAAAAAAAAAATATATTTTTTGCTAAATTAAATTAATAAAGCTTTTTTATTTTAAATAATATAAAAAAATATTTAGGTATGAGTTGGTAAGTAGGTTCCATTCTAGGAGGGTTCAATCCACATTTTATAAGCACCTGAAAAATTCTCTGAAAACACTTTTTTTTTTGTTTTCCTTTTTTGTTTAATTTGCAAAATGAAAACAATTAAAAATATGTAAATTTTATAATAAAATATAAATAAAAATTAAAAATAAAAATTTGGGTTTTGTTGTACACTTTATATCATTATAATATTTGCACACTTAAATCAAAACAAAAAAAAAATTATCTGTATTAAATAAGCACATTAATATTTGATGAACTTCAAAATTGTAAACGATAAAAACAAATACAAAAAAAAAAAACCTTTTTTTAAATTAAATTTTTAAATTTTTTGGATATTAAAATAATTCCGAAACTTTAAATAAAATTGACAAAAATCGTATATTCAAAATAAATAAAAAAAATATATATCTATATATATATGCACATATATGTATATAAATTTCGCTTTTTTTTGTAACAAATTTGAAAACAAAATGAAAAACAAAACAACAAACAGCAACAATCATGCTCTAACACCTACCTTGCGGACCAAGAAAATGAATACCATCACCACCACCACTAGCAACTCCAGCGGCAGCTGAGGGTGATTTATGTAATTGTTGGTGATGATATTGTTGATGATGGGATGAGGTTGCATTTGGATTTAAATTACCGGAGGATTGACTAAAAAAGGATTGACCACCACCGCTAGCAGAATATAAAAATTTATGTGAAGGTGTATGCGAAGGAATCGGAGATGCTGGTGGAGGTGGATTCTGATATTGTTGTTGATGCTGCAAATTACTATTACTGTTTAATAAATTTGATGATGATTGATTTAATTGTTGATGATGATGATGATGTGGTTGTTGTTGTTGTTGTTGTTGTGAATAATAATGAGAATGAACATTTTGAGGTTTTAAATGGCCTTGATGGCTTAATTGATTAATTGGTGGGGCTAATGTAGTTTGACAACTATGACTAGTATTTGTTGCACTACCACTAGATAAAAACTGACCCAAACCAAAACGTGATGTTTTCCTTTTCAATATTGGTGCTGATATTTGACGGCTATATATCTTTTCTTTTTCTATAAATAAAATTTAATAAATATACAAAATTTGATGTATATATACAATTTATATAATGTACGTATTTACATAAATGTAGAAATTATAAAATAAAATAAAATAATATAATTTATGTTAGGTTGATCACCCAATAATCGATTTGTAAAAATATGCAGAACAAATTAGATTTAAAAAGTGACGTTTTTCATTTTCTTCTATTTGGAAATTCAAAACTGGTATTGGGTTATCATCATCTTAATTAATTTTATTTATTACAAAATAATAAAATCTAAATATTATTTTACAAAATCGAACTTGAAATACACAACTTAAACAACCAAATAATGATAAAACATTTTTAATATTTTGTAAGCTCTTACCCATCTTTGATTCCTGCCTTGGAATCATACTAGCTGGTGCTGACATTGTTCTTTTATATGGCCATTTAGTACCAAATGATGCACTCAACGTTTTCGCCATACTAGTATTTGTATCTGAATGTGATAATGCCTCACGTGCCTTATTAATTTTCATTGACAGTATTTCACTACCATTTTCTGAGTTTCTCAAATCTCTCAAGTATGAAATGTCACCACTTTTCTCCAAATTTATCTGGGCTTCAACAAATAATGTATCGAAACGATTCAAAAAGAAATCCCATGTTAATATTCTACGATCCGATAATGAATTATGTAATTGATATAATGATTGTAATACAACTGGACGATCAACAATAAATAAATCAAATTGTGATTCTAAGCAGAAGAGTAATGATCGAATTGCATAATCATGGATTGTTCCTAAATATAATGTTGCACGTTGTGCAACATGTACATTAATATCATCCATGGTAGCAATTAAATGACAAAATGCTGTTGCTAGTGCTGTTTGTAAACCAACTTCACTGCGTAATGGTGTTGTATCCATGAATCGTGTAATAACGGTCACTCTCTCTACTGCTGTAAAACGTACACGCCAATCGGAATCGTGAAAATCTTCCTGAACCACCCGCCAGAATACATCAGATCCAAGTGGTAATGTGATGCAATGTAAAAGTAGTGGTACACCAACTTGACAGATATGAGAGTGTTCAGCATTGCATAAATCCCATAAACTTTAATTTTATAAAAAAAATTTAATAGGAATTTTTATATAAAATAAATAATATTTTTTTTTTTTACTTTTTAATCAAGAGATTCTCCTGACACCATATAAAGAAACCACGATGTTCTTTAACAGCTTTTGTTAAAGCATCACCATGAAGTGTCATAACATTTAAACATTGTAGTATATAATATAGGATATCAGGTTTTTGTATTGTTGGCATTTCCTGAAATTAATTTAGAAATAGAAAATATTTAATTATATTTATTTATATAAATTAGGTGCGTAGCTATAGGCTTCGCGAATTATTATTGAATGAATAAAACTCCAAAATTTCATACAAAAATTCATTACTGTTCGGGTTTTAATTGACGGAGCTGTGTATCTATACGTTAACTTTGATGATATCTTCATTTAAGTTAAACCTAATTTTATCTTTTAGAGAAGTAGAATTTATGAATTATAAATGAATGGATTACAAATGTAAAAGAAAGTAGATAACTTGAACGTCTAATAGTTACAGAGCCATGTCTTAAGCTCTCAAGTTTGAAAAATGAATATAAAGAAATATAACAAAAATTTTCATTCATGTACAAGGGTCTAATTTATTAGTATATAAAGTATTTTACCAGCATACATAATAAACTCAAGCTGTTACTGTATTTATCCATGAGTATGTCTTAAAAATTTTTGTTGTAGAAAGAAATTAAGGAAAGAAAAAAAATACTTTATCTTAGCGATTAGAAGTTTTCTAAAAGTATCCTTTGTTGCTTTCTTAGCCAAAGAAACGAAAGTATCAAGGTAAAAACCAAAAGATATAAAAAACAAAACATTTGTATTTTAAAAATGAAACTTGGCATATTATGGTATCAATTTCGTTGCTCTGCATATAGGTACATCTTTATCCATTTTATTATTTTTTTTTTATTTATTCGTTTATTTAGATTCGCTATAATACTTACAATTTTGTTCTAAAAGTCTATAATATAATTTTTCATAGTTTAGTTTAATGCTTAATCTACTTAACCTAATTAACTTAATCTACTTAACCTACTTAATACATTTGTTAGCAACCATTGTTACAGAGATATATTTTTAATTAACGGATTTTCGGAAAGCACGAGCTTTTCTCTAAATTTATCTGTAATGTCCTCTATTTTATCTTGTATAACTTTGATGTTTGCTATATGATGTAGTTTTCTAGTAATGAAAAATATTACGGCTTATTTAAAATGATTTTTAATATTTTGTTTTGGCAGATTTGAACTTTTTTAATATGTGTTCTAGCACAGTCATACCAAAGGTGTGAGGCATATAACATTATTGGAAAATTACTTTTATTATTATTAATTTGTTTTCGGTAGAGAGTTTATAAAAGGGTATAATATTCTAATGGTTTTGTTTATTTTATCTATGATTGAAATTCGTTTTATTAATGCTAGTTATATATTCAGGTGTGTTTTTATGTTTCAATATTCAAATTTCAATAGCTGGCGTAAGTTATTGCTATTGAATCTATCCGAACTATTGATCTATGTAAATATATACTAATCTTGATCTAGTCAGAAATTTAGGTTGGGAGGTTGATTCCATAGCATAGGAATTTAAACAAAAAAGAACCGTGTGTGATTGTAATTGAAATTTCTGTAAATTTATTTAATTAGTAACAAAACGCTTATATTTTTAAAACCATCAATTTAAAATTAAATATTTCATACTTACTGTTAACAACTGATGAATATATTGTAGAGTTTGTGGTAATGTATCTAAATTAAAACGAAATTTTCCAACTGATGTATGCCAAATATCATCACCATCTTCTAAATCATCACCATTCTCTTCAATTAATGTTTCATTTCGATCTGTGTCACCTAATCCTGATATATTTTTTTGGGATTGTGCTTTTAATAGTTTTAATATTTG
Organism: Argyra leucocephala; assembly: GCA_963942445.1. Lineage (NCBI taxonomy): Eukaryota > Metazoa > Arthropoda > Insecta > Diptera > Dolichopodidae > Argyra > Argyra leucocephala. Next base: position 137,735,465 of record OZ012677.1, read on the forward strand.
AAAAAGAGAAATAATCGCAAATATTTTAAAAAATATAAATAATTAAAATTAAAATCAAAATAATAATAAATAAATAAAAAGCAAAATACAATTACAAAATTTTACCATCAGTTTCTTGTATTGTTGATGATCTGGCAACACCGGTAGTTTTTTCTGGTAGTAAAGCTGATAAATCAAGTTCACTTGTATCAACTGTTGCTGTCATAATCTACACACACACACATACGCATACATTTATATTTTGATTTGTTTTTTTTGTTTTTTTTTTTTTTTTAATTTGAATTAAAAATTAAATTACAAAAACAAAAAAAAATTATACAAGGAAAAATAAATTTAAAATTCGTTTAAATTTTAATAATTTTCAGACAGGTAAGAAAGAAATATTTAAATAATTTCAAAACATTTATATTTTCATTCTATTTAACACAATTTAACATTTATGTATTTTTAAATTTTTTTTAAATAATGTATTTTAGGTATAAATAAAAACAAAAACAAAAATAAAATAAAAACAAAGAAATTAAAAAACTAAAAACTTCAATTTAACAAAAAAAAAATTCAAAATTTAAAAAATAAAAGAAAAATGTTTTTAAATAGGATTTATTTATAAATAATGAAATCTATAGAAATTGTGCTACATCAATTTTTGGATTTGGTGATTACAATTTTACATATATATATATATATTATATAATATATATGTTAATTTATATTATAATTGAGAAAAAAAAAAGATAATTTAAAACTATAAAATAAATACGAAAATAATTATTTAATAAAAAAAAAAATAAGTAAATAAAAAAACAATAATAACATATACAATACATAATTTTTTTAAAAATTTTATTTAATTAAATTTGCCCTTTAGAAATATAAAAATTAAAATTAAAATTTCCATATTTACAAAAATGCAAAATTGTTTTTATGTTTGAGTAGTTTTTTTTTCTTTAAATTAAAATACGATTTACTCTCTTGACCGTAAAATATTTAATATTAAAATTTTTGATAATTAACTTTTTAAATTTACTGTTAATAACAACATTATTATTTAAATACTTATCTTTATGTAGATACTGTTTTTTTAAGTCCAGTAGTATAATTCGTTTCATATTAACTGTATTCTAAACAAGTAATTTCGTTTTTCTCATTAATTTATTTTAGTACAGTTAATTACGTTAATGTAGATATATTATTTGTAGTATTATGCAATATTTGTACATTTCGTTTCGAATGTAGATCATATTAATTTTGTTTTATATTTAACAGAATTTTAGAAAAATAGAACATGGAAAATTTATTAAAAATCAAGATAGTTCCGAAAATATCCATTGAGTTTTCATTAAATTTTAAACAATAAATTTTATCAATTTTGCACAAGCAAAAATTAATTTTTTTGATTTAAATAAAAGGGTTTTTAAATTTTTGTACTAACTTTAAAATCCCTCGCAACAAATTTTTCCTAATTCAGTAATTTGATATAAATTATTTTAATTCATTAATTGAATTAATTGAATAATGCGTCGCACAGTATCGTCTCTAACCCCCATATTATTGCATCATGTAAACATTTAAAAATTTGTAATGAATGTTTATTATGCTTACAAGCAGAAAAAATGCACCAAAATGCTGATGAGCACCAATTACTTGTCACATTTGCAAACAAATAGTTGTAAATACAATTAAAGCATCTCATTTCCCATCTGATTTTATTTTTTTGTATGATGGAACTTACTTAATGATGAAATAAAGCCCATTGACGTTGGGACCTATATCATTTTTAAAATTGGAATTAATTTCATAATGAAATAAAGTTCAAAATATGTGGGAGTTATTTCATTCTTAGTGTGGGAATTATTTCATTTTACAGTAGGAGGTATTTCATCGGATGTAATTTCAATGGGAAATATTTCGTGTAAGAGTTATTTCGTAGAGCCCGAAACATTATTTTTTTCAAATTTTTGTATATAATTATAAAAGAGATAATTTTTGTTAAATATATTACTGAAAAGAAATATCATTTTCAAAAAATCTTTAAATATCTGGTTTTTAAGAAATTGTTACAATATTTTTTTTTTTGAAATGTTCAACTATGAACTATAAAGGCAGCATTTATTATCATGAATTAAGCTTTAAAATATTTTTTAGACCGTTATCTTATTTCATAAAAAATATATATATTGTGCATATAATATACTGTTTACATACAAACAAAAGTAACAAGGATACTTTCTAATGTCCTTTCGTCCTTAAACGATAAAATTCGCCATTAAAGATATATAATTTTGGAAAGCTGGTAACGCCAGTTATTCTTGATATATAGTCATTTGGTCCTACACGGGCACAACATTTACTTCAGAAAAGTATATTAAACTTATGATATCTGGATTTAAAATAGTAAAACAAAATAATATTATCTGCATTTATTGCTTAAAGTTTTACACAGCCATCAATAAAATTGGATACAGAGAGTTCAGATACTTGTGAAAAATTATTAAAGTTATTATTATTATTATTTTTCAATTATATTTTTATTTTGTGCAAATTAGAATACTAAATTTTATTGTTATAAATTATTGTAAAATTATATATAAACTTGCTGTGTTACGTTGTTTTATGTTAACAAATATTAGAGCCATTATTAAATTTAAATTTTCAGTTTGCTTAAACTAAAAAAGGATGCTACTGACGTGCATCAGTTATTAAAACACGACTTAGAGTAGATCATATTTTAATAATATTTAATAATAATGATAATTGTGAAATAAAAACATAAAAATAAAATATTAACAATTATATTAAATAAATGAATTCAAAAAACGACAAACATCAATTTTTATAGTAGGTTTTTTTTGTAAAGTTGTTGTTAGGTATTTTGTTTTTTTTATTTTTATTTATTTATTTATTTATTTATTTTTTTTTTTTTGAAAATGAACACACATACAAGATACTTTGAGCCGACAACATTCAAAAAGAGAATTTTGAAATTTTCTTATTTTTTATGTTTTGATTTTTTTTTTTTGTGAAATATATACGAGTAATTATGTAATAAGTTTGATAGTAATGAAAATATTTAATCTGTATATAGGTGAAGAAATAGAAATAGAGAGAGAAAAAAAGATAGAAAAGTAATTTTGATAGTTAGGTACTATAATATAGTAGTATAATTTATACAGAATTTTATTGTTAATAAAATAACTTTTGATGAAAACTTTTTCATTTCAATTACAATGATTTGTAAATTTTCTTTATATATAAGAGAAGTTAGTTAAAGATTAGAGAAGAAAACATTAAATAGAAGAGAAAATGTAGGTATAATTTTATTTTTTACAACAACTATATTAATGTATTTTATTTTTTTATTTAGCTATGCTAATTCTAATTTATCACCCAATGATGTCACTTCTAGTTCTCCAAGATGTAAGATTTTGGTCCACCTCGTTGTGAAGTGTAAGTTTTCAGTAAATATTTTATACTGATTTTAGTATTGGGATTATCAGTTGTCAGCAAACTAATGATAAATTGTGAATACTGACGAAAATTGATACTGTGAATGTCAGTAAGAGTCAGTTTTTCTGACATTGACAAGGAATATTTTTCAGTTGTAAATCATATTGTGACAACATATATTGCGTTAAAGAACATTTGTTCGTTTTTATTTAAGCTGTTTGTTTTTTTTATTTAAATTGTTGTTCATTTTTATTTAAATTGTAAGTAGTTTTTATTTTATGTGCTTTTAACGTATTAAAAATACACATTAGTGAAATGAAGAAATAAAATTCAATTAAAGCGTTTAGTTGAACTATTCGAGAATAGACAAATTGTTATACAAACAAAAATTCGGTTGGCAACATTTTTGTATTTTATTAATAAAAGACTTCAATTTAAATAATAGTGCCCGTCATCCGATTTCGTAAATTATTTACGATTCGTATTATTTTGGTTCTTTTATATCGCTAGTTTGCTACACTTCATACTAAAAACCAAAAAAGTTTGCTACACTTTCATACAAAGCTTTATAAACGAACGGATGATAACATACGAAATCCTAAATTTCCGAAAAAAAAATAAGAAGCCTCTGAGCTATTTAATTTTCATTTCGTATCTTCGTGATGTTGACAGTTAATGTCAAATGTCAATAATAAACAAACATAAATACAAATTATCAACAGAGTATTAATCAAATTCATTATTTATTAACCAACTTAAACATTCAAAATTGGTTAAATAAAAATAAATTTAAATGTGTAAGTGAAGTTTTTATAAAATAGAAAAACAAAAAATAAATTTAAATAAATATTTGTATTTGCTTTTGAGATGTTTTCTAGAAGCATGGATTCTTCCGTCAAGGACTATATTTTTGTTATGCATCTTATGCGTCTTAATTTGTGTTGTTCCAAATTGAAAATAGTTAAATTTAAATCACAAAAAGTTACCAATTAAAAATAATTAAAATATAATAACAACACAACCATAATTAAAATGGGAAATCAAATTTAAACGTCAGATATCAGCTGTTATTACGAATTTACGCAATGAAAAATACAAAATTTACAAATTTACTCTTCATGCAAAATTGACATTCGTAAATTTACGAAATGCGAAGAAACGAAATGCGTTACAAGCGCTAATACATATTTCTTTTCTAAAAAACTTTCAAATAAACTACAAATTTAAGATTTTAACTGTCAAAAAAACGTCAATTTTTTAAGTTTTCACAATAGAACAAAATTTTGTCAGTATCACTACATAATACTAAATATAATATCAACTGACAAAATTTCCTAATTGTCAGTCTATTGAAAACGGGACATATCGCAATAAGGTCAAATATTATTTTTATTTAATCATTCAAAATTCGATTTTCAATAATTACTGGTGTATAGTTGTTAGAAGAAAATGTATAAAATGTAAAAATGATTAAAATTACGTATACATAGCTAAGATTACAAAATGTGTGTGAAATTTAATTTTACGTAACAAAAACGAATAAAACCGGTTCGTTACGATTTTATTTTTTTTTTTATTTATTTATGCATATAGTTATTTTTTATATATATGTAAATATGTAAATTTAATTTTCAGGCCGTATCAAATTCAAATATCTAAATTCGAAATTCTAGAGTCCCAACTTTGAGAACCAGAAGTAATTAAAATTAAGATCAAATTAGAACTGGCATTTAGTTATACTGCTATCGCATTGAAAATATTATAATATATTAGTTGATGAGTATATAAAAATTAAACGAGTATATAAAGATTATGCAAAGTAGGTTTTCTGTTTTTGTTAGTTGTTGTATTTTTAAAATATAGTATTTTTTTGAAAAATTACATTGATAATAATTGAAATTACATTCAAATACATTTTTAAAATATATTCAAATTCTTGAATAGAATTTCAAGAAATATAATTTAAATTAAAGCTATTAATAATATTTTAGTAAATGCAAATATTAAGAAAATTTTCAAATTAGTAAAAAGTTATTGTAGAAATTTATTCTTTAGAAATTATAATGTAAGATTGAAGTCCATTTATGAAATGCAATTAAGGACAGTATTGATTTACAAGAGGGAAGTATAGGACAGTGTAAAAAAAACTTTAAGATCAAATTAGAATATTGCAGAACAGTATATTGGACATTGATGAAACATCTGTGGTTGAATATGGTTTTGAGACATGACATTCTATTGTGTATATTATTTTAAATATTATTTTCATAATGCTTCATAATAAATTATTTATACTAAAGGTAGACGACTATTATTAAAGTAAAATTTTAATATGATTTTGATTTTCATATGAATTATTAGTTGGAAATATACAAATTGAGAATAAATCTGGATGGTAAGGAAAACTGGGATAATGTCATTTAGATGTAAGATTTATACACAAAAAGGTGAAAAAGGATTCCTAGAATTATGGACATTAGCAGGTGGTAATGTAAAAATGTAGGGCAGGAAATGTAAATAAATTTACAATTAATTTAAAAGTTGTTTATTCCTTTTTCTAAAGGTGTGTAGGCCAGTTATTATTGAAGAAAAAAAAACAATTGTTGAGTAATAAATTTTGAGCAGTCTCAGGTGAACTGAAAAATTCGTTACTGAAAAATAAAATTTTATAAATGAGAGGTTTAGATCAAAATAAATTGACTCATTATAATTTAAGACAGCGTTTACTCTTCAATATTTATTCATATTTATATTACAATATTTTCAACATCGTCAATTTTTTTATTGACAATTTTAGATTGAAGAGAGACACGTTTGTTTTTACACATCAATTTCTAAACAAACAAAGTATTTGTTAATTTTTAACAGGGTTAATTTTTTCATAATTTTTTAAATATATTTCGAATTTTGTTTTATTATTATTATTAAAATATATTTCAATATAGATTATTATATTTTAAATTATAATTTTAATATTGCTATATATTTTTTTTAAATTTTATTTATTTTACAATATATTTTATCTAAGTAATAACCAACAATAATAAATAACAAACTTTTTAATAAGAACTTTGTAAATAATATCAAACCAATAAAAAAAACATATGGATGCTGCTAAGCATTTCATATTTCACCATATTTAATTTTGTATTTCGCAATATTGATTTCAATAGATGTTTACACAAATACACATTAATATTTCTTTAATATTTTCTCTCATCAATATAATAATGTCAATAATTAATATTCAAGTGTAAATGCTGCATAAGGATAATAAAAGATGAAGTTTAGTGATATAAATTGAATTTTCAAGCTTCGCATACATATATAAAAATTCTGTCAAATAATAACATCAGATTTTTCAGATTTTTTTAGAACGGAAGTATGAAGACGTGAAATAATATACAAAAATTAAATTAATTAAAGAAACTATTAAATTCCTTTCAAATTTCAATATGGATACTGTTGATACAATTTAAACGTTGACACAAGTTTAACTGATTTAAACAAAAGAAAGAATTTAGCAATTCAAATAGTAAAACCAATCGATAGTTGTTTGATTAATAATAGCTGAAATTAGGGAAAATGTTGTAGTGAATTTTAATCATGTGTACTACAGATGTATTGTAAGGTAAAATAAGCTATCAGGTTGTTCGTAGTTGCTTTAGCATACAAAATTTATTTATAAAACAAGTATTTAAAATCAAGAGAAATAATTCCTACAAAATAATATATTACTGAGTCAATTGAATATAATTTAGAAGATTATTTAAAATTCATTCTCTGAAATTATTTCGTATTTATTTAATTTTTAGACTGAAAAGTTTTTATTATTTTTAATAATTTTTCCAAGAAAATTTTTGAATTTTAGTATAGATAATCTTCTTTCGTTGTACTAAAAGTGATTGCTCGTTCTGGAATTTATTTCATAATATAATATTATGTATGTATATTTCATAGTATAATCACGATACATTTGCAAACAATTTTAAAAAAATTTTTATATGTAAGGAACTTGGGTTAGCTTTTGTTATCCTAGCAAATGTAAATTAGTCTTTTAATCCGATCCGAAGAACGACGCAAATTTTTTAATTTATATTTCAATACTCTGACAGACTGATTTATTTGCACTTTATGCACTTAGGTGGATATAAGCTTGAAACATTATTGAGGATAAAATTGTGACACAATATGAATATATTGACACTAAAAATGTCATGTGGCATTTTTACTTAACCCTTTATTTTATACCAAGCACAATATGGAAATAATCATCCAGCTTTGGTATGTATAATTTAAAATAATAAAACTTGATGATCATTTCATATGTGGTTTCGTATGAACTAAAGGGTTAAGATAACTTCAAATAATTTCCTAAATTTCTACATATTTGACAAATTTTTTTTTCTAAACGGAAACGGCATTGATAAAATATCAAATTTATCTGTTTAAAGTTTTGAAATAAAAAATAAAACAAAACAAGTTGAATATCAGTAATTATTTTCTGTTAATTGAAAATAACTTAAGTGAGACTTATACTTGAGTGATATAATTTTTCACTTCAATTAAATTTTTTTGTAATTCTGAAAAATTCGAATCACAATTTAATAATAACAAGCTTTACTTTATCAGTGTTGATAAATTTTATATTTTGATTTCATATACACTCGTTTACAAATGAATTATTTTACATTTTGGGCTGTTCAAATCTAATTAATTAACTAATTAATTAAATATCAATAACTTTGATATACTACTTTATATTTTATTGCTTTTTTATATTTTTTTTAGATGAATTTGTTTCTTTGTTTTTTTTTGGCATATCTACATAGATTCATTTGCAAGTACATAATGTAAATTATAATAACTGATTTGTTTGCTTTTGTTTATTATTTTAATAAGATCTCACTTATGCATAATGTATTTGCTGAATAATAAAATCATATGAGTACAAAATTTTCAACTGTGTGCGCATTTTTGTTTTATATACAACAGATTTATTATATTACAAATTCATTAAGGAGTAGGAGAATCGAAATAAAATGAAAAGGTGTCTACTGCGCAGAACCTTAAATGCTTGTCAATTATAATTATAGATAATTTTCTACATTTATCTGCATTTGTACATATACAAATTACAATATTTATACAAATTGTAACATCATGTAATTGTCATAAACTGTAATTTTCATAAATGTAATTGTGTCTGTTTTTTATTGCTTATATATGTCATTTGTCATCTGTCATCTGTCATCTGTCATCTGTAATCTGTAATCTGTCATGTCATCTGTAATCTGTAATCTGTAGTCTGTAATAAGTGATCTGTCATCTGTCATCTGTTATATGTGTCATTTGCCCATCATTTCATAATGATTGTCATGTCATTCAAGTGTTAAATTTAGATGGCGCCATAGAACTTTTTACTTTTATTATGCCTTAATTAATTTAATTTTACAATTTGAGAAATTACAGTAGAACGCGGCTGTGATTGTAAAAATATAAAATTATTGTAAGTTTATAGTAGTAAGTGTAGTAGTATAGCAAATACATATTTTTCTTAAACTTGAAATGAAAACTCTAATGAATTTATTTTGCTTCCGTCATTTATGGCGGGTTGCAAAACTAGTTTTTTAATATAGTTGTAATTGGCGCACAAAATATAAAATAGATTTATTTGTAAGTAAAATAAATTTATAAAAACTATAACAAGATCGCTCGATTCTATTTGTTAAATTAAATAAATAGTGTTTTTATATATTTTTCTCTTAAGTATGAAATTTTCAAATTTAATATTATGTATTTTGATTGTAAAGAATAAAATATGAGATGGAAATGAATGAATGAATGAATAAATTTAAAATCAAATATTTTATAGATAGTAATTACCTACACAACATTTTTTAGTTTGATCATAATTTTAAGGGTGTGCTAACTTTTTTGCAAAAGAGTAGTATATCATAAACGTAAGTATGAAGCCGTGAAAATATGAAGACGTGAAATAATATACAAAAATTAAAGTAATCAAATTATTAAATTCCTTTCAAATTTCAATATGGATACTGTTGATACAATAACTGATTTAAACAAAAGAAAGACTTCAACAATTGAAATAATTAAACCAATCGATATTTGTATGATTAATAATAGTCGAATTTAGAGAAAATGTTGTAGTGATTATTTAATTAATTAGATTTGAACAGCCCTAAATGAAATGTGTTAATTACATATGAAATATTTAACTCGCATATTTGTTCACTAACTCGGTATATTATGTGGAATACACTTCAATATTGTGAAAGTATTAAAAAATATTAGAATCTGATCAAGGATCTGCTGGGAAAATATCATTGAAAAAGTTTGTTAACAAATCAATAGTGCTTTTATATCGATAAAAGAATAGTAAAATAGACAGTTAAAAAAAAAAAAATATTTTAAATAAAAGTACGAGTAGGTATATAGAAGATTAGATTCAAGGGAAATTTATTTTTGAACGTAGAATATAGCTGACTTATGAAAATGAATATAATATGTACACAATAATTCATAATAAGGATTTGCATAGGAAAATATTTAGAGAGTTTCAAGCAAATATCTTTAAAATACATTTATAAATATTTTATGTACAAGCTTTCTCGTAAAGGAAGTCATAGCCATTAAAATATAAATATATAGATATGTATATTTTATAGGTTGACAGGTTGGCATTAATATAATAATCAAAATATGTATACAATAAGTAGGGTAAGATTAAATAAGTAGTAGCTATTAGTGAAATTTATTTTTAAATTTTTTAAAAACTAATAATTATGAAGCAAGGACATCAATATTGAAATTCATAATTATTCTTATTATTATTATTATTTTTATTTTTTTTTAATAATAATACAATACATTAAAAAACATTATATTATATTATAATATATTTTATGTCAGTATTATTATGTAATAAATATTTATATAAAAAAAAGGAAAGTTTAGTGTTGGTGTGTCTACAACATTTATTTACACAATATTTATATATATATACATATATTTGAATATATATCTATATGTATATATATATATATATAATATATCTATAAATTTATATATGTTTATGTGAAACATAATAACGTAAAAATATCTATATATCTATACATATATAAAAAAAAAATTTTTTTGTCTTTTAGGAATGTGTAACGAACATGTTTTTGATTTTTTTAAATGTTTTTTTGTTTTTTTTTTAACACAAAGTACCTCGTCTGTGGCTTGAACGTTTCTTGTTAAATCATTAGTATTTTCATTAGAACGGCCACGTTCATTTGTCTAAAATATATAATAAATAATAAAGGATTTTTACTTGGAATAAAAAGTTTTTTATTTGTTTTTTTTTTGTTTTTTTTTTTGTGTTTGTTGAAACTAATTTGATTTTTGATTTTATTTTTTTTTGGTTTTGGTTTTTGTTTAGTATTTTGAAAAAGTGTTTTTAATGTGTTTGTGTTTTTTTTGTTTAAGAGGGGAATTCAACAAAAAAAAAAATTAAAAAAGAAAAGAAAATCAAAACTGAAATTATATTTTTAAAAGCTTTTAGAAAAATTTAACAGATAAATTTTAAAATATAAAATGTTCTGAAGGAGGAAAATATCGATTCTAGTCAAATCAGTAGTCAAATTCGTAAGTACTGCAAGCTACACTAACAGATAAGTTAAATACCTATCTATAGTATAAGTACGTATCACTGGCAGCTAGAAAGCCAAGCTGTAGAGTAATTGAGGAAGTACTTAAAACACTTTTTCCCAATTGATGATCTACTTAAAACAATTGAGCAATTGAGCAAGTATTTAAAACCTATCCTTCCTGGAAAGATGAAATCATATTCAGACAATTCAAAAATAAAATTTACCATCTTCTCGAATAGTCAAGCTACTTTCAAAGCTTTAGTCTCGGTCAATATCTGCTGGAACAGTGCCCAAACGAACTCAAAAACGTAACTCGGCTTGGTTTTCTGGTCATAGTGGAATAGAGAGAATGAGAGAGTAGATTTACTGGCCAAGCAGAGTTTTAAACATGATACGCTCCTTGAGAAGTACGTTTACTCTTAAATAGTAGCCATAAGAACGGATAGCAAGCCACGCTGTCAAGCTACATATTCCGTCGTTTCCCCATTTTCGCAGCTGAAAATAAAATGAAACTCTTGAACTCTTTACCTTGCAAAGCATTGCCTATAGTCAGGTTCCAGACTTAAATGAAGACTTAAATAATAATATTGAAATTATTTCAAAAATCAAATTTGGTAGTCTGATCTATTTTCGTAATAGCACAGGGTGGCTCTTGTATTGAGTTCTTATTAACAATAACCATAAGAAGGTTACTTTGGTCGTGGCACCAAAAGCTCAACTAATAGTTAATTAATTTCATATGACCAATATATATATGACCAAACATCAAAATTCAAATAAAGATACTGAGAGCAATTTAATAGGCATTGAAAAAATCTATATATGACATAAAATTACTAGATGCTGAGCTGGCCAGAAAAATAAGTGGTTTTACTTGCATTCAGTACACCGTTATATGACATTCTTTAGACTTCCATTAATAGATGGAACTTGTCCATGGAACTTGAGTTAATGTCCAAACAGTTTCTAATATAATAAAGAAGGGTTAAAGGAAAATTTTATAAATTGAATCATAACTTTGTTCTTTGATCAGAAGAGAACAAAAATTAACCGTAATAAAAAACAAAATTAGCCGTAATTACGGGATGAGAAAAACGATCTTTCTGCAACTAACTTAGTTGTATTTATAAAATTTGCAATGAGGGTTAAGTACCCCAGTATTATTTTAAAAATTTAAATATGAAAAAATTAACGCCATCTTAGATCATTCAAAAAATTACTGTTACTTGAAAAAACAAGAATAAAAAATTCAAATGCATCGGACTAAAAAATCCCCGACTTGAAAGTGAGACACTCACTCAAGCAAACAAAAAAATTTTAACAGATTTGAAAGTTTAAGGTTTTAAGAGAATTGGAGCAACTGTTACAAATGTACAAAAAGCCAGAGCTATTGAAGTTTGTTTGAACTAATTATTTTGATGAGGCACTTGGAAATTCCAGGAAATGTAATTTTATGTAGTAACTAATTAATGTACTATATTACATATTGAAATCTGTTGATGGCCTAACAGTTGATGTATCATAAAGGCCTAATATTATAAACTGTTAGGTAATAGCTTTTAAGTGTAGAAAATGATTTGTATGGTACATAAACGAACCCTTAGCTAAATTTGATCGTAATTGGAAGTATAAAAATGTAGTATTCCACTACGTACTTACTAGCTCAAAAATTGCAGTAACTCAAAATGTAATTTATTAGAAATTATTTCGAAAAATTTATGTTAAATTGTTTAAATTAATTAAAAATTAAAATTTTTGTTTGATTTAGCAGTAATCAAACAAAAGAAAAGTTAAAAAAAATTTTAAATTATTTAAAAATATTAAAATGTTTATTGTAAAGTTTTAATTTAATGTAAAAAATATTAATATAATATAATAATAATAAAACAAATTATAGAATTCAAAAATAAATAAAATTAATTTATGTTTTTATCTTAAACGCCTTGTTATGGGAAATAATTATTTGTAAAATTTGAAAATATTAATAAAAAAAAAAGTAAACAAAATAAAAAGGTTTAAAAATAATAAAAAAATAGAAATTATTTTAATGTTAGGAAATTAACTAGTTTTTCTTTTTAAATAATTTATAAATATTTTGTAATATTGTTATTTTTTTTTTATAATTATAACAAATTAATAATATTTTATTTAAAAAATTTTAAAAAGATAATTTCTAAAAAAAATGCAAAAATATTTTTTTTTTTTCCTATTTAAAATAATATTTAAATATATAATATAGATATTATAATATATATTATTATACATAACACAATATTGAATAATACATACAGAGCATACGTGAGGCATATGAACTAATACTCCTCCAACTGAATGTGGTTCTGGTTGTGGTACAACAACTGGTACTGGACCTTTAAAAAAATTAATTTCGATGTTTTTTTTCGAAAAGAGAAGCAAAAAAAAAAAATAAAACAAAAATCGAAAAGAAATAATAATAAAAGAATGAAAAGTTTATATTAGTAAAGAGAATTTTTGTTTTATAATTAAATAAACATATTGTTCAATATTTAAAAATAAATTATATAGTTTAGAATATTTGAATGTATTTGGACTGCAAGGGTCCATATAATAAATAGTATTGTACTGTCCATTTATTTATTTTTTTTCATTTTTAAACTTAACAAATTCAACTTTTGCATCTTGTTTGTGCATACAAAAAGTGAGCGTGTATAAGGTTCTTGTGCTCTACTGATTTGGAAATGTAATTTATAATTTGTTTAATTATTTTGTTAAATTAATATATGTATTATTTTTACATTATAATTGAAATATAAATGAAAATACAAATTATATAAGAAAATATAAAATACAAAATAAGCTATAAAAAAACTATAGAAGAATACTTAAATTAGTGTAGTTTAAAAATGGAACAGTTACAGTCTTCTGTCCCTGTTACATCATTAAACCCATAACGATAATTTACAATATGAGCTGGACCATTATCTGGTCCATAATTAATTGCATATTCGTAATAAATTCATATAAATAACAATTATTTACTTATTCGGTTTATATATACTATGTGCTGGTGCAGGGGACTGAACTGAAAAGAATATATTTAAAAAAAAATAGACTTATTTTTCATAAGAAAATTTATAAACAAAAATATTCAACGAATTAAAAATAATTCAGATTTTGTGTTTTTCAAGTTTATATAAATAATAAATGCTTTTATACAAGCACTATGTTAAAACAGATACTTTTATTTGAAACCCAACATCATTGATCTATAGCTCTTTGTTTAGTTGTATAAAAAAGAATATTAATTGTACCGATTACGTATTAAATTTTATTTGCGAAGAACCAATCAAAGTGAAATTTGTTTTTCCGCTCTGAAAGGGGTATTTAATATTACGAAATTCTGGTTATAAAATTTTATGAACATTCAATTCCAAATTGAATATAATTCTTCCATATAAACAAAAACAGTAAATAAAGCTGCTTCTTAACAGTAAATGAAGATGTTGTGCAATTGAAGGTAATTCCTTAAAACATAAATCTTAGATCTAATCCTAGATCAAATACATGGGGACTTTAAGATATACCTCGTCAAATTGTTTGTTTAATGAAGATGGCGACAACCAAAACCAATAAAATTGTAATCAAGTCAATATTTTTAGAACCCAGAACTTTGGAAAACAGCCATCCAAAATAGAGACCAATGGAGAAAAACATGATTTGTTTTTGACATCTAAGCAAATAACTATGTAATTAAAGTAAATAATAAATGTTTAGTAGACAAAATTAATTTGAAATTCAATTAATTCCTCGGCTGCGGTCAGAGTAATAGGAAACCTTCAAAGTTTAGGTATTCCTTTTATGATACTATATAGTTTTTTATATGTTTTTAGAACTAAGTTGTGGTAAAACAAATTATTTATACTGAAGTTAAGTCATTTAAAAATTCTGGGTATACATTTTTTATGTAAATTTTAGGTTTTTTTTTTAATGTATTTCCAAACCTATATAGACACTATAGATAGATTTTCAATTTAGATTTAATTTAGCCTATTCGCGGCAGGGGGGAGAAGGAATTTTTTCGGAATATTGTTAACTTTAAATGAAAAGTCAAAAAGAAAAATTTATTTTCAGTTCCGTTTTGAGTAATTAATTTAGGTTTAGATATACATAAATAAATGATAATGAAATAAAAGATGTATATTAAAGATGTAAGTATTGAAAAAAATGGATTGGCTTATTATTTTTTAGATATAATTTAATGTAATTGTTTTTTAATTACTAAATTGGAACAAGGCTTTTACATTGTAAGCTTTAAAATTTTTATCATAAAGAAAAATCTTAAAAATTTGTTAAATTTAGATAAATTTGCAATTAAATTGAAAACAGTAATACGTTTTCTACTATGGACTTGCTACATAAAAAATTGGTTTTGTTTATTAAATTTTAATCGGGGAAAAAAGATTCAAAGGGCAGAATTGGATTTAATTTGACTTTAACTTGGATTCAAAATTTGAAAAATAAACGCCTCCATTTTATAAGATTGATATCATGGCAGTAATAGGGTTTAGGTTATTTATTGAAAATCTGATACAGAAAATAAAAAATATAAAATTTTTAAATATTTAATTTAGATGAAACTATTTAATGTTTTTATATAAATAACTAATATACTCGTATATTACTGTAATAGGTTTTAACCCTTTTTGAATAAAAAATAAACTAAAAATAGAAATCAACAAATATTTTTAACGTTATAAGTCTTATAAATTTCAACGATTAATGTCGAAAATCTGTTATTATAAATTAACTAATATTAGTAAGTCTTTCAATTTTTTAAGCACCAAGTTGATAAAATAGTTGAATTTGTTAAGATTTTATATTATTTATAAATTAGCTAATTTATTGCTTTACTAAATGCAAAAAATTTATATTAATAAATATATAAGATTTTATTATTAAACTAAAAAGCACGCACCACATTTATTAATTTGAAAAAAAGCATACAAACAAAATCATTTAAATTAATTGATATTTTGCAGTCAAAAAAATCATTAAAGAAGAATCAAATTTATTCATTCCTAGAGCTTATAAAAATAATATCCTTCAAAATATCGAATGATAAAAACTTTGATTCCAAAAAGGTATAAACTTAAATATGCCACTTCAGGTGACAGAGATAACAATAGAGCTAAATTTGAGTAAATATTTTCTAAACCTATAGTATGACATAATGCATCTAGGACTTACTGCAAAGACCAGTTGGTTAGTCAATTCATACTTCACCCTACATCCTCTTTTAGCATGTCCCATACGTTAAAAAAGATTTTTAAATATACTTCAAGAGGTGTACTGGCCGTTATATATTAAAAACTTACTAATATAATTTACATAATTAAGATTTGCAAAATATCGTATTATTAGTAATAACCATGCTAGTTTTATTAATTAAGGTACAGAAATTAAAAAATTAATGCTGGGCCATGTAAGAACAAGAAGGTATTTCGTATATTTAAATAAATAATAATAAAGATTAAGCTTTTTAATAAAAATTGAATTGTGCAAAATGTTTTCATAAGGTAATATAATAGGATGATGTCCTACGATAAATTAAACAAAAATTGTAATTTCAAATGAAAAGTTGGAAAAAGTCAAATCAACAGGAACAAAAATTGTTCCAAATAAAGTCGTTAAATAACTCGTCGCTTGACTATTATTTTGGTCAATTGGATAGTTTTGAGAAAATTGATTTTTAAGGTTTACGAGTATACTGTTTGAAAACTAGCCAAAAACGTTTCGTTTTTTTTACACTTTATATTACATTGTTAAATTTTTTAATTATATTAAAAATTTCAAGGATTTTTATTAATAACTAAAGAAATTATTACATTTTTTGTACCTCACTTTCATAATCGTACTTTATCCCATATCATACATAAGATAACAAAATATTTTGACTTGGGATATGCCACAAATTTGGCAAATTTTGTATGAACAAAAATTTCTGAACACTAATTTGCAAATGATTATGTCATCGATTGAGTATTATTTTGTGCCAAACGCCAATTTTTATATATGCTATGCAAAAATGGAACGCAATAATAATAATAAACATTTTAACTAATTTTGCTTGGATATGTACCGAAAATAGGATAAATTTAGATATGGTACAAAAGTCGATAAATTTAAAAAAATGTGAATAAGGAACAAAATTAATGTTAGGTAAATGCTAAACCATGGTAGATAAAGCTGTCGGAGTAAGCGCATTTATTAGAGTGGCATTTAATAGTAGTGGAAAATATATTATATATTCATTAAAAGATTAAAAAAATGTATACTAGTGGATCCCTTGTGCAATAACACAATAGTGGTTTCATTTCAAAATTTATAATTATTAACACGTCCTAATTTAAATACTTAGCATATATAATATTCACCATTTTAATTATTTTTTGGTGATAAAAAATTGGTTGTCACTTTATAATATATAATGATAATTTAAAAACAGATTAAAAACAAAAAAAATGTGTGACTATCTTTTATAGCTTATCAACTTACAAAATATCATGTAAATAAAATTAACATTTCTCGCTGCTGAAGAGAGTATAGTGTAGATATGAATTAAAATATCCAAATGAATTTTAAATAGTAAAAAAAGAAAATACTTCTGAAGAAAACTACGACAGAGCCTTCACAACAATTACAATTACGCGCGTAATACATATTATTAAAATTTCAACATTCATTCAAAATTTATAAATACCGATAAATACAAAAAAAAAAACATATTTACATGAAATTATGAAATTCTATACATTTAATGTTAACAATATTGTAAAAAAATATAATATTCTAAAAAATAAATAAAAAAAATCATGCCAGCATGCTTAAAAATTATATTGAAAAAAAAAACATTTTTATAGGTTGTTTTTAAGATTTGTAAGATATTAGATAGTGTTATTTAAAATTAAATATTAAAATTTTCAAAATAATGTAATTTATTAAATATTTTTTTGGTTATAATGTAACAATTATAATTTTTATTAAATTATAATAGTTTTTTTTTTTAATTTTATTTATTATATCTATGTATGTATGATTGAGAATTTTTATTATAACTGTGTGCATATACGATTAATTTATATTATTAATAATGTTTTTTTTTTGTGTATTTACAGTAAATTAGTGAAAGTGTAGTATTTTTTTATTTTTGGTTTGTAAACGAAAATTAGTTTCTAAATTGTTGTAAGGCAACATTCCAATTTTATGAGATATGTAATGTATATTATGTATACGTTTGTAATATTTTTTCATTTTGTTATTTTTTTATTAAGAAATAAAATGAATAAAAATAATTTTTTGTGCAAAAATGACTGACTATGTATATGATTTTTAAACTATTTATTAAAACTACGTTGCTAGTAAAGAAAATTTCGGGCACATTCCAGGAAAATTTATGAAATTATGTCTTGTTTGAAAGTATTTATATTTTTGTTTATATTTTTTAACCCTAGAATATTAACAAATTATAAATTTTTTAATACTAAATAACAACATAATTATATCTTTAATTATTCGATTAAATTAGTTAAGTTAGGCTTTTAATTAAAAAAAACATATTGAATGATTAAATTAATGTAATTAAATTAATGCAATTTATTTTACTCTATTATTTGTTTTGAATCAATTTAAATTACTGTAACGTAAAAGTTTAATTATATTATAAAATTTACTTTGATAGATTAATAATATCATTTATATGGAAAAATGTTTGTGTCAAAACGAAGAAACCGCGTTGTTAAGTAGACAGTAAGTTGGTACATAATGAAATTGTTGATTTTTATTTTTGTTAATTTTATGAATGAACATTTGAAATATGGAAAAATTATAAAATAAATTTGAATAAAAGATTTCCTTTAATTTAAAACTAACAGAAAGAAATTTAAAGTCTTTCTTTCAGTTTAATATTGAAAATATAATTGGCAATCTTTGAGGATAATACAGCAATTATGGCTTCAGACATCAAATATCCTAAAGCGAAGCCAGAATCAAATATACTTGATATATATTTCCATATTTGTTTTCAAAAGTCTTATACTAAACCATCTATACCGTTGGGGTTACAGGACAGTGTTGATCCATATATTAGTTATATTTTTTTGTATTTTCTTTAATTATGAGCCTTTGTTTACAAAATTAATAATAAAAATAGGAAACCAATATTATTAATAAAAGTATGTATGCAAATGTGAATGAGTTATGTTGAAAAAAGAGTAATAATTAAATAATTTCTATAAGTTTTTAGCGATTAACCTTTTCGACGACATTTTTATCTAGGCACTTCAGCTGTATTTGATTATATGAAAAAAAAATGTAATTCATTTGTTGCGATTTTATTAATTTTAAATAGTTTTTAGAAATTGTTTCGTTCATCATAACACTACTAGAACTTATCATTATTAGAAGATGTCAATAGTACATCTGTAAGTTATAAAAATCATCAAGTGAGTTATAAAAAAAATTTTGGTCGGTTTTTATAACTCACAGAAGTACTATTGACATCTTGTAACAACTTATAATATCAATGATAATGAAAATAGGAGTTGTATAGGTAGTCTAACACTATAAATACCTACTGATGAGTTCTAGTAGTGTTATGATGAACAAAACAATTCCTAAAAATAATTTTGTTTGTTAACACAAATAATAATAATAATATTTATAGATACAATGATGACATCAAATGTCTATGTATCAATATTGAATATTAATTAATAAATCGAACTTGTTCTTTTTATTAAAACTAAAATGACATGGAATGACATTTTAATATTTTACATTTAAAAAAATTTATAATTACATAAATTTATTTTATAATTTTAAATATTTATTGGGTATTTAGAAGATTTTAAAGCCAATAGCCCAAGCCTCTTCCTGCTTAAGAAATTAATTTATTGGAATTTTAATTGTAATAAATGTATATGTAAGTCTAGTAAGTAGAAGATTTTAATAAAAACTGCATGGCTATGATTTTGTTGTTGAATTTATTGTTTTTATAAAGATCGTTGAAAAGAGAAAATAAAATTTCAACTAATTTCGAAATTAGAATAAATAAATTAGAATGAAATTTCACCTATATTTTTTAGTTAAAACATGCGTAAATTGCTTAGTTTGCTAAGTAGAGAATTCCCATTTGAGAAATTTTTGTTTATTTTAACAAATTAGAATTTTACAACAACAGCAATGAAAATTTATTGTAATTTTCGGGCAATAATGTATGTAGGTAATTAAGTAGTTTAGACTGAAATTGAATATTTAAAGGTTTTGTGGTACAGTCGAACTCGCTTAAGAGCACTTCGAAAATAACAGGCAAATTTAGGCACTTAAGCAAGTTGTGTTTTTAAATGGATACGTCCTGAAAAATTTGTTTTTGATCAATCGCATTATATTGTGTTGTCTCAAAACATTAACAAAATTTGGGGTCATATGCTATTAAACAACGCGAAAAGTATGCAAATTTATAAAATATGATATATATTATAATTATATATATATATAATTGAATTATATGAAAAAAATTGCTTTCGAAATATAATGCACTATGCTTTTAAGTGAGGTGCTCTTAAGTGAACTGTATTTTTTTTTTGGGTTGTATAATATATATAAGATTTGTCATAGTATTTTTCGTAAGAAGAAATGACCCATTTGAAATCTCCCAAGACCCAAAATTAGGTCACGACTACTACAGTGAGAAATTATGCTGTACATACTGCTAAATAGTTCAATTCAATTTTGCTGGAGTTTTTCTAGTTATAAGTGTATTTTAGTATTAGATCCATAATATCGATACATTGCTCTAAATAGAGATAAAAAAAATCGCTTTGAAAATATCGTGACTTAATGTGACAATAATGTGTCGACGGAAATTGTCATAGGAAAGTAATAATATTTTTAAAGTTTTATTTTTATGAGAAAATTGCTTGTAAAAAACGCATTTCTAAAAATATAATAATGATTACAATATTTCGAACATTGCAATCCTTAACCCATATAAGCCCAGATTGTCGAAAACGAAACATATGACGTTTTCCGGCATAGTGGTCACCCGGTGTGTATTTTAAATCAAACTAAAATTTATTATTTAATTTACGTGACAAAAAGCATGTTTGCCGATAGGTTGAGAAGTCCGAATTTCGAGTTTTTTTTTCACTCTTGTTAAAGTAAAAAAAAAAAATACAAAAAAAAAAACATAAAAAAAAAATCTTTTAAATAAACTAGCTCAAATCCATAGTAATAATTTAATCACAATATAAAACTAATCCAACAAATTTTGTAGCTACAGGGTGACTTTTTCAAGCAGTGTATCGAAAACGAAACATCAGGTTTAAACGATATCTACGATAAACGATAATGCTAGATTCTTTTTTATTGTTTTTTCCTCTTCCAAGCTATAATTATACCAATACTGTCTTTTTTTATTACGGACCACGTATTCTGCGATAGACCACTTGGAAATCAAATCTTGGAAAAAAAAATAGCAAAAATATTTTTGAACGAATTTATGAACAAACGGTTTATGCAATTTGGAATATTTTCTCACAATTTATCTATATATAAGCAAATGATTGCTTATTTTGGACACCATTCCTGCAAAATGTTCAACAAATCTAAGCCTATTCTATTTGGCTTCAAGTACTGGTCTTTTTGTCTTGCCGAAGGCTACTTGATCTCATTTTTACCTTATGGAGGAGCTTCAGAGCAAAAAAGATAGCCTATATGGACCTAATGTTAGCCTATATGGAGGAGAAAACGTATAGTTTTGCGCTTATTAGCAAATATATAAAAACGAAACCAACACACCGTTACGTTCGATAATTTCTTTACATTACACAAACTTATGTGCTGTTTTTCATCACTTGCTTATTTTGCAACTGATAAGGTTTTTGGAAACTGCGTTGTTTACTAAGAAAAGTTGAAAAAAAAACCATTATACACCAAATTGAATTCCGAGTTTTTTTTGTTGAGTGCTTGGTGAAATCCGCGAAATACCTTTAAGAAAAGTATTAGCCCTAAGAGAGAGCGGACAAAGCTCTGGCACTTTAATTAGATATGACCGTGTGGATCGCAATATTATCCATAGTGAGAAACGCACTCGATGCCGTCACTGCAAAAATCAAATTGTTTTTCATGCACCAAATGTGGCGTTAATTTGCATACGAAATGTTCTTTACCATATCACAGTTTGCCTAAGATCTGATAATTTTTGAAGATTAAAATTTGTTAAAAGAATAAAATTCTTTTTTTTTATAAAATAAATTGTTCTTTTTTTTTGTAAGGATATTTATTCATTCCAGGAAGCTGTTATTGTAGATTTTTGAAGAAATTTTTCTTGTTTCCAAAAATTTTCAGCAAAATTTTTCCAGGATGTGATATCAAATACGTTATTTTTTTGTTTTTCTTAATTAAGTTAAAAGTACTTTACGTATACATTTTTATGACTCTGGGTGAACTGGATCTAGGTCCGGGACTATATGGGTTAATACATATTAATTAATTACTAGGTATAAAACCTAAATACCAACAATGGATGAATAACAATGCAACGAACTAATGATTTTCTGTGAGTACCTATACAATTTTTTTTTGATGCCCAATTGGCAAAAGAATCTGTAAACATGGACTTAGAAAAGGAATATAGATACCTTAGAAATAAGGGAATTTTTTATTTTCATTGCTATGCTA
Source organism: Argyra leucocephala (assembly GCA_963942445.1). Classification (NCBI taxonomy): domain Eukaryota; kingdom Metazoa; phylum Arthropoda; class Insecta; order Diptera; family Dolichopodidae; genus Argyra; species Argyra leucocephala. The sequence goes on from OZ012677.1 coordinate 137,758,288, forward strand.
TACAATAAATTATTTTATTACATTTGCACTAACTATATTAGAATAAAAAATTAAATTAATAAATCAAATTGGAAAACTCTTAAATTTGTAAATTTATATAAAGACTCAAGTTCAATGATAGAAATCTCGTCGTTATATGGGGTGATTGATTTAAGACTATATAGTCGTAAGTCATAAACTGTTACTGTATATATATTAAAACTTTACAAATTAACGTTATTATTCTAGGGTTAGTAAATTATGAGTGTTTATAGTATAGCGTATAGATAAGTAAATTAAAATTAATTATTATAATAATGTTTATTTAAATAAATAATTATTTATAATAATTAAAATCAATTTAAACAAAAAAAAAATAAAACATTTTTTTCTTTAGCAATCATGTAAATACTGTTTTGTGTTTAAATATCATATCATATCATAATAAAAAACAAAAACATAATTTTGGTTTAATTATTTTTTAAAATTTCTTATTATTAAAATTATTTAATAAATTTATTTTATAATAGCTTGTATTTATAAATATATAAATATATATATATGTATGTATACATTTAAGAAAAACAAAAGAAAATATAAGAAATTAAAACAAAGATATTATAATAGTATAAATTTGGTTAAGTTTTGTTTATTTGTTTTTGAATGATCACCTGCCATAATTAATATTTTTCCAGCTTCGTCTGGAAAAAAAGGGATTCCTTTGGGTATTGCGGTGAATGTGCGGGATGGTATATTAATTTTTTTTTAGCATTTTATATATATAATATATAAATTGTTTTATTATTATTATTATAATTATTATTAATTTTGATTGTTTTTTTTTTTTATTAAATAAAAAATAATATTTTTAAAAAATATATTTTTCAATACATAATAAATATATAGTTAATACGTGACACAGTTACAGAAGAAGGACAATAATACATATTGAAAATTTATTTATTATAAAATTATTAATTATTATTATATAGGATGAAGAAAAAAAAAGAAAGAAGAAGAGAAAAGAATAAGTAAATAATATGAATTATAGTAATTAATTATTCTTAATAAATTAATTGGTTTTATCTTTATTAGTTTTTTCGTAATCTAAAATGAAAAATTATGAATTAAAATTGAAAGGAAAAACAAAAAACACAACAAAAATGAATTTTAAAATATGAAATGACATAATTTCTTATGTATCTAAAAACAAAAAAAAAAAAAATAAGTAAACAAAAAGAAAAAAAAAACAGGAAAATAGGATAAAAACATTTTATTATAATAAGGACATTTAAAGTGAATATAACAATAAAGTGCAACAAAAAATTCTTTTCTGGTTTTGATAAACTATTATGTTTGTTTTTTAAATTGGTTTCATCATAAATTTAAATAAAATTAAATAAAAACAAATTTTTAAATTTAAAGATAAAAAATTAATTTACCAGCAAAGCCACCTAATGGCCCTAATGGAATTGGTAATGGTGCCATAGAAAGCGACATATCTCTTGATTTGTCTTTATCATTTTCTGGTGGACTTTTACGTGCTGATTTTTCATCATCGACATTCTCTTCAATAGGAGGCTAGAAAAATTAAAAATTTTATCAGTAAAATGGCTATGTGAAAATGAAATAGGGAAAAAGTATTTTTTTTATAGAGGCGAAGAGAAAATTTTTTTTTAGTAAAAATTGTTAGGTCGGTTAGGTCGCATCGGAATTTTTTTTGAACAAATGAAAGAGTGAAAAAATTAAACATAATTCAATAAAATAATTTTGTTTGAATTTGTTTCATCAGTTGAGATAAATAAATACTGATCCGTAAAATATGATAAAATCGATTTAATGTGAAATATTAAGCTTAAAAGGTTAAAATTTAGAATTGAGCTTTCTTATTAGAATACTTCTTATACTTCCTCTTTGTATAAAAATTTCGTAAATACTGCCGCAGTAAAATGAAAAATTATAATTTTACGTAAATTCATTTTACTGATCGTTATAACTGCAGCCAGCAATAGAATGTACATATTCTTAAATGTATTTTTCTAAATTCTTTTAGACTTAAGGTATCGTAAGCTAAGTCTCAAGATAATCAGTGTAGCTTATACATTTTAATTAACATAAAAAAAAAATACTTACATCGGGTGGACGAACTGGAGTTTTTGGTGCCATAAATTGTACCAATTTTGATGACAATTGATGCCACATTATTGATGCTTCACAATAAGCACATTCTGCAACCTAAATTAAATTATTATTTTTATTACAATATAAAAATTATAATTATGTAGAAATGAACTTAATGCTAATGAGAATTGAGCTTAATGCTAATCAGACGACTAATGAAAAATCATACCGTCACAAAGACCAGTAAAATATAAGATGAATCTTTTTTTTTTTTTTTAACACGCTACCCAAACACTAGGCAAGGATTCCTTTATTCAAAATTATTGTAGGTATGTGAAAGACAAAAAGGGTTTGGAGGGAAAAATTATGATAGAGGAGAATTGGACGGTACACTGAAGACGAACCTGAAGAGGCTCTTTTTGAAAAGTGGCAAATTGTATAATGAAACCAGTTTTGAATCCCCTAGGTAGTTCCATAGTGTAGAAATGTGCACTTGAAGCCTCCCTAGTGTTACGCTGGAATAGTTTGAGGTGTAGGTTGATTTATTTCATTAGAACAAGTGTCATTTCCAACAAGATATCTATAAAAGGGGGAGAAAGCTCCAACATTTCAACGTGTGTTAAGAGGAGTAAAGGTTAACTGGACGGTGGGGTCGCCAAATAGGCGTAAGGCGCAATTTTGGATTTTGTCAAGGAAAGTTAGTAAAGTTAGGGAGGCGCTAACATGAGAATGTCTGATATATATGCTCCATCTTAAGTCGGATATATATGCTTTACAGATATTGGCCAGATCTCTTGGAGAAAAGTAGGCTTTACATCGAGAAAGAAAATCCAAACATTTGGCAGTCTTCTTAGTTATATCAAAAATATGCTCATTCCACTGCATTTTTTGATTTAGCTGCATGCCTAAAATATTTAGATTTTCAGACCTTTGTAAATTTTTTCCTTGAAATCGCAGGGTTGGGACGGGTTGATCTCTTTTACAAGAGATCAAACAGCTTTGAGTTTTGGACGTGTTGAACTCAAATCTGTTTACGTTACCCCAATCGGCTATTTTTTCTAGGTCATGATTAAGTGAGCTAGTCATTATGTTTCTCTTCGAGCTGATTGAGGTAGAGGTGACGTTTGATTTCCTTAAAAGGTCGTATGATGTCATCAATGTGCAATGTGCAATGTGCACATCAGCAAAACTATGGATTGGATTGAGGGTTGAAGAGAGCAAGTCGTTGATGAAAATCAAGGAAAGGGTAGGTTATAAGGCAGAGCCTTGTTGAACGCCAGCATTTATTACATAGTTGTCGGACATAAAACTGTCGACAACGACACGTATACGTCGGTTCGAGAGAAAGTCCTCAATCCATGTGCAGAAGAAGTTACCCAAACCAATAGCCTGACATTTGCTCAGAAGAGCAGAATGCCGTACTCGATCGAAGGCTTTTGAGATATCGAGAGCTAAAACCTCAGATTCACATTTTCCATTATTTCAGAAAGAATCGAAGTAATGGCAATTGGTCTGTAATTCGAAGCTTATAATAATAGATATATGTATTCACAACTTCGAAATTGTTTAAACTTATCTCCGATATAAATAATGTTTACTAGCTTAAGGTTCCTACGGCCATTTGTCATCAGCATCGATAATCGACATGTTCTCAAAGTTCACAAATAGATGGGAGATTTCAATATCAAGTTCAAGTATTTTTTTACTAAAAATTTGCCTATATCAAATTTTGGATCTATTTTTAAACAAACCAAGGAAATATGAACTTACATATAGGATCTTTAGTATCATATTTTCACAGTATAAAAAAGAAAAATATTTACTCATAAATATGTACTGAAAGTGAAGGTCAAATAGAAAATAATCTACAGGGACAACCGAACTGACACTATATAAAACTATCATATATCTTGTGTCAAAGTATCAAGAAATGTCCTTAATATTTTTCCTAAGAAACTACCTAAAATAGTTTAAAATTGTATACAGCGTAACTCCCGAAAATATCAAAAATAGGAAATGAGGATACAATAACGAGTTATTCAACCACCTTAATAAATAACTTAGTTTTGCATAATATCTATTATAGTAGTATTAAGATGAACAGAAAACGCTATCAAAACCTACTGTTGTTAAATAATTCGAACCCTTTTGCCTTTATATTTTATTTTAAATTTATTATTTCAAAATTATATATAGAGCAATTAAAAACACTAATTACAGAGTGATTCAAAAACATTTAAGGGAAGCCGAATTAGTAAAAATAAGGGGTACTAACATGATCAAATTGATAAAATCAATTTATCATCAATAGAGCAGGTATAAAGCAAATTTAGACACATTCATATGAAAGTTTTGCAATTTCGAGAGAACAGGTAGATAATAGATTGCATATTGGTTTAGAAAATGGATACTGACTAATTAAAATAGATTAATATAAACTAATTTGCAAGGGTATAGGTGAATTATCTAATTATTAGGGATTAGGATATAAATAGTCAAAAAAAGAACTAAGAAAATTAGTTCGTCACAAACACTGATGAAGGAAGTATGTTGCTTCCAAATATCGATCGATACAATTAAATATTAAAAATTATTAGTGAACGGAAACTGGACAACAATTGAAATATTTAATTTAAATCACCACTAAAAATAAAAATCTCATTAATAAATTAAATAACTGTTTTCGGTTACTTAGTTCGCGCTGCAATTGTAAAATGAATGAACCGATAGTCATGCTTTCGGTTATGTAAAATGGAAAACAGTTTTGAGCACACAAAGCACCAAAAAAACTTTATGATTAGTTAATGTGTTGTGAGAAACGGCAAAAAACATGAGTTTTGAGCACACAAAGCACCAAAAAACTTTATGATTAGTTAATGTGTTGTGAGAAACGGCAAAAAACATGAGAATTTGTAACTAAAATCAATTTTTTGTAATTTTTATAAAAATTTAATTTAAAAACAATTATAGTAAAACCAAAAATACACATTTATTGTCATCAATTTATAGATCAAAAATTTATGTTCTATAATTTCGAAGACACATTGTCAAAAGTATACATATGTCTATTTGGCAGTTGATTGGCTGAATTAAAAGTCAATTTTTTAATGCTCAATTCAGCCATACCGAAAGCAGGACTATCCAGAAAAAATTATATTAGACAGCCAGGATCTACAAGATGTTATGATAGTATTGATAAAGATATAAATTATATAAGGATAAGAATTTAAATGAAAGAATAATTTAAATATAATGACTGTAGAACTGTAGAAAAATAAATCGGGGCTAGATAAAGATGATTCACAAATAAGCTCAGATCATTTTATTTAACTCTAATACAATTAATGATAAGACGTAAGATGTATTTTTGTACTTTTTACTATCTAATTTTATTTAAACAAAAAATATTTTTTAAATAAAATTACAACAAAAATATCAACTTACTTTTAGTGCACATACATGACTACTTAATCCAACCCGAGCTGCTGTTACCATACATTTAATTAGACGACAAACATTTTCACACACATTTGTGTGTATACCCATATGTTGTTCAATATCCTGTAATTCCATTTGCTTCAATAATATATCTAACATTAGAATACAACATGTTAAATTATGTTCTGCATCAGTTGAAAATTCTGTGTGACGATTTGTTGGTGCTTCATCATCAGAAATAGCTGATGTATTACCAGAATCATCTTCAACGACGGGTGCTATTAATTTTAGATAACACAACAAAAATTAATAATTTAATTTTATTAATTCAAATTTAGAACTTACAAATAGAGCTGCGTCTTGGTGGTGCTGATAAAGAATCTTTATCTTTAGGTGCTGGTTTATGACCTTTGCTTTCTTTTTCTTTCATAAGTTCATGTTGTACACCATATTTCATTATACGTACACCATCACCAAACATTGCAAATAATTGTGTTAGGGGAATCAAAATTTCTAATTTAGTTAGAATTTGTAACCAATGTAATGCTTGCTGTTGAACTTTTGCTGTTGTTTTTTCAAAACGTATTGCAACAAAATTATACATTGTTTTTGCATCAAAACCCAATGGGGACATTTCAGGATCTAATATTTTACTTAAAACAATTTTCAATTCTTGTAACTCTTTTTCTCCAACATCATTTGTAATTGCTTCCATCCAATGTGGCATAACATAATCCCAAATTTCAGATGTAATTACCTCATATGGTACAAGACAAATTAAACGTTGAAGTCCTTCTTTTAAATGGCTTGTTCTTGATGCCAAAGTTTCCCAATGTCCTCCTACTCTAGAATATTCTGGTGGATGAGGTAATAAGCATCCAATAAAAGTCTAAAATATTTTTAAAAAAATCATAATTATAATGAATAAATAAATATGTTGAAAATCTGCAATGAAATTACATTGTAATGAGCCCGACAAATTTCTTTCAACCAACCGCATACATGTTCAATTTTTAATTTTTCAATTGCGCTCTCTATTTGTCCAGCAGCTAAACAAAAAAAAATTAAAAATATGCATTTAATTACAATCGAAATACAGATATTTACCATCATAACTATATGCTGTAACATGAAACCAATGAAACAGCATACCTAACAGTCTTCCTAATGTTTCAACTGGTGTGTCCTTTGTTGGTGAACATCTACCAACAAGTAACCATATTCCATATCTTCCTAATAATTGTCTTTCTTCAATCGATATATTATCATGTAAACCATTTCCATTTCCATTCTTTTGTTCAGCACCAGGTGTACCAACACTTGTTGTTTCTCTTCCAGTCGGCTCAAAACATAATGGTTTCGATTCTCTTAATAGACTAACAACACTTTCAATCATATACATTTGCATTTCAGCATCCATTTGAAATGCTGGTGGTAAACTACGATGAACAATATGATCACCGCCACGTCTCGCATTATGTCTATTATTATGACATTGCAAACAATAGCGAATTGGATGATTTCCATTGTAGCTGGCACATTCAGTTGAAAAACAAATTGAATATGCAGCTTTTTCAGTTGAACGACAATTTTTATTCTCACAGACCATTGAAACTTGTTGCATTGGATGCAACATATCACCAAAAGTTAAATTTGGGTGCTCGCGATGAATTTCATTGGCACATTCTATACATAAATAAAGTGGTGGTGGACAATCTGGTGCATAAGCAATGCTAATACCATGATCAAAACATACTTTTGCTGCTTCAGCATTACCTGAATTCGGACATTGTTCACGTTGACATACAAATGCTACTAAATCATCTGAAAATTAAATTAAAATGCATATAAAACTTTACAAAAGAAATAAATTTAAAAATTATTACTTGTTAATTTGCTTAGAAGTCCTTTTCTATCAAATAAATTTGGATCAAATGCTGGCCAATAATAAAATAACAGCTTTGCTGCGGAAGATCTTGATTGAGCGGTACCGTATGCAATAACACACAATATATCTTTGGCAACATTATTTTTTAATGCCATTAGGCATTCTAAAAGTTGACAATGATGAGCTGAAATTGTTTAAAAAAAAAAAAACAAAAACAAGAAAATAATTAATTTTTCTTTCAAAATAATAAAATTTAAAATTAACCAGGATTATTTGAATATTGGAAGACCATCATTATTACAGCTGAAATTGATTGAGCTGCTTGACATACTTGTTCTTCTGGACTTTGTCGGGCTAAAAGTAAAATTAATTTTTGTGTTTAAAAAAACTATTATTTCCATAAAAGTAGGAGGTACTTAAATATATAAGACTTACTAATAGTAAAAGGTAGTATATAATAGCATAAGGCATTTATAACCTCTTGATGCAAAATTGGTGGTAAAACTGATATGGTTGAACTAACCAAATATGGCAAGTTATCAATAAGATCTTTATCCAAAAATGGTAATATACAACAAAAACATTGTACTAAAGCTTTTCCAAAATCAACTAAACATTTTAATAAATATATAAAAAAAAGTTAAATTTATTTTATTCTATTCAATTTAATTGGCATAACACTTTGTTACATTTAATTCTATCCAAATAATAAAATAAATGCTTACTCATTAGTTAGCAGATATCGTAGGTGTAATCTGAGTGCAATAAGAAAAGGTTATGTCGAGCCTGTGACATACCAAATTAATACCGAAATATTTATATTGACGAATTCGAAAGAAGCTTATAATGTAGAATATATTGTAGAAGGCTATAAGGTTTGTTATAAAATTGGTGAAAAAATCTCTGCTGTGAAAAATGTCCGTTGAAAATTCCAAGTATGAACTCCTATAGGACTTCTATAGGACAATAATATTAATAAACTGAAAAGTAGTATTTTCTGTACTCATCTTAACAATTCAGATCTGTTGAGATTCGGTAGCTGTCGTTGTGACGTATATATTTCCGAATTAACTATTTTTGATGTATAAAAGTGTAGGTAGTATTAAAATGAATTTGCTAATGGGTAAATAAAAATATTATTAAGTTTATAGTTGCAATACTGGAAAAAGTTTTTTGTTCTCATAAAAGAGCAAAATAGCATGACTTTATTTTATACCATAATGAAAAGAGCAGTAAAAATAATTTGCTAGGCATATCCACCCACGACATTGAGAAATGTTAGGGATATTTTCGGAATGTTTGGCCTAATTTTCTTCCATTAGCAACACTTTTTTCATACGAAGCCATGGATTTTGGAAATAATCATCAAATTTTGTTACGTTACGTGTTATGTTAATTTTGTTAAACGACAACGAAATAATATAAAATATAAAAAAGCTTCGATTTTTGTATTATTTTGTTTGGTGAAATTGCGTGTGCAAGAACGAATTTCTTGCTTATAGCGAATTTTTCCATTTTTTTTGGTTGTGTCTCCAAAGTTTTTTAACATAACAAAACTGGATTATTATTAAGCCCATGTATGAAAGAATTAAAATTTTTCAAATGATGTTCTAGCCCTAGCAGGCTTCTTCAAACGTTGAAATTAAATTAAATTTCGTTTGCGTTGCCTGTTGCTTGAATATTTATACTACAAAATCCCTTACCAGGGATTTATTATTAGCATATTCATCACTACGATGTGACGGTATTCGTATTGCAACGTTGTGCAATCTAAGGCTTCTATAGCACAGGGAAAACAAAACCGTTCGGACCACTGATTTTTAATTTCTATTATACAACCTAGAAAATAATTTGCTAACCACATTACATGATTTTCATTAAATCTATATAATTTAAAATAATCTTCTTCTACACAACCTAATCTTGTTCGATAACGTTTTCGAGCACAAATATGCATAAATGCAACCATATTTCACGACAGCTAGGAAGCGAATGTTTATTTTAAGTTCACTCAGAGGTATCTTGAAATATTAGAAGCTATTGCTAATATTTTCAGTCTACTTTTTATTCACTTTTTTTAAGTGCTAGCTGGAAAATTTAGCTTTTACTAAAATCAAAAAAACTCATCTTTTTAGCTTTAACTTTTGCTTAATTTTTTAATTTTTATTCACTAAATACACAGCATTCACTGTAAAAATACCAATTTTAGCATTTGCTACTTTTTTATTCACATCACCCATTGTCTTGGATTTTGTACCCAACTCTTGAAATACAAATCTAATCTAATATAAATCTTTGTCAAGTGCTTATAAAATAAAATAAAAACTAAACTAAATCTTATTATTAACGTACAGAAAATGAAATAACAGTGGTGAAAGCGTAAGTGGTGTAATGGCATTAATATACACCACTTTTTTTAGACAGAAAATTTTGATTTCTCAAACCGCTATGCAAAGAACTCAATTTCAGAAATTTTAGAAAATTATTTTCACCTATCTATTTTTTCGTTAAGTTCATAATTATAAATTCGTTTGGAGAGCTGGTTGGTTTTTCGTCGCTGATACGATGGGTCTTCATGGGTATGGATGAATACGTCAAAGGAAAAGTCAGATTAGACGTCACTGGATTGAAGGACGTAGTCTACATTGAAAAATAAAATAAAGCCAGGAAAGAATTTCTCATTAGTCTTCTAGGACTAGATCGCAATATAGGAAGGGTGTAGTTTAGTGGGTAAGAATTCCACATACAATGTCAAGCTACGGGGCTCGTTGTGTCTTTTGAAGATTCCCACCAGCCTGCGTATAAAAAAAAAATCAATTTTTGCTTTAAGTAAAAATTTAATCTACCTCTTTAGTGAGGTAAAAATATTTTTGTAGAATAATTTTATATTTCAGATATTTACAAGTAGTTTTTATGTATTTGAATTTAATCAAATGTAACTGAGTGTACTCTTACAAATTATATTAATTACATACCAACTTGTGAATATGGTATACATGGTGCTACATCTAATAACATTGTTAACGCATTATATAAATTACCATATTCCAAATTTGGATAGGCAGCCATTCTTGTTTGATCCATTGTTGGATCCTTAATAAGTAAATGGGGTGAATTTGGCACATCTTTTAATACAGCTGGAAGTAATTATAATTATAAAAAATATTATAAAATTTTTTTTTTAAATCTTTTTTTTTTTTTTTTTTTGCAAATTTAATAAGGAAAATTTTGAAAATTTTCATTTTATTTTTTTTTTAGTTGGACAAAATAATTTCAATCCTACAATTAAAATTATAGATACTAAAATATTAATATTGAATTCTTATGAAAAACTATAATATAATAATAATATATTCATGAAAAATTCAAATTCTAGAAAAAATTTCTTGCTAGTGTATTTTTGCTTTAATATATTTTAATATATATATTTTTTTTTGTACAAATATTAAAAATTAAAACGTGGTTCAAGCGAATCATATCCAATTCATTTGCCACAATTGTGCTCATCATTAAATTATTTAAAATTAAATAGAATTAATTAAAAGTAAAATATGTTTTTTGTTATTAATTCAAATTGTGTGAATGTTTGTGCGTGATTAAAGGAGCTAAAAGCCAAAATGAAATAATCATTTTTACAGTAACATCGATAGTGGTCGCAAGTACTGATGAAAGGAGTTGATTCCGAAAAATCTGTTTTTGTAAAATAAAAATTAATTTTTGTAATGAAAATAAATTCGAGTCTTAATGGTATTATTTTTTGATTTGGAGCAAATTTTGTTCTTTGAAGTATAGTTTAATTCATTAGTTAGCTGTTTTTGGTCAGAGAACGATAGGAATATTGTTCGTTCTATGCGGTAAAATTGTAATATACGTTTTTTTTGCATTATTTTCGTGTATTATATTTTGGTAGTAGGATAAATGATTTCGAACGTGTTGCGGATTCCGGCAAGGCTATGCACTGTATTGAGGAAGAAACGGGAAAGGTGGGTCTTCCTGAAGTGTATGCTTCCGTAAGATAAATAATACTCAAATCATCATATGGGACATAATAATACTGTCGACATATATATAACTGTGAAGTAGTGCATGTGTAGGTTGTCTACTTTAGAAATAACATCAATTGCAAAAATAAGATCGATGTTGAATTAGGGCAAAATACTTCAGTTTGTTTAACCAACTGTGTTCACAGCTCCTGTCTCGAATTGCAAAATCACAACTGTACAAGTACTGATGTACAAGAACTGATGAAGTATCTGCGAATATGAAAAAACTTGATATTTTCAAATGCCGCGAACTTCGTAATCACGGTCAGTGTGGAAGAGTGGAGCGGTTGGAAATTTTCCGCAAGGTCAATCAAAGTCCGTAGCGTCCACAATCTAAGTACGTATATTTCGATAGAGAAAGTAATTAGTACACATATTATTTCGAGAACTAGACTAGACACCGCATACGGTTGCGAACATTTTTTTTTTTTTTTTTTTATGAAAATATTAGGGGCATTTATATAAATATATATAATATATATATATAGGGATATTTATAACGACTCAAAAATCCCAAGCATTTGGCCACGTTTTCGCAATATCGAATACAGTCATTCCAAAACATATTTTGATTTTCTCGCATTTCAAAGATACTTAAAAATCTTCTAGTCATTCTAATCCCTCATTGTGTTATCTGAAAATACGTTCAAATGACTTTAGTTTTTGCGTAACTAGACAGCTTTGGTGCCAAAAATTTGTACAGTCATTCGCAAAATATTTTTACAATGTGAAAATATTGTAGAATGTTCAATGCAAATTGGTTAAACTGCATTCTGGTTCTTATTTACTATAATTTCCAGCATGAATAACAACTAAAATTACTTGAAGTCGACCAGTTAAATTCTGCGTAGATTGATAATACTTGCCGGTCAAGTTCAAATCTCTCTCTTTTTAAAATTTATTTTATATTGTTGACAAAGATGAAGATGGGGTTAGGCTGAGGATGACTGAGAACAATTTTCGAAAGATAGGAGTTAACGAATTGTCCTCCATTTGTTACTTGCATAAGATAAATAAAAATTACGGTGTTCTACGCATATTTTTTTTTATTTATTATTTCTAGAAATAACGAATCTAGAAATAAAGAAGTATTAGTTTATTAAAAAAAGATAAGTATAAAGAAGAGCAATAAAAAATGAAATACGAATTCATTAAAAAGCCATTATAAATAACGGCCAACAAAAAATGTTTAATATATAGATATAAGTCAATTGTTGTTTTTTTTTTGTAAATTTTAAACAGAGTATTTTTAGCTTATGAGCAACTGAAATATATTTTAATGAGGATCAGTATCTAGATTAGTCCAAAATTCAGCTGAATTACTCCAAAATTCCATTTTTTACTGGATTACTGACTTATAAGTGCAATTGCACCGACAATTTGTCTACAAAATATTTAAATTTTTATTGGTTTAAGCATGTTGCTTTACAGATAAATTCGAACTTATAATGAACCGAACATCTGAAAAATACTGGAATCCGTGTTCGTTCGGTAACATGCCCTGACTAAAGTGTTTCACGTCTCGCGCACCTCAGGCACAAAGTAGTTATTTTTCATACTCAAAATAATTAATTGTTTTTCGTGTAAAGTACACTCCATTGTAGAACCAATAGCTGATGACTTTGCATTGTTCGTTGCATGTATAAATTAACTTTTAATTGTTTTAAGCTCATCTCAAAACGATAAAATCTATAAAAATTACAAAAGTAGATTATTTCATAGTGCTAATAGCTTATAGTTAAATTAATTATAATTATACGAGTAACAAAATTGTGTATTTTTATGCAAATACAATAAAAAAAAAAAAAAAAAAAAAAACGTGTAGGGTACATACAAAAAATTTTGTAATGTTTTTGGATATTTTGTTTAGTATTTAAAAATTTGATTTGTGCTTAGTTTTTTTTAAATGCGAAACTATAAAATATCATTTCAGCAATCCTTAAACCAGATTAAGGTAAGGTATTAAGCAGTATAGGAAAAAAAAAATAAAACTAAATTTTTAAATATTTTTTTTTTTATTAATTTCTTTTAATATTTATTATACAAAATGAATGTAAGTTTGTATATATACAAATATTAATTGTAATTGTTTAAATTAATTTTAATATTTAAAAATTTAATTTTATTTTAATACCATGTTAAAGGTTTTTTTTTTAATAATAAGCTTTTATAGTGTTTACTTATTATAGAAGCAAAAGCTAGAAAATAAAATGTACAGCCCCATGTGATATGAATAAGAACACTTGAAATGAAATATTCAATTTGTTGATACTATACAGATGCGTAATTTTAAATAAATTATAATTAAAAGATTTGATTTTACAGTTTTAATTTATTAAAAAAAAATATTGCAGACCTCCTTTTAAAACCTTTATAGACTTTACTAAGGCCTAATTTAAATCTCATTAGTTATATTATAATTATTTAGAAATAGAATCTGTTTACTAAGGAAATTTGATTTTATTTAATTTAAATATTCTTTAATTTATTTAATTTATTAGTACAAGCAGGCCTAATCTCCCAAAACTCTATGTTATCTAGCTTAAAAACTAGTTCAAAGATTATTAATTAAAAAAGTAATTTTTGTTTTTTATTATTATTTATTATTCTTCAGGGAATTAATATTGAGAAAATATGAGATGCTAAAGAAAAACTTGACGAAAATTAAAATGTAAAGCTGATTATAACTATTGAAAATACTAAAATAATCAAAATGTTATTTTAACTTTCATCTCGAATAGTTTCATCATTTGGTTTTAGTTTCGAAAAATATTTTTTAAATACTATAGAGTGAACTTTTTGATCTAAAGTTTGGCTTTTAAAGTTAAACATTTTAACTGTGATAATATTTTGTGAAATCTACCGAAGAAGGTAACATCAAATGACTTTATATTATAATACAACTCAATGTGTACGACAAAAACCGTCTTCATCTTATGCTCAGTAAATGATATGGAAATAATATCATTTAAGCTGGATTTTAATTGACCAGTATTTAAAATCGTAAAAATTTTATCGGCTCTAAAAAGGGAGATAAAATGAAATGACATTATTTGATATGAGAGCTCAATGAGTACGACAAGAACAAAAAATATCATTCACCGGCGATATTTTCACAATAATTGGGGATATTTTCAAAAAATTTGGGATCCCAATATATTTGATAAAGTATATTTTCAAAATATCGGGAATAGTTTCTTTATACCGGCAACACTTTTTCAGCAATTTTTTGATGTATATAAAGAAATTTTTTTCATCAGATGGTTTTGACGGTTGAATTGTTGTTTTTTTGTGTATAGAATAAATTTTCCAAATAGAAATTTAGAGAATTTTTTGCAGCGATTTATTTCTTTCTGACATAAAAATTCAATAAGCTATTTCGCTTTTTAGAGCCAATAAAATTTTTAAGATTTTCAATATTGGTCAATGAAAATCCATCTTTACTGGGGATATTTATACCTGACATTGGGATATTTTCACAATAGTTTTGATGAAATATATTTTCAAAATATCAGGGATACTTTCTTTATACCGGCAATACTTTTTTCAAAAT
The DNA here is from genome assembly GCA_963942445.1 of Argyra leucocephala. NCBI lineage: Eukaryota > Metazoa > Arthropoda > Insecta > Diptera > Dolichopodidae > Argyra > Argyra leucocephala. Next base: position 137,773,310 of record OZ012677.1, read on the forward strand.
TTTTTGTGTAAGTTTATATAAAAATAAAATATTTTTCTTCAACAGATAATTTTGACGGCTTAACAATGTTTCTTGTGTTTCGCAAACAAATGTAAAAATTCAATAAGACCTCTTTGGAGCAAACAAAATATCATCACAATTAATAATGTGTAGCAGCTAAAAAGTACTTTAAGTTAACTCTGTGGTAATACTAATAACACTGTTACCTGCCTACCTAAAACAATTCCATATAAAATATGTAGAAGAGTTACTGATGAAAAAACCGTAGCATTATTTAAATTTAATTTTTCAAATTTTTCTAGATATAAATTGAAAATGTAAACTAAATGCTAATTCTATTTTTTTTATGTCTCATTAACTAAAGCAATTTCTTACTAATTTTAGTATCACTTGAAAGTTTAATATTTTAAAACTTAATGTTTTTAAACCCTGGTATAATTTTAAGAAGTATACATTTATAGATATTTGAGTCAATCAAAGTCAAAACTAGCATTGTTTACCCCTGTTCAATTTTGAAAATGTTCTTTACAAAACCTATTATTTTCTATATTTAATTTACATAAAATGAACTTCGTTCCCTCCTATATTTTGAATCAAAATATAAGTTACGTTCCAAAAAACACAAAGTTTAATATTTATTATTTTCCAAAGAAGGAATGTCGGTTTACCGTTATTTTAATTGCAATTTCCGTTATTTGTCATTTGAATTTTGAACGAAATGTCATAATATTGTTCTTATAGTTAAAAGCTAGTTAACTACTTGTTGTTTAAAATTGTTTTTCTAACTATTAAATAAAATAGATTTTAAAAATTAATATTGAAGAAAAAAAAATATAATCTACTTTAAAAAATGAAGCATTCTATAAAATGTGATGCTGATGTGGCTATAAGAGTGGTGTTGATGTGGGAAATTTTAAATGTTTTTGAAAATTCTGTAAAAAAGTTGATTATTCAGCCCTTACTTCTCCCAATATGAAGAACAAAAGGTTACAAAATTATTTAAAAAAAACACTATGAACCGGACTAGTCTACTATAAATGATTTACGATTATGTGTACAACTGATTATTTCCAAGTAAAAGATAGCGGAAATGATTACCCAATGAAAGCTATTGTACATATTTTAAACTTAAAAATCTATTTGATTTCTGTAATAGCAATAAAATTTTTTATCTTTTTCAGTATAAAAAGTATTGTTTTATTATTACAAGCTTAACATTCATTTTATTTCAGAACCAGCATTGTCTTCTAGATGTTTCCCAAAACAGTCCTTGTCCTTCTTAGTAACATTTCAAATAAAGTTTTCAAAATAAGCATTGTCATTAGGCCCAACCATTTTAACATGATATTTTATTACAATACGTTTTTCTTTTGTAATTCTGATATTTTACTACGATGGTAATTTTCAAGAAAATGCAAAACAAAAGTCGTGGAGAAATGTCTCTTTTTTTAAGGCTTTCTCAAACACCTTTTTGTTAACAATGCTGCTTTTGATTTTGATCGACTCATTTTTCTATTATATATTATATTGAATCTATATCTACTATTATACATATATATTATATCTATAATTTTATAAATATTTACAATACTACCGTATTTGCAAATTTTTTCGAAAATCCTGCTCAAATTAGTTTTTGAAAATTGAAGGCTTTATTTTTTAAAAATATTACATTTTTGATATTTTTGTGCTTGTTTAGACGTTTAAACGTCAGACAAAATCTATGACTAGATCTGAATATCATGAAAGTCTGAAATGAAAACTCAGTCTGATATCAGACTTTATCTGATGGAAAATTTGCTGACTCGTATAAAATTTTTAGTCAGAGTTTGAAAATCCAATATGGCGATAATTGAATTTTAAGAACTTTTTACTGCCATCTGATGATTTTTATATTTTATTCGATCATAATATGATTGTACCCATTTAATGTTTACATGTTGTCCTGACTAGCTTTCAATTTTTTAGGCTAAAAATTTGTTTTGAAATATTAGGTTCATTCAATAGCAAATAGTTTTCTGTTGTAATTAATTCCAGTCATTTTTTTTTATTCAATGACTTTTCAATCACTTTAAATCACAATCTGAAAGGGTTATTTGTGATTGAAATTAATTTTTTTTTTTTGTTCAATAGACCTGATTGAAAATGATAGTTTCTGATATTTTGTCTGTAAATATTAACTTCGTCTGAATGCATGCATTATTCTATGGTAAGATTTCTGTGAAATGAAAAGCTTTAATTTAAAGGAACATTTCATATGCGAAGTTTTTAGCTGTTATATTTTTTTGAATGTAATTACTGTGCTCAACAATTTTCTACTGACAACTTTGTTTGACATTATGCAGTTTATTCGTTTAAAGTTTTGGAAAATTTAAATTTTTGTGAGCTTTACATTTATAATGCCTATATAATTTGTTCGAAAAATTAACAGATTCCAATTTGAATATATTTCCTATTGGAATATTTTTATTGCATTATTAATTGATTATTTCTGAAGAGATTTTCTGACTCAACATTTTTCGTAGAAAAAAAGATAATAACATAATATAGTTTAAAATAATCTATGTAATCTAAATAATAAAAAAACAACAAAAATTATTTTTTTAAATTCAATAATTTTATTCTTCAAAAGAAAACTGAGAGAAATTCAGTATGAATTTTTCATTTCAAGTTTTTTTTATTTATTTGACTGGAGCTGACATGGTAATATAAAATAGAAATCAACATTTAAGGTATAGAAATATTATTACAAGTACATACATATATATAATTTTTATATACATACATACAGACAGAAAATCCAGGTTTCATCACAGGCAATTTATGTGTATAAATATTTTATATTCTTATAAAAATAATTTTTATTATATTTTTATTGCTTATATACTTACATTTCCAAATTATTTAAATAAATACAAATTTTAGAAAATTTATTATTAATTTTTTAAAAGTGAACCAAAAAAATATTCACTTTAATTTTTTTTTTTTTTTTTTGTTGGATTTCAGAACGACCTTAGAAAAAAGTTAAATTTTAGTTTAAAAGTTAAATCGAAGAGAAAATTCTGTGCAATACCAGAGAATTATTATGCAAAATGAGAGAAAAATTACATCTTTAAAAAACTTTTAGAGAAAATCTAAATATAATGTTATGTATATATAATAATAATTTGAAGATTGCAAAAGAAAAAAAAAACAATTACGAAAATTCAGTGAACATAAGAAAAATGTAAAAAGGATATAAATAAATTTTAAAATAATATGTAAAGTAATTTTAGAGGTAGAGGTGGAAGAGATAAATTAGTGATGAAAATGAATAAAATAAAATGAAAGAAATTTAAAAGAAAATTATATTACCTACTTTTAGGAGAATGCCTGTTGATTCTTCAAGTGCTGTAGAAGCAAATGGTGTTTTTTTTAATATTGATTAAAATATAAATATTTATGTGGGAAACATTGAGTGAATATTATGTACTTTATTTACTCAATGTTTATATTTTATATAATTATGAAAGCTTTTTAGGCTTTTTATTTTTCTCTACCTTAGATAGGGTATTATAAATGAGGACAATATTTTATATGAAAAGAAGTTTGCTATAAGAGAAACTTTGTTTACAGTGTAAAGGGCAATATATCTTCAATATCTGCCGTGCAATGTGAAAATCGTGTAACTCTTTTTACACGATTTTCATTATTTTTCGTTTTTCAAATTCTACACACATAATTCTATCGAATGCAAAAACCCCTTTTTAAATATCTTTTCTCATTCCCCGGCAATTGAAACCTCGGTATCATGTAACTTTTAAAAAACGAAGAGATTCCAAAATGAAAACCATGTACTATAATAAACAAAATCTTTTACATTATTTTATATTTCGTATTCAATGATATTTTTTCAAATTTTCTGCAATAACAAAGTGAAAACAACGCAAAAACTATCTTGTTGTGACCGTTATTTTTCTGTTAATCACTCATATATTTAAATATTGAGTATAACGTTTTGTGTGCATACATTTTCACTTGCCTTGCTTAGAATATTATTACTCTCTTATTATAATTTGGTTGTATTTGACGATTTGATCGAACCATGTCGCCCCGTGGCAAATGTATGGTTGATTCAGTTTCAAAAACGTAAATATAAAAGTATAAATTTAACTGAAAATAATGTATAATAATTTGCATGATTTTTATATTGGATAATTTGTTAAAAATTATTATGAAGTTTCTCAAAATTCAAAGTAAAAACCATGTAATTAGAGTTAAATGTTTTTCTAGAAAATTTTCAATTGTAAATTTTTTAAAGTCGTGCAAGACAATTTCATTCAGTTGCATATTTCGAAGAAGAAAATACCATTCAAGATTTATCCCCAGATGATGATTCTGATTATGAACCTCCAGCAGAAGAAATCAAAGCAAGAAAAGTTTATAAAAGAAAATAATATTTAGTAGAACATCAGCTTCAAATAAAATAAAATTTTATATCAAGCATTACTGATGAAAGGCCACAAATAACTGAAAATGAAGAATGAGCTAGTAAAAATCAAGTAAAAAAATATAACCTTTCGCAGCTCTGTAGTTGTTGCACAAAAAAATGCTTCGAAAAAATTTCATCACCCAAAGAAGTAAAATTTTTAATGAATTCCTTAGCATGTTTCAGTTCTAAATACAAAATTTTAGTTGATTTTCTCATTGATTTCACACCCGAAAATATAAAGTTGTTCAAACTAAAAATGATGTAAATCAGTTTACATGGTTTTTATATTGACGGTTCAAAAAAAAAAAAATAAATAAAGAAATTAATTTAGTTCAATATGAAAAAAATTTATTGATTTTTTTCTTTCGAAATTACATGAAAATGTAAAAAAAAATAATGAATATTAAATTTTAATATTTTCTCAAGCTTATTCAATATTTTTTATTTATTTATTCAATACAGTTAAATTTTTCTTACAATATTAAGCGGACCAAGTAAAAACGCTTAGGCTTCATTTTCTCAAAACAACCAAAAATGAGTTACACGATTTTCACTTTGCACGGCAGATATAACAACCCAAATAGAAGCATATGTGTATGATATAATAATGACAAAAACTATATATATATATGGTGAAGTATTCGTACACCTTAAAATTGAGACAAAAAAATAAGTTTAAAAATTAACGAAGGCAAACAAAGTATCTAATAATGTCAAGAAAAAGAGACTAATAAGAAGCTATCAAAATATAGGCATCGGAGAGTACAACTTTGAAGGAGCTAAAAACTTCACATACCTCGGAACAACAATAGTATGCAGCGATAATAGTACTGCCTTAATAACAAAATTCAGGCCGGAAACAGATGTTACTATGCAAACAGAAATTTGCTTCAATCCAAGTATATATCAAGAAAAACAAATACGATGATATGTAAAACTCTAATACGACCTATGGTAATGTACGGATGCGAGGTATTTACCATGAATGTAGCCGAGAAAAACAGTCTGCGTATATTTGAAAGACGAATTCTTTGATAAATAGTCGGCGCAAAAATATCCGAGAATGGAGAATATATAATTAAAAATTACAGCGAGATTAATAATATAATTAAGAATGGAGACATTGTAAGGTTTGTACAAAAACTAAGATGGGCTGGACATGTATTTAGAATTCATGAAGCTCGAAAATAGTTGTATCGTGGTAGGGGAAGATCAAGGAGGAGATGAGAAGACAATGTTCGAAATGATGCCCAAGTCCTGCAAATCCCAAATTGGAGACAAGCGGGGCAAGACCGACCCTTTTTAATGAGTATTGTGGTAAAGACCAAAGCTATTCCAGAGATTTAGTCCTATAAGATGATGATTATATATATACCATATAAAAGGTTCTAAAAAGGAAATGACCTACCAAAGGTTCTACCAAAGTAAATGACTTTGTAAGAACATTACACCCTAAATAAGTTATAGGTTCTATCAAAGTGTTGAACTCTGAAAATTATGAATTACGTTAAGCTCATCAAACAGTGCTTTTTTTAACTCCTCCACATTATTGTAACTTAAACGTTCCAAAAAAATTATAACAACCTTTTATAATATTAAATTTCAAATGGAATCATGTAAACAACTGATAATTTATATTAAGAAGAGTTTTTCTGGTATATTTGGGTGCATATAACCCTACAGAAACAAAATGTATAAACACTGCCAGAAAATGTATAAAAATATGTAACTGATGCTACACCCATACCTTAAATACATCTTAGAATGAACCTTAGAATCGCCACAGCAGCAACAAAACAGGTCCTAACAAGAAATTTAATTTCTGTGATGAGATCGAATTAGAAATGCTGACATTATAAATGTCTGTGATATTTAATGACACCTACAGAAAAACAAATTATAGGGAAAATATCGGAAGAATAGGACCACAGTATTACAAATAATTGTATATAAGAAGAAATCAGGTAATCACAGGTAAGCAGGATTTCCATAAAAAACAAATAAATATAAAGTTTAGTGAGGTTTTCAGACACATCAGGAAAATACAATTTAAGCATTGTTAACAGACAGGATGTAGTCCTATTAAAATAGCAAGAAAGAGAACTAATTATATTAACGAAAATAAGAAGCAAATTTGACACCAAAAAATTACAATATAACAGTTTGTCAGATTTAACGTGAAGGCTTAATCACATTTCTTCTTAAGGTTTGAATATATAAAAATTTGTGTTTAGATAAATTAAAACGTTTTGATTCTTCAACGAACATTTTAAACTTCTGTTTCATCTAAACAGCATGAAAATGAGTTTGGATATCTTTTGGCTCATTGTTTTTCATGAGTTCGTTCATATTCTTTTGTTTGATCATTGTTTGTGGTTTGACGAAATTTAAAGCCACATCATTTCAAAGTAGTCTACTAAATTACGAAATTCATTTAATTTATTTATAAAAACCGATTGCAAAGAAATTTCGGGCTTTGAAGTGGGATAAGTAGGTGAATATAAATTTTTGCATTAAGGAACCACATTTGTTTCAATATAGAGTTCCACATTTGAGAAAATTTTCAAAGCCAGTTTTGCGCCTTCTAGAAATTCAATTAATTAAACTACTGATAATCGAGTTAGCATTCGAATCTATTTAAATACCATTACAGATTTTATAACAATATACAGAACTCTATTTAGTAGATATTACAGAATTGCTATGTGTTAGGAGTAAATTAAGGTATGAAAACGTTCTTGCATAAAAATGCATCAAAAAATTTAAATTTTTAGTACCAAATTCTCCTAAATGTAGGCTATAGATTGCTAATTTTTTAAAGTGTTAAAGAAAGTTAGTAAAAAATGAAATACATAATAACAAAAACATATTACATACATAATATACATATACATTTATGTATTTTATTTAGTGTAGCTAATTAAATAGCTAGGCTAATAGAAATGAAAATAGATTTTCATTTTGAAAAAGAAAATTTTATCGAATTTTTATGATAATTTTCAATTTAAGAAACTAATTTCAGAGAATTATTCAAAAAATTTTATTAAAAAAGAAAGAGGTGTTCAATATTTGAGTGATATTTTTAGAATAATTATTTTGTAAAGTAAAACTGTGTAGTATTGTTTAATCAATTAAATCAAGTTTAAATATTGTGTTTAATTAAGTATTTCCGAATTTCGATTGAATGAATATAGAAATATATCATTATGACGTATACTTAGAGATTTATTTATTTTAATGTCAAATTATCGATAACACAATCGTGGTAAATGCATTTCAAAAATGCCAATCCAAATCAAATTTATTAATTTTAATTTTTTTTAAATTTAATATTCAAATTGCATACCAATTAAAAATTCATTCCATTCAAATGAAAAACAAAAAGAACATTTTACATTTTCTTTACTCTTTCTTTCTTTTTTTGTTGCAATAAAAAAAAAACAAAACAAAAAAAAAAACACAAAAAAACACAAATTTTTAAATTAATTTTTAATTAAATTTTGATAATATTTTCTAGAATTACCCTTTTTACTTGATATATATATACTATATATGCACTGTGTTATTACAAAGAAAACATAGTGTTTTAAAGATAATACAGGGGGATTAAATATAAATAGGTTGGGTAGGTATATAATGTATATAGTATAGAGAGTACAATAGGTAGGTATTATGATGTATAGTTGGAAAATCAATTGCTCACAAAAGTACTGGTGATATCAAAAAGTATTTATTGTTTATTTGTGGTAGAAGAAGAGGTTGGGTATTTTTAGTATTATTGATAATAATTTTACTATGTATAAAATAAAATTATAAAATTCTCAGAATTTTTAATCTTTTTTTCAAATTTAAATAATTAATAACGAGATTTGTAGTCGAATACAATTTCATAGCTTAAATTTTTGTTTTTGTTCACTGGTGTTTTTTAGTTTTAAGGGATTTGAGGTGGGGTAATACAGTAACACTGAAAGGTAAGACGAAATATTAGTAATAATAAATTTTACATTAGTCTAATAATGAAAAGAATAGATTTAATGAAATAAATTAAAGAAGTAAGTACATTTTTATGTTGAGTAATAAAAAGAAGCAAATAAAATAGAGAAATCTCTATAATGAATTTGAAGTTTATGAAAGAAATCATGGGTATTAAAAATTATGGGTTTATTAATAATCGAATTGATTTCGGAATTTTTTTGTATGTTCTTGATTAGTAAATTAGGTAGAATTTTCGTGCTTAATTATACGGTTGCAAGTTTTTACTACATCTTATATATACTAATTTTGATTTTGTCTGAAGTCTTTTCTAACAACAACAATAATAATGACAAAAACAGTTCATTATGAATGAAAGAATGAGAATTGAGAGAATAAAATTAGCTTTTTTTTAAATATATAATTGAAGTAGGTATAGGTAGAAGTAAAATGTAGTGAGAAAATAATATGAGAGCAATGAGATGATGATATTAATGTTTTGTGTTGTAATGTGCATACTTTTTTAAACTGCACCCAAAACTTACTAGATTACCAATGGCATTAGACTAGTATTTTACTAAAATGTTTTTCGAGTAATTGATTTACCAACTTTCTGGCTTATCAATTCATTAAATTATAGTATAAGGAATTGAACCTTTTTATTTAAGTTGTTATACTCTGAAACTGGAAACCGCAAATCTGATACCCTATTGTTAAAACCCGTTAGGGAGGTATATTAATTCTAAAAAAAAGTAAGAAGAAACCATGGACTTCCCAGAACATGATCACTTTTCCAGAACGTCAACAATTTGACGATTATTTCAATCACGTCAATCACTCTCATTTGCAAGCGACAATCATGTGCAATGAAACCAATTGTCGTCATTGACATTTTGGAAAAGTAAGCTTTCATATTTTAATACTTTTCTTATTAAAAGTCTTATTATTTCATTACTCCATTTTTTTCTTACCTGCTCTCTACATCACTCATTCTTGAAATTTTTGACAACTGATTTTATTTTGTACGATGAAAAACTTGTAAAAAAAACCAATCATTGACGTTCACTTTCAATAGCAATGAGTATTCGAAATCATGACACTAGCGTTAAAAAGTATTGCATTCATTACTTTTTCAAATTGTACGTAAATGACGTTCTGGGAAAGGGCCAAATTGCCCCACCTTGCATGTCTCCATTTTTTTTACAATCTCATTATATTTGACGCCCACGCCAAATTTAAAAATGAATTTAACATATTTTTCCCCAAATACTCCAACGAAGCACCCATTAAAGGATTTTCAGATTAAACCGTAATACTATATATATAATATATATATACATATACATTTTGTTTAAGTTAAGCTAAAACATTAGGTTTCAAATACATTAGGTGTTGTAAAATTGCAGTATCGTACTTAATTAAGAATGAAAAGGTTATTCTACTTATGTTACTGTCAAGAGTGTAAAAAAAAGGTGAAGGTATCGTTCACACACGAATGTACGAAAGGCCTATATATGTAAATTGCATTCCAATTTAGGCCGCATATATGATTTATAGATATTAAGCATGTTCGTGGGAGAAAAATACATTTTACACGACTCAAAGAACCGAAACGTGTCATAAACCGTCATAATATAATTCAATCAAAATAATTGTATATGTGTCAACTATATTGATTTTGAACTTGAACATTAATGACAGTGTAATAAATTAATATGTAAATACATTACACGCTAGGTGGCACAATAGGTAGAGTTAAAAAAATAATTAAGAGTACAATCTGGTAAAAAATTAAATAAAATAAAACTATTCTATTTAAGAAGGCTTAGTTCCTGACAATAGCAGTAGTTTTCCACATTTAATGAGTTGATAAGTCAGTAATTTGATAAATAAATACTCCAAATATTGTAGATATTGTAGTATAAGAATGAAAAGGTGATTCTACCTAAGTTAAGAACTACCTAAGTTAAGAACGTCAAGAACGTAAAAAAAAAAAAAAATATGTGTCAATATGCGTCAAATATGCGCCGACCGAAGCGTGCATTTAATTTGGTTTTATAGCTTCTAATCAAGATTTGAAACTTGAAAGACCACTTGTGTGTATGGCTAAAACATAAATACTTTATTGAAAAAAAAAAGTTATAATATTTTAAGTTTGGAAGAAAGTATAGCTTATTTAATCCAGTTAATTGGGATTCTGTTCAAAGAATCTGTTCTGTTCTGTTCAAAACACCGGTTTTTTTCCAAAATTGTGTTCTCTTCAAATTTCGTTATTGTTCTATTTTTTCTTGAATATCAAAATGAAAGATGTCAACTTTTGGAAAAATCGGAATTATGAGTTATTTTATTATTATTTTTGTTTTCTTTATCTAACAAAAAACAATGGGAAAGGAATAAATACCCAAACAAGGTATGTGGAAATATAATAAATTAGGATTCTTCATCGGTTCCGAAAGCCATTTAACTTTTTTTGACTTAGGAACAGATTCTTAGGTTTTAAAGCACGCTCTTTCTTTTGGTAACAGTGTTTCGCTGCCAAACTCGCTGTTAAAACCGTTTCGTAGATATTCAGTGAAAGATTGATTCATAATTCACTTTTTTAAGACTTTGATAGTTATAAAATACCCCAATTTTTCGGATATGGATCATTTTTACATGAAGTTCAATGTCAAAATTGATTAATTTTGAAATGCCCCATATCCCCCTGTATGAAAATTGAACGTTTTTATTATAATATCAGCTGTTTATATATAGTTAATAAAGAGAAAATAGCTTACTGTTAAATTTGGACTGAGGCTCGTAGTGGAAGAATTGAAAACGTTATTAGTAATACTTTAATTACAATAGTTGAAGAAGTTCTAGCTCATAATACCGAAGGTGATGAATTTACTTTGGTTTTTATAAAAACTTGTTTTCTAGCGTTAGAGTAAAATTTTGGTATAATAGTGAAAATAGTCGGATATTTTCCTTTTAATTTTACCGATATGCTTATCATACAGATACGCGTACCTTATTCACTTTATTGAGCGACTTATGTGTGCCTCAAAATAAAACCAAATTAACACGACTTATGCAGAATAATGCTTATGCAGAAATAGAGTATACACACAATGTATTAACAATTTTCAGAATCAAGCCACTTGGTTGTCCACGATGTTGATGCTGTTCACGAAGCTATTGACAAGTATTTAAAAAGTAATATTTATAGTCAGCTTACTTTGATATAACTATGTATGAATATGAAGAGCGAGAAGAGAAGATAAGACAATTTAAGGTTTATTCCAGTGTTGCTAACGATGAGCGAACTTGAAATGTGAAAGTTAAAAAATTTCATGTCGTACATTTTTTTCTGTAAGTACTTTAAACTTGAAATCGCGTTTACTCTAGAACCGAACTGATGGCATATTGAGCTTTTCAGAATTCACCCGACGCAATATCAATTTTTTTCTTTCCTTCAAACTATGAAATCGTATTTTGACTCTTTCAATATTTTTTTTCTCACAAAAATAATAACAAATATTGACAATTAACTGATTAGCTGATGATGTTGTCAATTTTTATTATTTTAAATTATTTAATTACGTAAAAATACATAAGATTTAATTTAACAAAAAATAATAAATCATTGAAAATGTTAAAATTTAAATTTTTAGTAAAAATTTACGACATTGGAAAACCAGAACAATTCACACTAAAATCGTCGACTTTACGTCGTATTTTCGTAATTTATTGACATTTCGATGTCTTATTTTAGAGATATGTCATCTACTACACATGCGTTAATCATAAGCAGAATTCTACATTATGTAAGTACATACAATTAACTAAGTATGCATTTTTTGTTTTTTTTTTTTGCAATTAAAATTTTAACATTTTCAATAATTTAGAACTTTTAGAAATACAGTTAGTTTAGGTAGGTAGGTAGGTATAGTTTAATTGTTGTGCATTAAAAATTGCTGAAAATTCTATAAAATTATTTTTTTTGCAAAATGTTTTTACGTGTGTTTTACAAAGTATATATTATTACTAAATTTTGATAACATGAATATAGAGTGATTATTTTAATTATATATAGAAGTATAGAGAATACAGAGGGAAAAGTGGAAAGTAAATAAAGAAAATCAGAAAAAACAGTTTAGTTGTCATACATTTTGATTGTTTTTTGTGTTTTCTCAAAACAAAAACAAAAAAAAATTATATAATGTATATAAGAACAAATCAAATTTACTTTATAGGAATTTTCAAATTTTTTTAATAAATCAACTTCTATTAAAAAAGTAAAATTTGGAAAAATAAAAATATATTCAATTTTTGGTATTAAAATGACAAATTTTCAAATGTAAACAAAATAATTAATAATTTTTAATACGAAAACCAAAAAAAAAAAAAAAAAAAAATATATCGTGCAAATTGTTTTTTTTTTTTTTTTTTCAAAATTTTAAAATTTTACTTGACAATTAATTTTGGTAGGTAAAAAATTTATTTTCAATTTTCATTTTAAAATAAAAAAAAAAAAAAAAATTATTTTTTTTTTATGTTTGTTACGTATATAAAAAAATTCTTTTTGGGTATAACTTTACATTGGTCTCCTGGATATAAACCTTCCTTAAAAAACATACAGGCTTTGATAGTCCACAACAATTATTACATACGTTAAAATAAAGAAAATGAAACATTTTTAATTAATTACATATTGCTTACCAATGTTTATAAAAATAAAATTAAAAAAATTTATATTTAATTGATTAATAATTTAAAATGAAATATATATTTAATTTTGTTAATAATTATTTAATTTATTGTTAATATAATGTATATATATATATATTTATATTTATATAATCTATTATTGAGCAGTTCAGTTTAAAATTATCGATTAATTGGGTAACTTTATTTAATTTTGCCGAAACAGTGCAGGCTTACATCTATACAATTCAGTGAACCAGAATGCAAAGAGATCCATACTGTGCTAATGTGCTTAAGGCGCAATTAAATATTAAATATCGGATAATATTATTTCTTAAATATAGTTAGTTTAACAAACACGTTTCGAGGAAAAAGAAAAAACCAAGAATAAGGAAAGGACAAGATTAAATTGTTGTAACCCTAAACTGTAGCAGTTGCTTTGACTCTACAAGTAGTTGTAAGATTTTTATAGTTCACTAATAAATTTGACTTAGCAAAGTGAAATAAAATAATTTGTTTGAATGTCAGAGTTCATATCTACTTTGATTTTGTTAAGTGAAATAAAATAATTGAATATCTAAATATTTTTCACATATTTGGTCTGTTGTAATTGTTATATTTTTAAGTAATTAATATTCACATAAACTTTTTAATAACAACTCTAAACGAGATGTTGTATGAAATGTATATTATTATATATTTTTATTAGAATTAATTGTGCATAATTAATCATCATTCAAGGAAGTTAGCAGATAGAACCCGATACATTTCACATTTATTTTCAATTGTATTAATAAATAAATTATTGAATAAATTTATTACATATTATTGAAAAATATATGTAAAAAATGGTATATCAGAGAAAGGCGTTGATAAAAGGAAATAAAACTATATATTTAATAGTTATATGCCAAAACTATGTACAAACAACTAGGCTGAAAAAGCGTCTATATTTGTGTGAAGCATGACTCCCTAAGCCTTATTTAGGGAACTAGAACATTTAAGCAAATTTATATTAGAGGTATTCATGAGTGTTGGTGTATTATTGTACTATTATACATTTAGATTGCACTGTAAAAAAATTATTAATCAACTGGGAGGAATTTCAGATATCGGTTTATTTTATTTTTTCAAACTCAACGGTCCTTATTTACTAAAACGGTCCTTATAAAAAAAATATAATTTTTTATAATAGTGAAAATAGTCGAATATTTTTACAAAACACTGAAGAAGTCAGCAAGTAGTAAACGAAATACGCGTATCTGTATGATAAGCATATCAGTAAAATTAAAAAAAAAATATTCGACTATTTTCATTATTATACAAAAAAATTTACACTAAACCTAGGAAACAAGTTTTTATAAAAAAATTTTATAATTTACTAAAAAATGAAAAAAAAAATTTAATAAGGTTAACTTAAAAAAAAAATTTTTTATTCCTGCATTTTTATAGAATGTCAAAATAGAACAATACAACAGTACAACACCAAATAATAAAACAGGCTAACAAAATTAATAATATAAAAGTTTTACAAGGGCTTTAAAATTTAACAACGATAGACCTTCAGAATATTCCAACTCGTGAACACCACTGTTGTTTTGTGAAAAATAAAAGAGATTGTTTATTTTTTTAATTTGTGGTAGCAAACGTATTAGAAAATGTACGTTTTAACAATCAGTTCCATATATTTTGTACGACACTGTATATGTGTAAAAATAATTATTAATAATTACCTACATAAAACATTTTGTTTTGAAGATAAGAACAATAAACAAAAAAAAAGCATCAGATAACATAAAAAAATAAAGAGAGACGTGAGTGTACGTATTAAAGAGGACTATATCCGAAAGTGGTAAATTTAAATAAAATTTCCCAATCACTATATACCTACGTATATATACTTTATAAATAATTTAGGTATAACTGAACTGAATATAATATTGTTTATATGTTATATGTTGCATAATAATTAAAGCATTTAATAAATTTTATTTATATAATTTTTGTTCTTATTTATTTTTATTTTAATTTTGTTTTTATTTTTTATTAAAGCATTTTTATAATATATACTTCTTAAAAAACATATATACATTTAAAAATAACGTACAAAAATCAAAAAACAAATTTATATTCAATTTAGATTAATTTTTTTTTGTCTTAGTTTAAAAATAGATTCTTTATATATATATATAATTAATATAATCTCTAGAATTAATTTAAATTTAATATTTTTTTTTTAAATTTATTTAATTTAATAACAAATATATATATATTTATAAATAATATAATTCAATATATAAACGCATAATAAATATTAAGTAAAAAAATTTTAACATAAAAACTCAAACAAATAACTTTTAGTAACCAATTTATAATTGTTATTTTTTTTTTTTAACAAAGGGGATAAATAAGTAAATAATAAAGAAAAACTTTAATACAATTAAATATAAATATGTATATAGAACATTAATATATATATATGTATTTTATTTATATAAAATTTCAAATAGTTATTATTGTTTTTTTTTAATACAAAAATATTTTTATGTATATATTTAAATTAATATGATTGTTTAAGGCGGTTTTTTGTTAAAACATTTATATTTAAAAAAAAAAAACAAAAACAAAAAATCAAAATTTTTAATTTGAAATAATAAATTATAAAAAAATTAAAAATTTAAATTGTTTTAGTTTTATTTTGTTAAAAAATATTTGTTCAGGATTTTTAAGGATATTTTAAGGATAGGAAATTTTATTAGTTTTTTATTTGTTTTTTTTTTATTGTTGTATGATTAAAAAATTATATAATTACAGTTATTTTTTTAATTCATATATTTTTAATGTTTTTAATGTTATTTATTGATTTTTTTATATTTGTTTTTTTTGTTTTTGTATGAAAAAATAAATAATAATGATAGGTAATACTTACTCAATAAAGTTTGGGAAAAATATTTTATTGTATTTGCTATATCAATACCAGATGGTGCTGGTTGAGTATTATGTAATAATCGTATATGATATTCATGCAAACATCGTAATTTGGCTTGAACTGTTCGTAATAGAAAATGGAAATAAAATTTTAAGTTAAGTAAATTTTTTTAATAATGTTAGAATGATTATGGTATGATAATGGTTTTATTGTTAAAATTTTATCTAATACTTGTAGTACATTTTAAAAGCAAAAAAAATAGTATTTGGAAAAACTATATTTGTAGCGTTTGAGTAAAATTTGTTTAATTGTTGAAAATAATGAAATATGGTCCTTTTAGTTTAACTAAATATGCTTATCATCTACTACTTGCAGACTTTTCCAATATTTTGTGGTCGACTGAAGAAAAAAATCTGAAAGTGTCTTATTTATCTTTACTGGATAAGTAAATTTGACTTTTATCGCACCTGATTGATTTAATTTCAGTTTAAATAGCATAGATATAACTATATCATATAACAAATCATATTGTTATTATTTATAATATTATTTTTAACTAGAGTGTATGACAGACATGCAAGGGTGGTTTTATTGTTTGTGTTACACTTTTATATATAAATTTAAACAGTGAAGTATATCCATTAACAGGACTTCTATTTCGAATCTCTTTATGTGCCATTATACCATTATTAAGCCTTACTTTGGGAATACTATAACTCTCTTGGACAATATGTTCTACTGTTCTGCTGCCTTGAATCTAAACTTCGTTAAATTTTATTTTGTCTAAATTACTGAACATAAAAAATAAATTAAAAGAAAAACATTCTATAATACTTCTTCTTAGCTAGTTCTGATTTTTTTTTTATTTGTTTTTGTTGAGTCAAGTTTCTATGTTCCATATTTTTCCTGTGGATGTATTGATTTTGTTACAATGACTGCAACTGATCTTGTATACTCTTGAATTTGATCAATTCTTTAGTTGATCTGAAAAGAAGCTTGAGCTAATTGGTTTAAAATACGCGTATCTGAACATGTATGTTAAGCATATTTAGTAAAAATAATAGGAAAATATTGGAATTTTTTTATAAATTAATAAATATAAATAAATGACTAAAGATGGTCTTAGAAATATACTGTTATAATAAAATTATAGTATGACGAAAGTGATTTTATAGTTTAATGGATTTGAATTACATTACTAGTGTTGTGAAGTAATTAGCAGTTTCTAAAAATGTTTATAAACTGAATTTTAAAGCAATTTATTTATAAAATTATTATAAAATAACAATATGGGAGTTATAAAACATTACTGAGTACATCAGTATTAACTGTACTCTTGCAAACGAGCTATTGGAAAAAAATGGAGAATGAATCCACGCATTGGCTATATACAACTGGCTATATACAGACTGGCTACATACAGCAGTTGTCAGGCCTGTACTAATGTATGGTGTCGTGGTGTGTTGGACGGCACTCAACACAGGTACAAACCTCAACCTCCTTGTAAAAGTTCAATGATCAGCCTCCATCTGCATAAGCAGAGCACTTAGAAGAACTTCTTCTGTCCATGGCAAAGAAATGGCATCTAGAACTGCAATCAGGCTAAAAGCCAATTCCCAGTAGAAACCACAATTAATTGGTCTCTCTTCTATTATGGAATACAAGGAATTTATTTCAGAGAACCTAGATCTGACTCTTATAGGGTACGTCTTTGAGAGATCATATCAAATCGATATTCCGTCTAGGGAAAGTTGGAAGAGTAGCACGGTTCTAAACAAGGAACACGTACACCTCTACACTGATAGTTCAATGTTGAATGACAGAGTATGGGGTGGACTCTACTTGGAAAACCTGAATATAAGTCTATCCTTCAGCCTACCAAGACATTGTAGTGTGTTTCAGGCTCAGACTGGCTAGGATCCAGCGTATTATCTGTTAGAAATATCTGTATACTCACAGACAGTCAGGCCGCAATTCAAGTACTGGAGTTGGTAACCATCAACTCAAAAACCGTGTTGGCTTGTCGTAGTTCTCTGGACGAACTAGCGGAACTGTGCCCTGGCACCCATCGTTCTCTGGACGATGGGTGCCAGGGCACAGTGATATTCCGGGTAACTGCATGGCAGATCTACTTCCGAGAGAGGGCACTATATCAGAAATCCTTCCGAAAAAGAGCAATCTGGGTGCACCTCTTGCCACCTGTAATTTGATGCAATAAAAGCAACATCGATACATTAAGAAATTTATTTTCATTAATTTTTGTTTTTGTTTCAACCAAACAAATCTATATTTAATATTTAAAAAAGATATATAAGATAATTTTTGTGGAAGCGTTTCCAGTATTTGTTTTATTCCACGTTATATTTTTAAAAACAAACAATATCGTAATGTGCGAAATGGACTAATTTTTTTTAGATATGTCATGAAATAAAAATGTGTAAATTAAATAGTGGTGTAAATTAAAAAGTGGTGTGAACATCGAAGTCAATAATACGCTGTTGTAATATTTTAATTTTATGCCACCATGAACATATAAACTGTATGATAATTCACACATTGACTAAACTAATACCATAATTATTGTATTGCTCATCTATGTGGTAGTGATTCCAAATTGGCGTATGGAGTAAAGCTGTGAAACAAACCCGTAAAATTGATGAATATAGAATAAAATGTACACTAGTATTTCGAAAATGGAATAAAATATAGGAGCAAACAGGTTGAATATGTGGAAAGAGTGTCTATTAAAACCCTAGAATCTATTCTAGGATAAAAAAAAGTGGTAAAATGAATGTCATTTGACATAAAATAATACTCAGACGACGATATAATTAACAACATATGCAATTTTTGTACTGGAACCTTGTATTTTTCAACATTTTAAGGTCAAGCTGGTTCTTAGCAATGCATTATTGATACCATGTAAATAGATAAAAATACAAAAACCTTTTTGGGCTTAATTAACTAAATTTTTTTTTTCTTAACTGTGATAAGAAAAGAATCTTGAAATTCTAAGCGAGTGATATGTAATTTAACTTGTTGAAATGGTGAATGTGTCTACATTTTTGCTTTTAAATTTTTGTATAAGTATTTAGCGCAGTACTAACATTTTACTACATATAGAACGTAAATTATGAATGAAAAATAGAAAAAAATCAATAAAAAATTTATGCCCTGACCTGGATTTGAAACCAGAACATTAACATTCATAATCAAATAACATAACCACTACACCCATTTCGATCGCCTTTAAATTTGAATTGTACATTTACTAAAGAACAGCAGATTAGTTAGAGACTAAATATTCAAAATTTCGTTAACATGGTAGAGTAGGTACATAGAAGTGACAATTCCAGTTGTTTCTGGAAAACCAATTAGAACTTATTTTTGCCATTTTGATACCACAGCTCGTTAGTATAGTTTATTATATTTCATTTCAGAAATAACTGCTGAGTTAAAAATAGCTCAAAATTAAAAATCATGTAAAAAATAATTTGAGAGATTAATTTAATAGGTAAAAACGTATGCCTAAATGTAAATATAAAAATCAATTTTATTTATTTTATTACATTCATTAAAATCTAATTATTTGTTACAATTTAATGTAATCATAATTTTCCGTTTTTTTAGTATTAAATTTGGCAAAAATTAATCATCTAGATCTAATGACATTTCAATAATGAAATAAAAAAATTTTTCCAACCAATTTATTATTTTCTTTTAAGGTAGAAATCTACTAAATCATTCTTAAAAATAGAATAAACAAAATTATACAGGGTATTCCAAGCATAACATAAAATATGGTAATGGTACACATAATGAAGTGGAAATAACTATATTGTTTTAAAATGTAGAAGATTTTATCGATATATGTAGGTAGATGCATCCGGTGTTTTGAAAGACAAGTAGGAATAGGTATACTGATATTTTCTATTATTAGACCTGATAATTTTTAGTTGATTACAAATAGGAGATCATTATTCTATGTTATATAATAGGAAAGACAAATTAAAATTAACTATTGCGCTAAATGAAATATAAATTCAAATAAACTAAGTCTGTGGATTAACAGGTATGCATACTAACCAGTTTTAAATAACTTATACATTATTAAGTGATAGTCATTTACTTTAAATTTATATTTTAATTTATTTACTTCTACAAATGAAAGAAGTATTTTTCTATAGAAAAATCGATATTATTATAATCAAATAATATTACAGTAAAAGAGAGGAAATTTAACTTTAATTAAAATATAAAATAATTGGGAAGAGCTCATATTATGGTATTCAAAATAATGCGAAAAGCTTACTAGTAGCAAACTTCCCTGAACAATGAGAGCTATCCTGCATACCATTGAAGAATATCCCGAGTGTGATCACAAAGTCAGGTATCCTTAAGGACTCAGAGGACTTAACCAGCACTAACAAACACGGGTAATCACAATAAGCCGATTTGCAGAAACCAGACCAACATAATAACTGTAACAATCTATTTTCACAGTTCTATGGTGAATCATAGATACGTTCGTCAATATAGTGAAACTTGCAATTGTTTCAAATAAAATCAATACAAAAATCAAGTTCCGGTTTCAGTACCTTTAATTTGGTTGGTTTCTGATCTACCTCTAAATTAACTGGGTAAAATATGAACTTATTAATAGAATGTTGTTATTGCGAAGTAAATGCAACAGCTTAATTCGTTTTTCTATTTTTTTTGTATATCAAAATTTATAATTTAAATTGACCATTTTATGATCGGAATTCCTAAAACAAAAAATTGGTAAGTTTTTTTTCAAATTTTTTTTATATATTATTTTTAAGTATAATCACACAAAAGTTAGAATTATATTTCTCATTTAAAATTAGATATCTATCTTAGACCTAGAATTTCAATTTTATTTAAAATCTTACTTTAACTGCATTTATTATTTCTAATTTATACAATTAATAACATAATTGAAAACACAAATAACAACTTTTCTAACATCGACATCGTTACGATAAATAACATCCCAATCGAGCTAGAATTTAGTTTTAGTTATATGAGTTGTTGGCTTGCACGAGATTTGATAAAGAAATCAGGCATAGAACAGAAATGGCAAAACGCTGAATTTGGAAATATAGAAAAGCACTCTGCAATCGTAATATTAAAATCAAATAAACCGATAGCGTTACTTAAAGTTGTATGTTTGGTTAGTAGTGTGTATGGTAGACAATATCTACTTAAACAGAATCTCAAACGTTGAGGCTTACAAAATGATAAAAATTATATATAGGTAATTGAAGTCATTGAACGTAGAAAAGCAAGTCATTTTGGTCATACAATGAGGATTAAATAATACCAACTGCTCCAATTATTTATCCAAGCAAGCAGTAAAAGCAAGCGAAAACACACATGATGTCCTACCTAAGAAACATCAAAAACTGAACTGGGTTGAAAACAATAAGAAAATAGTTTTTCAGATGATGTGATAAATTTTCTAAAATAGTCGAAAATATTCATCGGTGTGTATAAATAAAAAATATCCATTTAAGTAATCGCTTCTTATAGAAGTGGATAGGATACACTAGTAGAGGAAGAAGAAAAAAAATAATTTTACCTACCCCATACAGAAAAATTATAATATTTGCTTACAACCTAGATAATAATTACACATAAACATATTTCTATATACATACATATATGAATATAAAAAATAATATAACTTACAAGCCGCTGCTCTAGTGCCCATGTTTATGAGCTGAACCTTGAAACTTCCCGTCATTTGTTTAATTTATTTTCTATAGTCATCAGCATGCTAAA
Source organism: Argyra leucocephala (assembly GCA_963942445.1). NCBI lineage: Eukaryota > Metazoa > Arthropoda > Insecta > Diptera > Dolichopodidae > Argyra > Argyra leucocephala. Next base: position 137,795,173 of record OZ012677.1, read on the forward strand.
ATATATATTTTGGTATTTAAATAGAAAATAAGAAAAGAAAAATAAAATGAAACCGACAACAGTTTCAATATATTACAAAAAAAAAAAAAATCCAATATCACCTTACTGATTACTATACATAAAAATTCAGAAATAAATTTAAAAGAAGAAAAAATAATTCTATAATAATCAAATTTTACGTCATTAATGTAATAAAAATTTCAAATTTATATATTTTCAATAAAAACAAACCAAAAAAATAACTTAACATTATAATTTAAATGTGAGTTAACAACTGCTTCGATTTACAACCTCTCCTTATTCAAATTCCCAAAATATATAAAAAGGACATTCAAATTGTGCGTGTCAAATCATTTAATTTTTTTTTTTTTAACAACATTTCGGAAAAATCAAGGTAACAATAAAGAAATCCTTGTTTATACATTAAAAAAAAAATTTCGTCCTTTTTGTTTTTTTTTTTTTGTGTACCCCAACCTGTTCTCTTATACAACACATAAACACCTTTTCATTCACAAAAAAAAAATTTCTTTTATATTCATATTGCATGTTCTTCATTCATAAAAACGATTATTATTTTTTTCGTTTTGTTTTTTTATTTTTATTTACATCCGGACCGGGATCTCTAAATGTATATCAAAGAATCAACAAAGAAATGAAAACAGTGAGATAGTTTAGAAAAAGGATATTAAAAGAAAAAATTAAAAATTCTATAATAGTTATACATATTTTCTTGTGAAATGAATTGAAATAGAAAGTAAATTTTTCTATTCAATAGGATTGTGTGTGTGTGTGTATGTGTATAAAGAAAAGAATTTATTTGAATGTATTTGTTGCAGTAACAGTTGTTTTTGGACTAAATATGAAAATAACAAAAATAAAAACAAATATAAAGATAAAAAAAATCCTATGAACTAAATGGTTTGTGGGTTGATGATGCAACAGCTCATTTTGAAGTATTAAATAGATTTTATATATTTGCGATGCTCAACAGCTGATGTTGAGATGAAAAGTATCTATATTTTGAAACTAGGTCGCATGTGCAGATTTGTTGTTGTTTTGTTTTTTTTTTTAGTTTTGTTGTCATTACAAATCACACTATGAAATTGATGCTGAGTAGGAAAATTATACAATTTTTTGAGAGGGAAACTTTTATGAAAATATAAAAAATACAGTTTCAAGAAATATAAAGATTTTGTCAAATTGTGTTAAATAATTATTGTTGTATTGTAAATAAAACGTTCATTAAGTCCTGAATAGAGTAAATACAAAAATACAAAATTTAATTTTTTTTTTAAATTTGTCCTGATATGATTGTATAAATTATATACATATAATGTATTAATTAATAATTAGAACAGTTTTTTAAAACTTGACGAAGATCTAATTTGGAGATGTTTGAAAGGCTTATATGGCTTGAGCCGCACGTGCTATCAAACAATTATTGAGAGGACTTTAAGCTTATTGTCGTTATCAATAGATCGAATTAACCTTTTTTTCTCGATGTATTGATTATACTTATACAGGCAGATTATTACTATATAATAATTTACCAGAATGATTTAATTGTATAAATAACTCATTTTGTGCCAGAATATCATTTCAGTATATTTCCTTTAGCAAAGTAAAGCACTAGTATTCGCCCGTTCCTTGAAATTTTGAACAGTTTTCCATCATTTTAATTTATCGTGGACATTATGGCTTTTATTGATTTATCTTAAGCAATAACCTCATACGTGTAATAGTTTATTTAGAAAAAAAATTTAATTTAAGTCAGGAATGTTGCGGCAATTCGATAAAGTAAAATTTTTGAGTTGAAATGACTTATATATGGGGTAAAATTTTAAATTGAAATTTCTAAATGTATAAATTAAAAAAGTTTGAAAAAAAATAATTGAATTCGCCTAGCCAAGTCTCTTTTTAAATATCTATCATTTGAAAGAATAATAATAGAAATTGGTTTTGAAATGGTTCAGATATTTGTACCGTTACCGTATTGTTTTTAATTTACGGATTCAATATAATTGACTTAAATTTATTAGGTAGAAAATTGTGATTTTATTTACCGTAAAGTTCTGAATATAATACCACAGTAGTCTAATTAGAAAATGCCAATATTCTGAAAAAGTTATAAATCTAATTGGTATATTCAGGTACTCTAATTGGATTTTTACACCGGGTACACTATTCGGAAAGCAACATATAGATATGATCGTTACCTATCCATACATATGATAGATTCTGCACAGGTAGTAATATTAAAGTAAAACCAATTAACACAATTGGTTTAGTAATAGATAACATGAAAATGATTTTAGTAACATCCAATATCGAAATTGTTTGAAATTAAGTTTCGATAAATATAAAATCTAATTACTGTAAATAGAACTAAGATAATGTATATTTCAGGTTTTTGTTGTATTTCAAGATTTTCGATGTTCATTGATGACATTTTTTTTGTTATAAGTATTCTATAATGCTAGTATTATCATCAAATAAATATTTAATATAATAAAATATATATATTATATTATATATAAAATCGTATCCTGTAGAGATGAGATGTATATATATTCCCTGATCTATATTTTAAAAGAAAACCCCTTCACCGAATTTCATAGGTCCGTTATGAATACTGCACAGAGTACTTGTATAAATATACTTATATAAATACAATCGAATGCATTGCCTTGTGTAAATACAATAGTATAATATAATATGTATTGGTTTGTTCATGTAAAGCTTGAAGTGGTTTAGTGAATATATGTGGCAACTTTCTTTCACGTAGCAATAAACTTAGCTTTAAGCGAAATTTTACTTGAATAATAAATAAAATAGTAGTGTAAGAAGTCCATTCAAAAGCAAAGGTCGTTTTATTTTCCAAGAATCAGTTAGAATAATAATGGCTTTGTAATATTTGAATTATAAACATATGAAAATGAACCATTTCGATCTAAATGTGCCAGTTTTCGCAACCCACTGCCATATTACTGTTTCCGATTATATAGTTCTATTCCATTCACAAATTTTTACTTTTTGTAATTGAATTGACAATAAAATGTGTTTAGCAAATCAATTTCAAAAAACAAACTAACTGTGTATTTCTCAAGAGTGTGAGCAAGCAATTGAAATGTTCATTCCGACATTAGAAGAAATTTGGTTCTGATTAGTTTGATTCATCTATGTGTATTTTGTTTTTTTCAACAATAATACATTTTCAATTAATTTTAAAATTTAAATTTTCAGGCATTTTTTTTTTTTTTCGAAGAAATTCCCATCCCAATAATGTTATTAAGTTTCGCTCGTGGCCTACATGTAAGTAAGTATATGTATATCGTTTGTTTACAAAACGAAATTTACTGTCCTAATAGCAACAACTGCTGAACAAAAAGTAAAATTTTACCTTAACGCAGCCTACATTTATTTTTTGTTTGTTTTTTTTTTTTTTGTTATAGAGATTTTCATTTTTATATTTTTCTCATAACTGTAACCTAATATGTTTGTGCTGATTTTGTTGTTGTTATTGTTGTATTTTAATAATAAAGCTTTTTGTTGTATTTAGATTATATATTTTCAATATAAGACAAAATGGTTGCTCTTAAAGGATGATTTTTTTTTTTTTTATTACATTTCATATCAGGATCAAAAATTTTCTGTTATATAATCACATTTTATTTAATTTCTTGTTGGGTGAAAATTTTTTGTATTTCAATAGATTTTTGTCAAATTAAATTTAAAAAAGAATAATTAACGAATATAATTATTATAAATAATTATATTTGTTTAATTTAATTTTTTGAATAAAAAAATTTTTGTTTTAATTTTAACTAGTTAAAGGAATTCTTTAAATTTTAAAATTAAATATTTGATTTTTTTTTAGGGCGCAATTTATTCTTACATAACTTGTTAGGAAAATTTTTTAATATTTAAAAATTATTATATTTAACAACACTTTACACTTAATTTTTAATTATATTTTTTTCTTAATAATATTATATTTTATTAATAAACTTTTATATATTGAATTAAATATTTTTCAATTTGACCAACACCCACAAATTTTTCATTTAGTTTTTAAAAATAAAAAAAAAACTTATATTTTAACTATTTTTAATACTTTTTTAAATATTTTATAAATATTTATCAATATTTAAACAATTTTCAATAATTTTTACCTCAAAAACAACACTTGAAATATTTTAATTTAATTTTTCTTTTATTCTTCGAACAATGATACTCAATTAAAATAACAAACTTCAAGATGTCTACCACTTAAAAATAGCAAAAACAATAAAGATAAAAATTAGTTAGAGAATAAAATTTTTATTTTTTATTATTTTTTTTTTGTCTTTCAAATTTTGTCTCCTATATTTAGAACTTTATTCCTCGAAATGAAAAATTATATTGCTAACTTGGACTATGCGTACATCTTTATGAACCCTAGCTAAAAAATTCCTTTTTTAAAAATTTTCATATTATACATACATACGAGCTATAAAATATTGAAAAATATTTCTATACATTTATAATATAACAGTATAGTCAATAATATCAGTTATATCTAAAAGTATATATATAGATATATAGCAAAATATTTCTTTATCAAATTAGAAAAAAAAAAACAAAAAATAAACAATGTGCAAAACTGAACCGTTGTTGTGTATTTCCACCCCCATATGATTCAATGAAAAACTCAGAAGCAAAAACAAAAATAAACAACAAAAATAATAATAAAAAAAAAAACAAATATAGAGGACATGAAGTATAAATAAAATGATAACAAAATGAAAATCAATAAATCGCCGCTGTACATAAACACACACACACACACGCACATTAAAAAGAAAAACCAAAAACAATTATGTTAAAAAGAAACATGTGCTACATAACAACACGTGAAAAATCAGCTGACTACAAAGCAACAAGTGTAAATTATATTTTCTCTACTCTATTAAAATAAATTATAGTGTTGATAAACATAAAACATATGAAAAATGAAAAATGAAAAATGAAAAATGAAAACGAAAAGAAGAACAAAGGGGAGAAAAAATTCTTTGTAGGTCAATTTATATCAATTGTTTTTTTTTTTTTATTATTTGTTGCTTGTTATTTATGATGTGTATGTATGTGTTTTCAAGTGTTTAGGGTGGACATACACGAATGATTATGAATGGAATGCAAACACCTGTTGTTCATTTGTTTATAAACATTTTGCAGAAATTTAATTTTCTATGATTTTTTCTTCTTGTTTTTTCTGTTTGAATTACAGCTTTTTTTATTTTTTAAGCTTTCATTGAACCATTTTTTAAAGTGTAAAATATATGAATATGATAAGAAAAATTATAATGTATGTAAAAAATTAAAAAGATAAGGTGTGGAATTATAATATCATTAATAATAATTAATAAAGATAATATTGTTTAGCTGTAGTAAAATTATATTAGCCGAACGGATGTGGTGTAGTAGTTATGTCCTCTTACTACTATTCACATAATGAGTTTGAGTCAGGGTTAGATTATGAAAGTTAAATTGAAGTTATTTCATTTTTATTATTCCTATGTAGATAATATACTTAATGTACACAACATATGTGTTAATTGATAAATTAAATATACTCGATAAAAATGAGTCATTTTATTTTATACATTGCAGTACCATTCTCGATATGCGAAAAGGTTGCTCTAGCTAAACTATTTTTTTTTTTTTTCCTATTACTCCGCATGGTAGCATAGGGCTTCGATAGTGAACCTCCATTCCTCTCTGTTGAGTACTACTTCCTTAATATCGTCCCAGGTATAATTGTTGACTGTTAATTCTTGATCGATTGTGCGTCTCCATGTGTTGTATGGTCTGCCGGGTCTCCTTTGTCCTTGTGGATTCCACTCTAGAGCTCTTCTTGCTATATCACTTTCTGATTTCCTTAGTGTATGACCTATCCATTTCCATTTTTTCCTATTTATCTGTCTGTTGATAGGTTCTTCTCCAGTTATCATCCATAAATCCTCGTTGCTAATTCTTGCCGGGCAGAATATTCTGCATATAATTCTCAAGCACTTGTTGATGAATACTTGTAGCTTCTGTTTGATTCTGACCGAAGTGAGCTATGTTTCACTGCCATATATTAATGTTGACTTAACACATGCTCTGAATATTGTTAGCTTTGTTGTTCTCGATATTTGGTTGCTCCGCCATATCTTCATTAGGCTCCCAAATGTTCTTCTTGCCTTATTTATACGGCTGTTGACATCTTCTGTTGCACCTCCTCTTGATGTTATAATGCTCAGGTAGTTGAATTCTTGAACGTATTCTATCTGTTGTCCACTCACTTTTATTGGCTCACTATAACTATTGTTTGTCCTCATTGCTTTGGTTTTCTCGATATTTAATTCCAGTCCCGATTTCTTTGCTTCTTCCTGTAATCTGTTGACTTTGTTCTGTAGGTCCCTTTGATTTTTTGATATGAGGCATACATCATCTGCGTAATCTAAGTCTTCTAAGTTTCCGAAGAGATCCCATTCTATTCCGTTTATTCCAGTGCAAACTTCTCTTAGAATGTCGTCTAGTATTGTGTTGAAGAGAAGTGGAGATAGTGGACATCCTTGTCTAACTCCTATATTGGTGTAGAATGGATCACTGATCTTACCTCTGTGTTGAACTGTTGTCTCTGCATCTTCATACATCGCTTTGATGATGTTGATGATTTTTTCAGGAACTCCCTTCTTTGTAAGTGTTCTCCATATTGCGCATCTCTTGACTGTGTCGAATGCTTTCTTAAAATCTATGAATAGTAGATATAGTGGGGCATTCCATTCTACTGATTGTTCAACTATGACCCGTAAAGTATTTGCCTGGTCTACACAGCTTCGGTTTGGTCTGAAACCTGCCTGCTCTTTCCGTAGTATTGGTTCTAGTACTTCTTCTAATCTTTTCTTTATAATAATTGCTATTATCTTATGAATAGTATTTAGAACCGTGATTCCTCTCCAGTTGCTGCAATTTGCCAAGTCTCCTTTCTTAGGTATCTTGACAATCATTCCTTTCTTCCATGATAATGGTATATTCTTCTCTATCCATGCTTTCCTGATGTGGGGTTCAATTGTTTTTGCGAATAAGTCAGGGTCCAGTTTGGCTATTTCTGCTGGAATTCCATCTTCACCTGTTGCTTTGTTGTGCTTCAGGATATTGATTGTAGCTTTGATTTCTTCTATATTTGGAGCTTGAGTAGATATTGGCAGTCCCTCAGCTGGGTAGATATTTGCATTGTCTCTGTTTCTTTTGTCTGCTTCAGTATTTGTAATTTCTTCGTTGCTCAGTTCTTGGAAATGTTCTCTCCATCTCTTTAATTGATCCTCTAAGTTTGTGATGAGCGCACCATTTTTATCTTTAATTGGTTTGTTTTGTTGTTCCGGTTTGTTAAGTTCTTGATTATGCGATGCAATTCTCTCAGGTTATGTTGCTGTGCTGCTTTTTCTGCTTCTCCGGCTAAATTTTGTAGAAATTTCCTTTTATCTCTTCTTGCTGCTCTTTTTACTGTTTTCGCTATTTCTTCATATTCTCTTCTTGATGCCATCCTGTTGTTTATCATTTTCTTCATTTCACCTCTTCTTTTAATCAAGGCCCATGTGTTATCGGTTATCCAGATTTTTCTTTGTGGTTGTGAAATTCCAAGATTTTGTTCGCTTGTTTGGTTGTAAATTTCCAGAATCTCTTCCCAAGTGTATTCTCTGTTATTTCTAATATTTTCTCGTAACGCCGTAACTATGTCAGCTCTTACTTGCGGATTTTTTAAGTTGTTTATATTTATTTTCTTCTTTCTATTTCTTCTGCCTCTTCCTTGTTGGCTTAGTTTCATTCTGAAGTCCCCAGTTAGTAATTCATGATCGCTGTGTATATCTGCTCCCCTTCTATTTCTCACATCTAACATTGATTGTTTCCACTTCTTGCTGATGCATATGTGATCTATATGATTTCTTGAGATCCCGTTTGGTGTTGTCCATGTGTATTTGTGGATATCTTTGTGTGGAAATAGACTCCCTCCAATTGCTAGGTCGAAAGTCTGACACAACTCTATCAATCTTTCCCCGTTGTTGTTTCTTTCTCTTCCTAACCCGTGTTTGCCCATTATCTCCTCAAGTCCATTGTTGTTAGATCCTATTTTCGCATTCCAGTCACCCATTAATATTATGATATCTCCCCTATTTATGAGTGCTAACGTTGTTTCTATTTGTTCGTAGAAGTCATCCTTAATATGGTCTTCAGCGACATCTGTTGGTGCATAAACTATAATTCTTATTAATTAACATTGTGATATAATATATATATTATTTATTTATTTATAGTTGGTTAAAGTTAACAAAAATAATAACCAATAACAGCAGTACCTACTAAGGCTATTAATGGATATCGACTGAAACAATTTATATAGTATATATGTTTTTCTCGAAATGTTGTTTAAATTTTTCTAAATAAGGATATTGTGCCACCAATATGACGATCTAAATTTTTTTATTTATTTAGATATAGTTTTATCCAGTTGATAGATACGTAATTTGGGATTTTTAAACACTAAATAAAACTTTACCTTTATTGCCATCTAGTCTACTAAGATTGATAAACGAGGTTATTCTGGTTTATATATAAATTCAGAATGTTTTCTGTTTATTTTTGCTCAAGACTTGATCCTATATCAAATATCATCCTTACCGTAATTGTTATAAGACTAGCTTAAAAGTTTGAATTTCACTGAGTGATTTTGTAGTATTTTTGTTGTTGCGAAACTGTAATACAAGCCCCGCTCAAGATACAGGCGAGCAAGGTCCCTTGCCTGGTGTACCAAAACTGCTGCCATTACATAGTGCGCTGAAATTTCTTAAATATGCCAACCAACATATCGAAAATTGTGAAAATATTATTGAAAATTTATTTTTACTTCTGTGTTAGTAGTTAAATTTAATACTAGAGAATTATTTGATTAGAAATCACAATTCAAAACTTTATCAATACAGTTAAATAGAATCACAGTCTTTCGAATTTGGAAATTTTACATTTCTGATCATAGTATGCAAATATCAATTCAAAAAGAAAGCTTTTGCAAATTTGAATTTTTACCCTTATTTTAAAACTAGATCCTAGATGTCTATGATTTTTATCTGAGTATATGTAGAATTTCTAATATGATTTTTTGGAAGAATATAGAATATCTGGGTTCGAAAAGGCAATCGAAAGTGCTAAAGCTATTGTAGAAAAGCTTGACGGAGGCAGAAAAGGCAGTTTGATTATGAAGCTGAGGATGAAATTACACACACAATCCTCAGCAAAAATTTAAAATTCATAATTTTTATGTTATTATAGACCAATGTTTAGTAAGTAAAAAAATGTTTATTAAGTTTAAACTATATTTAGGAAGAGTCATTAAAAAGTTTGCCTAGGGCGCCATTTAGTCTTGAGCCGGCCCTGCTGTAATGTCTTGACATTTATAATGAATCTTCCATATGCATTTTTTCATGGGTTTTCGTTATTCTTTTAATTTGCGGCTCATAATGTTTTAACTAATTAACTTGTTTTGAAATCTCTATTCTTTTTTACTTATGCTTTGTCTTTACAACCATCATTTAATTTAATTAGTAATATTAAGTAATTAGCTTTTTATTATGAATATTGGTGATTTGTGGAGAGTGAATCCATTGATCCATTCTATATAGTTATTTCTTATTATACCAAAGCCGTATTATCCTATATTGATTTTAATACAGTTTTATATCATTAATTTGTTTATCAGTGTTAGTCCTGATGTAATCCATATTAACCAATATAAGCTATTTTTTATACCCTAGATGTTTATTCTAATTCTGATATACATTAATATTACATTGTTAAGGCTACAAAAGGGCAGTTTCTTTCCTGGTAGTAAAAGTCGAGTGTAATGATTTTCATACTTTGTCGTAAATTCTCGAGTATTCGTCATTAGCTTAATATTCGGCAGTGTTCTTTGATTTGTATACAATTTTGATTTTAACCACTTGTCGGTTGTGGATGGTTTTTATTATAATAATCTTGATGTAATGTCCGTATCGCTGTATCATCTGCAGAGGTGGTAGTATTTTCTATTGTTGGTAGGGTATATTAGGAAAAGTACCAGCTCCATCAAACTCCCTTACGATGGTTCCACTCTTATTAGCCTTGTTTTAGAAGACAAATCCCCAAATTTTACCATTAATTTACGAATGGTCACACTTTATCAAACGCCTATATATGTGACATTTAAAAATACAATAGAAATCTTTTATAGTGAATTGTTTATTAACTGTGAATTTGTTGAATTATTGAATTATTTTCCTGGAACCAAAACTGGTATTGGAGTATTATCCTATTATATGTCAGTATCGGGTTCAGTCTTGTTGAAGTTATTGGTTCGAACAATTTAAAACTAGCAACAAGCTAACTGGTATGTACGATTCCACTGGTATATGATTTTAACATGATTTTGGCAGCAGAATTTTTTGTGATTTTTTGAATTCTTTGGAAAAATAAAATGTTCCTATTGAGGCATTAAACATATGTGTTTTGTATTTTATAGTTAATGGCGGAATTTCTTTTAATATCTTTCCAGTTATCTTGTCGTGTTTTGGCTCATTTTTTTGGTCAGTGTAATTTTTCATTATTAGTATTACCTCCCCCTTCATTATATTAATTCACTTTTATGATTGGCACATCTTGTTGAAGTGGTGTTGCAAGAAAGACTATTATTTATTTTTATTTCATCTGGTATTACTGATGGGTATGGTACGAGTATTTACAGAATTCTTTACGTATCCCTGAAACTAAGGCTAAGCAAATTTTGTATCATAATAAACTTTCGCTCAATCACTACGTCGCTAAAATTTGATCTTTTAACATGAATTAAAGTTGTAGATGCGCAAAATCACCTTGACACTTCATTATAAGACATAACATCTTATCAAGTCATTAACTCTTGTGGTATTACTTTTACATCTACACATCCTTTTCAATTTAGATTATGTTAAACCTATTCCGGTCGTTTAGTATGATTTTGAAGAAACCTCGAAATCACAAACATATTATATTATCTCTACCATTCAAATCGTACTGTCTTATTAATAAATAATTTTAAAAATCTGATTGAATTCGTACTGTCTCTGTACTGAGTAAATAATTTACAAAATATTTATTTATTTTTTAAAATTAATGCAATTTTTGTGATGATTATTTTATTCAGCTCATGAAAATCAAACATTGTTGTAATGTCAACTAAAAAAAATGTTAATTTAAATAAATTGAATGCAAATTGAAATTTTCAAATTTTTGTAATAATTACTAGCAATACAACTTGGCTCACATTAATACAACAATGCAGGAGTGGAAATTTGAGATGTGAATAAATTAAATTCCCTTTTCTACATTTTTTTTTTTATATACAAGAAAAACTATTGAATTTTATGTTTTATTATGGGATGGTTGAATATTGAAAGTCTTAGAATAAAATTGAGTGTATGCATGTATGTAAGTATGTTAGTAAGTGATATTATAGTAAGAAAATTGTTGTAATTAAACGCCTCCGTCGCCAATCTAATATTGTAGATAGTTTAGTTTTTTGTTTGTGTTTTGTTTTATTTTGAAAAGTTCGTTTTAGAATTAAAAAAAAAGTAAACATAAATTAAAAACAAGAAAATAAAAAATAAAATTATTCTGCTGAAATTAGTTCATTAGGACAAACCACGGTAAATTTACGATGACTTAGAAATACATTTTGTGAGAGTGCTAAGTCTCTTATGATTGAGTGACGATATGTATATAATATTGCATTTTGTTGTGCGATTTTTTGTATATATACATGAAACGAAGAATATGTAAATTGTGACTCTAAAGGTTACGAACTGGAAAGAAAAAAGGTTAATATTTTTAATGTTTTATTTTTTTTTTGTTTGTTTTGTCTTAAAATTGGATTTCCATTTTTTGTAAACAAAAATTTTTAACATGAAAATAATACAGAAAAATTAGAAATTTTACAAAAAAATTATTAAATGATTAGTGTAATATAAACAAACTATTGAGTTAAGCTATATCTCAAAAGAGCTAGGTAGATCGTACAGAGTTTATAATTTACAAAAACGTTTTAATTATGAAAATGAGCAAGGAATAATTTATATGCGCCGGTTGATTGAGATCTTTTTTTTTAAACGTTCTCTTTATTTTATTATAATTTCTTAATTCTAAACAAAACAAAACGAAATTCATCTTATAATTATTACAATGTACATGACTAGTTTAAATACCAGTTCTCCCATTTAAATTTAATAATGATTTGTTAATATTATATTATCTATTTTAATTATTTTTTTTAGTTTCAGCGTAAATTATTCTATGTAATTTTACTTTAATAAATTGATTTACAGTACATATTGGAAAAAAATTGCGGCCAAAAACCATTTTTTTTATTTTTACTTTTTATAATTAACTTACACCAATCTTAACCTAAATATTACAAACTAGACTTAAAGTAACTACTCTATTCTATTCTAGCTTAACCTACGCATTTCCGAAAAATAAGGATTTTTGTTTATTAATTGTGCAGAATAAGGAATAAATTTATCAAATACAAATATTTCACAATTGTTTAAATTAAAAGTGTTTAAGTCTAATGGAAGGTTTTTATTCGATGCGTGCCTTTTATAATGGTAAATAATAGTTACATAGGTACTATTTTCTATATAATTATGTTTGTTTAGAAATACATATGCCTCAGGTGGAATGAATCCCGAATCGAGTGTATTTAATATGTATTGATCTGATTCATACCATGGGTGAATTATTAGTGGATTTTCTGTTGATGTACTACTTCTTTGAATGTGATTACGTATGAGACGAATGATGAAATTATCGATTCTTATTATTTTTGCATTTTGCATGACACAATGAGCTCTGTCACTGGAGATTTTGTAAAAGATTTTGGCCATTAATAAAATAACAGTTCTCTTTAATTTAATTTGACATTGACAGTAACTTCGGTAGAACTACTTTTTCGTACTTAAATACGGTACTGCAATTTGCAAATTTATCAAATTCCTGACATTTATCGATTGGAAAAATACTATTATTGTAGGGAATTAAAGCCTAGAGAAAAATTAAATTTTAGTTTAATTTTATTTAAGTTACCAAATTACTCTCAATTATGTTTTATCATTTATTTGATCTCAATGACAAAGGGTACTGCACCATGTAAAACACCCAATAAAACAATTTCTTTTTGCCTTCGGCTGGAATCGAACCTAATATCTTTCAGCTGGAAAGTCAGTGCTCCATGCTCTATGATTGCGTAATCTAGCGTGTAGATTTACAATTAGATTATTTAAATGAATATCATACCCCTTTAACTTACTTCCTTATTATTCAGTTGCTATTTCAAGTTACAAATATGTTGATGCCAAATTGGAAAATAATTTCAAAATATTTCTAGATACCTTTAAATTGTTTTCATCAAAGACTTTACAATTAGAAGGCGCTGGAAGGCGAATCTACAAACGACTGTATACTATTGTTCATTAACCTAACGATTCTAACTTAGACCGGACTGGATGACCGGAATCTTGTGTAAAATCAATCTTGACATACGGCAGCGAAACTTGGTTAACATCAACAATTATCAACCAGAAGTTACAAGTATTCATTAATAAATGTTTAAGGATAATATGCCGAATATTCTGGCCAAACACAATAAGCAAAAAGGACCTCTAGATACTAACCGGCGAAGAACCCGTATCCAAACAAATTGGAAGAAGGAAATGGAGATGGATAGGCCACACTCTCAGAAAGCCATCAAACATTATCGTGCGGGTGAGCTAATAATAGAACCCACAAGGCACAAGAAAACCCGGTCGCCCAAAGAACACCTGGATTAGGACCATAAAACAAGAGCTTGTAAAGACAAACATAACGTAGGAACAAGTTAAATTAGCAGCTAGAAATCGAGTACGAAGGAAATGTCAAGTGAAAGCCCTATGCTCTTAAGAGGAGTAAGAAAAAAAAACCTAACGATAACGATACCATCTTTGAAAGTGGCAACAAATGAATAACGATCTTCGACTATTTTACATATAAATCGGAAGAGAAAAAAGGAGACTGCATCTTACTGGATTAATGGGTTTCAGCAATTTTTTTTTTACAAAATTACAAGAATATATGTATTTGTATTTAACAGCAGCACAAAGTCATTATCTTGAACTTTATACGATAAAGTGAAAATAGCGATCAGGTTAATCTATGTCCACCACGGATAACGAAAGAGATATGACAATATAAATATTTTCATAAAATTTGTTCACCTGCGTTTTCATCCCGAATAAAAGTTTTTCAGTAAGTATTGATAAAATTGTAGGTCCAGGCTCAATCTTGGACTAAAAATATAAAAAATGGTGTACTCAAGTCGTAGTTCATTCTTCAATGTTATTTATCATATTTATAAATTATCTTATTAGCCCGCTTTCAAATCCCACAATTACCGTTAATATCAATAATTTCTAACGTTAGAGTGACAGTTCGGGGTGTTTTTATAAGCTCTATTATATTTTACTAAAAATTTAAACAATGAAAAATATCCATTGTCTTGGATTTTATTTAGAAGTGACTTAGATTTAAAAATTTTGATGCTTTCAACTGAATCTGGTTTCCTAGAATCTCTTATGTATTTTACCATTACTATTTCTTTGATAATACTATCACTCTTCTCTTAGATGATGTGTTTTGCTACTTTGGATTAGATGCATACGGAAGAAAATAATTCTTCTTAGCTAGTTCTGAGTGTTCCTTGAGTCATGTTTTAATGTTTATGTTAGTTTATCCTATATAAATTTTATTGCAATAACTGCAAGTGATCTTATATATTCCTGATTTTTCCATTTCATTAATTGGGTCTTTAGCTGATCCTAGAATAGTTTTGAGTTGATTGGCTTTGCTGCTATATACTATGTCCAACTTTTTTTTCATTTCGCTCTGCGATGGGAGAGAAATCTAATTAAATCCCAATGTTACTCTTCTTTTGGATTGTTTGTCAGTAAGTATAGGTTAGCGAGTGAATTTCGTTAAAATTCAAACCGAGCTATTGAAAACTCTGAATCATAAAGAATTCTTAGAATCGATCACAATAACCAGTTCAGAACCAACCACATTTTTTCAGTCATTGAAAATGCTGTGAAATGTTTGAATTTCTTAATCAGAAATAGAAAATATTTTACTTCTCAAAACCGTGTGTTAATAAACAAGAATTAATACTTAGAGAAGATTAAGCACAATTCAATATTTAGATAAGATAGATTAATGAGGTATTGGATTAGTAGGTTAATAAGGTGTTAGAGGTTGATATAATTAAGCCATGATCAGTCTTTTCTATAAAAAAAAAACTCTGTTTTGTTGTCGACATTTTGTTCTATAAATAAAAGTTCCTATATAACAAAATATAATGCAAGTCTATTTGACACAACTCCGGCTGGCTGCAGAATCAAATAATCTAAAGATATATTAACTGTTTGACGATTAATCATTTTTACGAATTTTGAAAATTTTCAATTTTAAATCATAATTTTCTTATAGTATTAAGGGGATGGTCCTTTTAAAAAAACAACAATCAAAATTCACACACATAACTAAATTTATGTATGATCGTTAATATTTTTTTCCTAAAAATATTTTCATATTCATAAGCAATCTGATCTACAATTGTAACAACATAGTATGTAAGAGATTCAAAAAATAAAATATTTCATATTAAATTTCAGCTGAGCGCACATTTTTTTTTAAATTTTGGTACTCCAAAGACTTAAGAGTTTCATTGAATTTTTACAGTTATTGTCTTATACTAAAAGACCAACCATATCGACATGGGAAATTACTTTGTCACGGAACCACCTACATATTTTATGTGACGACGACAATAACTATGTTTTTTTTCTTTTTCTTCTTTATTTTGAAAACTGAAATTTTTATTAGTATTTGTAAAATATAGGTATGTACAACATGGAGAGAATTTAAGCTAAATTAAAAAAAAAATTATTTATTTATATTTCAGTAATAATTCATAAAGTAAATAATATTAACAAAAAAAAAAAAAACAAACAACAACAATAAAAATAATATAAATAAATTTTTTTGCCAAAGGGAGTTTTCATGGTTGCATGATGACACACTAAATTTGTATATGAAATATATGAGAAATCTGAGAAGTTTAGTAGGACATCAAAGTTCATTAATTTAGTATTTTAGATTAAGTTAGCGATACTTTCATGTTTACTAAAACCATTAAAACTAAAACTTCCTTGTTTTGAAAATTATATTTAATAAATTAATTAGACCCAAATTATGATTACATAATAATATAAAAATTGTCATAGTGGTGATTTTTAAATATTTTAGTTCAAATAATATGAATGTGGTGTATTTTTATGTGTTTTTTTTTCATATTGATATAAAATAAAGCAAGTGAATTTTCTTAGACCCTAAATAATTGTAAAACATAGGAAAATCAAGTGGTGGATTAGGTATTTGAATTATTATTGGTTTGTAATAGTTGGTGTTATAAGCTGTACATCTATTACAGTGAGTCAAATAGGATGTTAGTGAAATTTTGTTGAATTCTGATTAGAGCTTTGTTATTGTTATATAGGGCTATATAATTTTTAACAAGGTTTCCAAGATCATTGAGCTTGAGAGTTATGCATTCAATAAAAATTAAATATTTGACAATTTTTTTTCGAAAATCAAAATTTTTGTTAAAGAGTTTAATTAGTATTGGTATTATTAGTTGAATAATATAGTAAAGGTTATAAATATAGGACATTAAATGCTAGCTAGAAAAAGCAAAAAATGAAGTTGAAAATTAAAGAATTCTAGGAGTAGAAAAATTTCACTAAAAATTAAACAAGTAAGTTAAATTACGATTCGTTGAAAGAGAGTTCGGTGTGTAAAATATATATACATACATTATAATTATCGTGCTTTATCATGATAAACCTAACTGAAAACCAAGTTATTTCAATAGATTTCTCTGCTCAGAAAATAAAGAGTTATTTGAATGCCTACTTCCACATGGGTCAACTTTCATCACTTTTTTCCTTTCGTTTCATTCCTCCCTTTCTATTAGCAAGCAAAATTAGTTTATAGAAAAGAGGGAATGTAACGAAAAAAAAGGGATGAAAGTTGACCCGTGTAGGCAAGTAGGCAATAGTGATGTATTTCCTGGACCTGACAAAGTACCATCTTTAATCTTAAAAAAACTGTTCCGAATCTTTTGCGTTACCATTATCCCTTTCATTCAACCGATTGTTTCCTTCATGAATATTTCCGCAATATTGGAAAAATTCATTTATTCGCCCTGTTTATAAAAAAGGTGCTAAAAATATTGTCTCAAATTACTGTCTAATAGCAAAATTTGCATGCATACCTTTTCGAATTAAAAGTTTTTGATTCAATTTATAATATTTGTTCTGAATACTTATCCATTAATCACCATGGTTTTGAAAAGAAAAAATTTACTGTTACAAATTTAGTTGAGTCTTGCTCACACTTTCTGAACACTGCATGGAGGCTGGCTTTCAGACTGATGTCATTTACACAGATTTAAGTAAGGCATTCGACTTTCTGCCTCATGATAGTGTTATTTTATTAAAACTTAAAAAATCGGGATTTTCTGAATTCTCTATAATGTGGATTTAATCATTTTTATCCAATAGACCGTATAGTATAATGTTTAGATCAACTTTTTTTGAATCATTTTGTGCCACCTCTGGTGTACCACAGCCTAGGTCACTTACTATTCATTATCTCAATTAATGATATAAACAAGTTCATTAACAATAGTAACGTGATCATATATGCTGACGATATGAAAATTTATAAAAAAAATATCTTTATATAATGATTGTACTGTTCTACAGAATGATCTTGCTTCATTTTTTAAGTGGTGCGGCTATAATAATCTTCTCCTTAATATTGATAAATGCGCTGCTATTTCCTACACTCGTAGTTCTGTTCCATTAATAACTTTATATACTTTTGATTCTAAACTAATCAACCGAGTCTCTCATTTTAAAGACCTTGACGCCCTTTTTGACGATAAACTCACATTTAAACTTAATTAGTTACGTGTATTAACATAATTTTTTATATTCATAGATTGCCTGGTGTAATTTTCTATGAACATCAAACATAATATGTTGGTACATGTAACAATTATGTTTTCAAACTATTAGTTCCAGAAAATCTTATATCCTGTAGGTTTAAACTTAACACAATTCCTTGTATTTATATGATCATTATTTAAATTTTTTTAATTATATCCATATATCATTATAATCTTATACAGCTATCTTTCCGTCCAAATCTGGAAAATGCCAGTCCAACTTGACGCTATTTTAACGTAATCATATCGATACACTTGAAGCAATCCAGAACAAATTACTTCGTGTTTGACTCTCCGTAGTTTACCGTGGTCCAACCCTCCTATAATCCTTCATTATACAGACCAATTAAAACTACTTACTACAATTAAATAAGCTGGAATCCTATGAAGAACTGTTTCTGTTATTGTATTTTTAATACAAATTCTAAATGGGAAAATTGATTCGCAGGCTATTAAGCTGTTGATCTACTCGACATCCACTTAAATAAAAGTACAAGTTTCCGATCGCAAATCGAAAATTTCGGTAACCTAGTATTCCACTACTATGGGAAATATGAACCATTTAATAGGCTGTTAGTGAGCATAAAAATGTTATTGATTTTTCCTTAAATAAACTAAAAAGAAATTTACAGCTACCTTAATATAATGGAATACAATATAACATACTATAATATAATTTTAAGAATATGAAATATGTATTTTAACTTTATTTTTTTTCTAAAACTTAAAATTTTTTTTTTTAATTGTTTTATTAGATTACGATATTGTAATATGCTTAAATTAAGCATAGAAACAGAAATACAATGAAAATCAGCTGTAAAATATTTAGGATTATGTTAAGGCTATTCAACCAATAGCAGCTCCAATTATAAACAAAATATCGAAAACCAATACAAAAAACTCCTACATAACTCAGAAAAAAACTTATTGGGAATTATTTCAAACGTCTTAAGAGCCAACAAGACCACACTATAACTAACTTGGAAATGATCAATGGTTTTGAATAGGTAAGCAACATGCAAAATGAAGCATTCAATAGTATTAGGAATATAAATTTAAGACTAATTAGAGTTAAATATCTAGCTTATACTTTGCATTAGTTTTTAGTGTCCTTTTCATCTAGTTTAAGTTAGTTTAAGTATATTTACAGTTTAATTAGATATAAAAAGAAAAAAAAATCTGATCTGGTTCCAAATAATATTCTCATATATCTCAATACAATAATATACCTATTTCTATGTTGAAATATGAAAAGCTAAATCTCTAAAATAGTTTTGCGATTTGTGTAAATATTTTTAAAAATTTAAAATGAAACAAAGAATAGCTAATTATATAATATTATATTTTAATTGAAAAAACAAAAATGAATTTAAAAAAAATATTTAATTGAGTGATTTTAATTAACCGAACTCATTTTCATAAAAATTTCAGCTCATTCAAAATATTTGTTCTCACATTTTCAATTTTCTTAAATTAGTAATTTTCTTGCACATGAATTTTAATATTATAATAAAATTATTATTAAAATTTAAATTTAAATTGAATTACAAATATAAAATGTAAAAAGAAAAACAAAACAACAACAACAATAAAAAAAAAATTTCCAAAACTATGACAATTTTTTGAGTGTTATGATAATAGAAAAGAATGCTTAAATTTATACCAATTGAAAAGATAAAATAATTTTATTATGACCGAAAAATTTATGCACACCTCCTTTTTATTGAGCTAGTGTTATAATATTGTTTGTTGCCATCATAGTGGAAATTTTTATAATACTCATATCTAATATTTCGTGTTTATGATGTGCGATATTATTGTTGTATTCAGATAAAAATAAAACAAAAATTTTCACCTCTTGACTGAGTTTTTCGTGAATTTTTTTTTTGTTTTTTTTTGTTTTTTAAATCTCAGTTTATATTATTTTACAGTTAGAAAGCATATTTGCAGTTATTTTTATTGTTTTTATTTTCTCTCAATATTATATTGGGTGGCATTTTCAAATTTTTTGGTAAAATTTCAGAAATCATTGCTGATTTGTAAGTGTTTCGGGAATTGTTTTTTTTTTTTTTCTTTTTTTTTTTGGGAATAACTTACGGTTTTTATCATAAAAATTTATTTTTTTGTCGTTTATGGATTGATATGTAAAGTTACGAATTTAACATTTTTGAATCCCATGTAACAGTTTCTAAAAGATTTATCAAGATTATGTACTGTTATTCATAATTTTTTTTCCGATATTATTGGACCACATTAAATCTACATTCTCGTCATAGATTTTCTAACTTTGGAAAATTGGAAAACATACTGTATTTGGCGAGTTATTCAGATACATATATCACTGCAAAAATATTTCGTTATGATATACAAATGTCATAAGTAACCAAATATGTCGTAATTTTTTCTAGGTTAGTAAAAATATTTTACATAGAGCATAGGGATAGGAAAAATTATTGAAAGAATGTATATATTGGAATCGCAAGTGTTGGTATGTACATTAAAGTAATAGAGGAATATTAGAATTAGCCATTTAAAGCCATGTACTTCAGTTTTCAATTTATTCAATTTAATATATAATATACATGAGGCAATTAGCCTCTATAATTGTGTATATATATGTATGTATAATATTAGATTTACATAATTTGTTCCAATATTTGGAAAAATAAAAATAAAAGTATATTCAAAACTCACAAAGTCCGTGCTACAATTGAATAACTACGATTTTTGCCTGAAATATGCCCAACAAAGTTCAATGGACTTATAATGTGAGATGGCAGATCTAATGACATAGGCAACGTATTCCAAAGTAGGTACTGCGGTTTTAACAATAAAATATAAGAGCTTGGTTCTACCTTTATGATGTGGTATAATTAAGTTCATACTCCATGGTGATCTCCCAATAGTTATTTCGTCATGCAAATATGTTTTCTCATGTATGAGATAAATCTAAAATATCGGAAATTAGTAAAGGTTCAGTCTAGTATTATTTCAGCAGCATCGCTGATCCTATCATATCTACGACGATTAGTAACAAAACGATAATAAATGCAGTAAATTATGAATGCAACAGAATTACTGTTGCACTCATCCCAGTTAAAACCATGCCACAATACATGAAGATTGAAAGAAATAAAGACATCACAAGCTTTTTTTTACACTTTCATTAATATAAGTATAACCTCCATAGTGTACTAAGTACTGACATGGCTAGAAATAAAACTTATGTGATCGTGTCAAGTGAATGTTTTATTGAAGACTAGCAAATTTACCCGACGTTGTCCGAGTCGAACCACAAAAACAAATTGGTTTATCTAAAATACTCTAATCTTTTTTTTCACTACTATAACAAAATCAACAACACTACAACTTAAATTATACTTATATTAAAATTATTTCTTTGTAAACAATATTTCGGTCTTTTTCTGATGGAGTATATACACACGTATATATATAAACACGTTCCTTGCAATTGCGGTATTCTTGAAATAAAGATATGTTCGCTTTTTCCACAATCAATTTGAATTTGTGTTGAAATGAAATGAAGATGCAAAGTTCTTATTCTTAATCAAGTAGCATAGTTTTGGATGCTTCAAGTTTCGTAGAAGCAATATTGAAGCTATACTACTTTTAAATTCAATTGATGAGTAGGAACAACTTCATTTTCATCGATAACTGTATCTATCGATTTGTATACATGAACCTCTGGGACACTCTGCAGTACATTCTGATTAATAAAACAAATGGTCACATTTTTGTGGCTAATTCACATGGCCACTTCACATAGTCATGTAAAAATTTTATACTGATTCCTAAATTCGATATTTTTCCAGGACAATACATGTTTTTTTATTTTTCATAGAGTACCTATGAATAAATTTTCAAGTCTGTAGCACAATTTTTTTTTTTGAAACATTTCTGATAGAGTATGTAAGGGTAAATTTCCACGCCTGTAACACTTTTGATTTTTGAAATACTCCTAACACTTGCTAGGAATTGTACGGCAGCAACCCGAACCTGTCATTTGATGGCTTTGTAATCTACCACGTCCGGTTCCTTTTTTAACCATGAATAACTGTACAAAATTGCAGAACCCTATCTTCAAAACTGTGTATAGCGAACAAACAAACAAACTTTCCCTTTTATAAGTATAGGTAATACCTCAGCTTTTAGTCAAATTGACATGCTCCACTGCGGAATAATTAAGTTTGGTTTTAGGAAAAATAGTAGTGTCAATAATTCTTGACCATAGCAAATAGCCATAGCTGAAGATTTAGTTGGATTAAGTTAAGTTCGTCATTTATTTTTACAACATAACTGTGAATATTAGAAATTGGACTACTAATGTAAAGTTGAGCATCGTCGGCACATAATCTACAATGAGCTTCAGATAAACATTTGGTAAGATCCATAATAAATATTTAAAATTGCTACTTTAACTATTCGGCATACACAATGTGGCATATACAAAACATACAATAGTTTTTTTTTTTTTGATTTTGTGATTTATCAACATTTTAGGCAACTATTGTAGGCTAACTTCGTCTTCGTAATATCATATAGTTCCATTTTAGTTCAAGTGATAACCAAATTGTATTCCACATTAATTTTGAATTTTTATTGAAAATTCTTTTGAACCCAGCACTTTTGAACCATAATTATTTCCCCTATCGGTTGGCTAATTTAGTATTGTCCAAATCATCTACCATTGAAATTTTTAATATATACGGGATACCAGTTAAAAATGCTAAGTGCTTTAACAATACAAGGATATTCAAGGAAAATGGGATTTGAAGAAATTATTGTTTAGTCGTCGTTCGATCATGACTGAAATTATCTATCTATTTTGATTCATTCTATTTGATCATAGATCAGATTAAAGTTTTCGTATTAGAAATTTCAGCTTTTGTAGAAACTAAAGCATTTTAAGTTTTAGAATCAATCAGTGAAAACTTCAAGGGCTTATTCCTAGCTTTTGAACAATTATTTGCAATCAAATAAAATCTAAAAAAAAAACTGCCGTATGGGATATCGAATGGGAATTTTTTGAATTGATACTACTCGTACAATATTATTTAAGAAAATCTTTAAATAAAAATGTCGTGCTAATCTGTTACCGCCTGGTTGTCACAGATTTAGATGTTGTCGTCAACACAAACATTTTTTTTTCTTTTGTTTTAGTTTTGTTTTTGTCTTCCTTTGTTTTCCCATAGGCTCTGAAAATTTCATATATAAATATTTAGATATATATAAACAAACATTGAAAAAAAATAAATTCGCAAAAACAAAAAGCAATAACTACAATTTTAACAACAACTTTGCAACAGCAAACAAACAAAGGAAAAAAAATACAAGATTTTTTGTTTTTTTTTTTTTTTTTCTTTTTTTAAAATCCATAAAACTAACACGAAGATTCGTGAATTTCGATTTTTTCTACAAGAACTATAAAAAATTGTGTATCTCTTTCTATTATTTGTACTTGAATTCACCAGACTTGAAATTTTTCTCTTTTCTTTCATTTTCAAATATTATAATTAAGGATTTAGGTCTTCAAGTCAATAAAACAATAATAAACATAAGCCTGGAAAAACGGAAAATGTCGTAAAATATAAATAAATTTGCATATGGATGAATTTTTGGATGATTTTCAAAAACCACAAAATAAAAAAAAACAAAATAGCAAAAAATCAAAACTTGGTATTTTCTCCATTTGGCCACATTCATTTCATGGGTTTCAATTTAGTTTCGTGTTGATTTTTCATACATAGAAAACAATATTTGTATTGTATGACAGTTCGTATCATTTTAAGATATATATTTATATATATATTTTGTTTTTTGTATATTCAGGTGGAGTTAAAAGGCTTGAAGCTGCAGAAATGTGTTTATATTTAAATTCATACCTTTAGATTAGATAAAAATGCTCGCGTTGAATTTGAAATTGAAAAACAAAAACAAAAAAAAAATATGATTTTCTTTGCATATTACACATTGTTGATGATATGATGTAAAGTGTCATGTAGTTCACGTGTTGAATGTGTAAAAGATTTTTTTTTAAATTTAAAGGATTTTACGGTCTTTCCTATATGACATTCGCAATAATAGAATTTTAATATTAAATCAAACCAAAGAAGTGGTCAAAGGTGACAATGAAATGCGAATTTTTATTTCAATTGAATATGAGAATGGTTAAAGTGATCGCCTTGGTGTCTGTAAGAAATAAAATCCGATATAAAAATAAATTTATTGTGTATTCTGAAGTTTACAAGAATAACTTAAAATATTATTGTAGGTCTTGTAAAATTAAAAATTGAATTATAGGGTGCGATGTGGTGTGTTCAATCTATCTTTAATTATTTGTACTTTTACATGGTTCTTAGTAAGAATAAATTTGAACAAATGTGTTAGGATATTTTGTTTTATTCATCGTAATATTTCCAAAACAATAAAATTCTCAAATTTTAATAATTAATTAAATAACATTTTAGATTCTTGGTCTGTGTATGAAATATTATGCTTAGCATAGTATTTATGTCATTTAAATTCATATTCGTAATGGTCACTGTTTACTTTAGGTACGTATTATTTTTTTAAAATTATGATAGACTTGTTTTAACAACTTCTACTTCAGCTTTTAATAGATGACTCATAACTGGTTTATTAGTTCGGTTCCTTTTTATTTGACGTAACAAATTGACAAATGAATCTAGGTTTCTGTTAATGTTAGAATTTCTCACAAACCGCTGGTTATTATTATTACTTACTATAATTTATTTTTTTATTGATGGTTGATCTAGAGATGATCTAGACCCTTTTTTTTAATTTTTTTATTGAACTATAAAATTATGACGTAATCATGTTTATATTTAAGTTGGATAGATAATAGAAAATCTTATCGAACTGGACTTCGTCGTATGCCACAGGTGGGGTTACAAGACAATGATGATGATTAATATAATAATAATAATAATTCTTTATTTCATTAACAACTTAACTAACTTACATACTGAATTTACAAAATTATATAACAAATTAATTCAGATTTCTTAGCCTAGTATTTTAATGAAATAGCTAGGTTCAATCTGTTATCGAAACGATAAGTGGCGATTGAACCCTTAGATAAAAAAACAAATCAATATATTAATGGAGAAATTGAGTATAAAATAGAATAAAATATTAAAATGAAAAATAAAAAGTTCGAAAAAGTAACAAAATATTTAGAAATATATAAAATTTTGGAAAATTAGAAATTTAAAAGTATAAAAACATTAAAATCTAAAATAAAAACTGTTAGAAAAAAAAATGTTAGATTAAAAGATTTTTAATAGAGTGATTATCAAAAGATAAGAGCCATGATTTAATATTCTTAAGAAATCTGACTTCAACTCTTTCGCATCGATAATTATCTGGCAAGTTGTTGAATAAACGAGGCACAGTGCCATTATAAAAATGACAAAAGTGTAATTTATTGATTGTTGGAATAGATGCAAGATTTCTGGTATTTACTCTTAAATTGTAAGTTCCATAACCCCTAGCAGCAGTATAGCAAGAAATGTTATATAATGTTTTGAGGACTTTGTAGAAATGCATATGCATTAAAGGAAGTAATCCTAAATTCTTAAATAAAATAAAACATGGAGTTCTACAATTGACTTTGCACATAATATGAATAGCATGTTTTTGCTTTAAAAGCAATGTTTCAATTTTATTGAAATATCTACCCCAACTACAGATACCGTTATTTAATTTAGACTTAAACAAACGATTATAAACTAATTTTAGAATTGAACGACTACAGTACAAGCTGAGGTGGTAAAGCTGTCTAACCACATTATTTAAATAATAAGTCAAGTATCTGGTGTGCTCTCTCCAACTTAACCTAACAATTCCCAAGAAATACCCAAATACTTAATCAGAACACGTTCAATAATAAAGCAATTATCAGTATAGCTCAACTTATTATCATAAATAGACAAAGACAAATCAACATATTCATACAAATTTACAAGACGCATTTTCAAGCAAGACGGGGAATGATGTACAAAAGACAAATCCTCATCCTCCGATATTAGTAAAAGTGTTGAAATAATTCTTGTTTGCATAAGTCAGTGCAGTATCATCGATAAAGACCGTAACTTTACCATTAAATGATTGAAGAAACAAAGAGTTCAAGAGTTAACAAAAATCAGAAATCAAATAGGACCTAAAACAGAGCCTTGTGGAACCTCGATATTAATAATATTTTCTGAACTTGTATGGTTTTTAAGGCGGACTTTTTAAGAACGACATATTATGTTGATTATGTCATTTGCCTGCTTATTAAAGTCCGCGTGCTCGTTATGGGTTTACATTATGGATATTTTTACTACAATTTAGTTAAAGTATGTTTTTAAATTTTTTTTTATATAAAGCTAATATATTATTTAGTTTTATTTAAGAATTATGTAAAATATTATTTGCAAATAAATAAAACATGCACAAAAAAAAAAGTTTATAAAAAATATTATGAGACTATGATTATTGGTAATATCTAACAATAAACTTTGGAGTTAATGCTATATTGGAAAAGTTCAAATGAATGAGAATAGCTGATTTCTGGTACCGTATTTAATATACCAATAGGTCTATTTACAAAGTCCTGAAAATTGAATAAAAAAAATCTCTTTTGAAAATTGTAACCTTAAAAAATTCATTGACTTACGACCCACAAAAATTGATATTCTATGTACAAATTTCATTTTGCTAACATTAACACTGTAACGATTTTATTGGCATAAATTATACATAATTTATAATTGATTCTAATGTTTTGCCCATATAATATTTTTTATGTACGAGTAGTTTCATATACAAGAAAGGAAAATTATTATTTTTAATTTACTTAACAGTTTAGGATCATGATAGGATTTTGCCACGAAATTTAAAATGCAAAATTCAAAACATAAAATCCCAAGTACAAAATCTAAATAAATAATCTCAAAATTCCAAAATTGAAAAATTCTCGATTTACCAAAATGCCAAAGCACTTTCGTAATCATAATTCGTAAACAGACAAGACCAACTTTAAAATGCCTCCCAACTCCTGTAAAAGGCATATAACACAGATTTTGTAATCAATTATAAAATCCCTCCAAAATCTGTTATCATCTATACAAACATAAATGTTTTGGAAAAAGCGTATTATCCCCTTGAGCCTCGTCAGGAAATAATCCAAAAAATTATTGTTTTCGTAAATATTTACAAAAAAAAATAAAACAAAGCAAATATATTGCAATGTGATAGTGATAAACAAATAATCAAAAATTCTTTTTTGACATTTTGTAAGGTTTTTGTGGTAGCGACAATTTTTTTTAAAATGCAAGTGACAGTAAATATGTTGTTACCGCCATACAAAATATTATTTTTTTTCTCCTAACACAACTATAATTTTGTATATTAGTCCCATAATTATTTGTTTATTTTTTCTTTTTTCTTTTGTTATAATTATACTAGGCGCCCCTGTTGAGTATAACAGTACAGTAATTCACGTACTGACATAGACTTCTCACGATAAAGTAGAAACCACTAATGTTTCACAAAAATTTAGAGGTTAGTAAGTTTTATTTACGAAACATAAATACTGCTTCGTTTCGATATATTACCGATAGTAAGTGGTATTTAATGGATAAAATTACTAAAAAATTACATTATACATATTTTATATCAAAAACTATATGATTACTACAAATGATCAAAATATAGAAAACAATAATTTGAGACATGTTACTTAAAAAAAATAATAGAATAGATTTCCTTTAATTATGTATTAAAATAATAAGATGTTGAATGACACAAAATGGCTATATTTTATTTAAAAGTTTGAATATTATAAAACCAAATAGATTTTTTTTTCACCCGTATGCGCATTTCGGTCGTATATACAACTTATATACATATGAAGAGCTCCTTAAGAAGAAGCGAGATAAAATGAGACGGTACTTACTGTGCATGTCCTTAAATGCTTGGCTATTATAATTATAGATGTTTCATTTAGATTTTGATATATGTTTTTATATGTTACTTAACTTTAGCTTGGGCGGCAAATGAAATATACGTAAGCGGGCAGGATTAACATATGTTAATATTTTTGTTTTTTCCATATATTATGTATGGAGAATTTTTTGACAAAAATTAGGGATTTTTATGTTTTTATGATTATTTTTGTATGTGCATTACTGTTACTTTTATGTTTGCTTTTATTACCAGCTTTATATCCTAAGATATTTTTTTGGAAATACCGGTATTTTAGAAAAGGGAAGTGCTACTGGGGACTTCCGTTTGTTACAAGGTATTTATAACAGAGTTGGTAGTTTCGACAACAATAGTGTATCTATTTCAGTGAAATAAGAAAAAAAATAAATAAAATATATATATTTTGGTAAAATTATTATTGAATTTTCAATGTTTGCATTAATATGGAAGAGTTTAAAATTTTATGTGCCGTTCAGGTAGGCTGGTAAGTAAATTTTGTAATTTTTAGTAAAAAAGCAAAAAACACAAAAAATTTGTGTTTTCTTCAAAAAACCCATTTTTTAAATTTCCTATATTTTGGTGTAAATATTAATAAATTTCTTCAAAATCAAGCAAAACTATTCAAAATATATGATATTAAAAAAAAATGCTGTTACAGGTATATGACACTTTTTTTTATTGAACTTTACTATGAGAAACACAAATATTCAAAAAAAAAAAAATTAAAAAAAAAAATGCACACAAAAGATACAAAAAACTTATTTTTACAGGTTATCGTTTGAGGAAGAACAATCATATTTCTCTAGATTGGTGGAACATATGTGCTAGATGATTAACATGCTAATGTAGGACCACCGGAAGAAATAGTATTTGAACCAGTTGCCGGTTCTTCAAGAGTCGAAAGTGATGATAATGATGACAATGATGAAAATGAAGAATCAGATGCTCAAAAAATGCATCTGACCAATGCAAAGACCTAAGTGATGGTCCTGATTCTGAGGATGAGTCACTAGATAATGAA
This sequence comes from Argyra leucocephala, assembly GCA_963942445.1. NCBI lineage: Eukaryota > Metazoa > Arthropoda > Insecta > Diptera > Dolichopodidae > Argyra > Argyra leucocephala. The sequence continues at coordinate 137,824,389 of OZ012677.1, forward strand.
TCAGAAATACAAGAAGAAAATAATCACATTATTGATTCAAATCAATATTTTGTTCTAAAGGATAGCCCAAAGTGGAATAAAATTCCATCAACATATCAAAGGGCTAGAAAACTAGATATTTTCCGACAAAAATCGATAGGTCCGCTATCCATTAACAAAAAGTTTAACTGATTTTGAAACATTCGAATTGAATACATCAATGGTTGACATAAATTTTTAATTTAACTTCGTAACAGAATTTTTCTTTTTTATAACACACCAAAAATAAAATTCAAAACAAATTTGGTTTTCAAAAAACCTTGTGTCTTAAAATATATTAATTTAAAACTTTATGTCTTAAAATATATTAATTTTAGTATATTTCTATTTCAATTTAAAATATTTCAGAACCTTTTATCTTATTTTTCAACTTTTATCGATATAATTACAAAAATTTTATAGAATACCACACATTTTGTATGAATAAAAAAAATATTAACATACGTTAATCCTGCCCAAGTGAAGGTTAATATCGATTGTTTTAAAAATTATCATTTTAAAAATACCGAAAATTTTCAACAACATTTCTGATCGCTTTTATTTTTTGTCACACAGTCATTATCAAATATCCCCATAAAAACTTCCATTTCTGAACTACAAAACTAACTGAAGTATTTAAGGGTTAAAATTTAAGAAAAAAAGTAATAAAATTAAAAACAGAATTAGTTTGAAAAATATAACTTTTTTTATACAACACAACAAGTGTTGTTGATACAAGAAAAAAAAAAGAATAATATTGAAATATAAAAAATTATTTTATCTCAATTAAAAAAATTGGAATATTGGAAGTTTAGTATGAAATAATTTTTGATGATTTTAAAATATTTTTTATTTCCGTTTAACCTCTTTCCATATCCCTCTATGATCCACTCTTCTTACATCTCGTAACAATACGTTAAAGTGTATTTATTGTTTTTTAACAATCTATAAAATTCATTCTTTAAAATTACCTACCACAAAGTTGTGATTTTCTTTGAAACAATTAAAAAAATAAAATAAACCAACAAACAAACTATAAAACTAACGTAACATTTATGTTTTATCCTTTTAAGGAATTTCTTGATGACTCTTGTATTTTATTTAGCCGCCACTTTGGTATATATTCACTTTTATTGAATAAAGTTAACAAAAAATACAAAATGTATGTAAAAAAATATAAATACAACAGGCAACTGTTCTTTTCGTAAAAAGAAAAAAAAACACTCTCCCCATGGGTCTTTTAACAGGTGAATTGCGTATAATTTTACAAGAAAAAAATTGTTGGGTATAAGCACCCATTGTTTTGATTTGTTTTTTTTTTTTATTTTTTGTTTGTTTTTATTTTTGTAGGTCGTAATTTAAAGATTTCTTCCGTCTTAATTTTCATAAGTTTTCCAACTATTTTTTTGTTTTGTCATTTTGAATCTTGATGCTGTGAAATAGTTGCGAAAATTATTTCATTGATTATTTTTAATTCTTTTTTTCGTTGTTTTTTCATTATTGAAATTAAAGTTATTAGAAAGAACTTATTGAACGGGTTTTGGTACATGTTATTTTTTTTTAGAGTTACATGTAGGAACATTTTTTTCAAAACTATATTTTTTAACCACAGCTTTCAACAAGGTTGTTAGGTAGAGTATTAGAACAACTTCTGTCCTTCTCTACACCAAAATAGCATTGCTAAACTAATGATCATTTTAAAGATTTCAAAATATAGATGGAAGTATTATGTTGATTTTGAGTTGTTAAATGCTCCAAGTATCATTTCCCAGACAAATAATCCATTGTCCTTGGGTTAATTATTCAAAATTTTATTTTATTTTTTTAATTTATTATTAGTTGTGGTGTTTGAACTTCTTCTAAATTGATAGGATCTTTTAATTTTGTTAACCGTTTTATTTTGTCTCAGACTTAGATCTAGTGACACTGTACAAGTTACGTTCTTTGATTTTACTTACATTTAATCATGCTACCTATATTCACAGTTCATTATTATTGTTATTACTATTACTTCTTTTAAAATTATTATTATTATCATCATTATTATTATTATTATTATTATTATTATTATTATTATTATTATTATTATTATTATTATATAAAGGTATATATTTCGCTGTAATTTATGCAGTTCGTCTTGTTTAATTAATTATCAAGAGCTAATATAGTACCTACTCTACGTACACCTATGAGTATAATTTATTTAGATTAACCTGAAATTTTTGTATTTATTGGTAGAAAAATAAGAAAGTTTAACCAAGGTTAATTTTAAAATCGTATTTTGGTTTCTTTGGGCATTTTCATAAAGCAAACCCGAGCATACGCTCCGATCACTGTCAGAAGGTTCAGAGTACCCTGATTTGATGACTGAACAACACAGATCTTAAGGTGTCATAAATGTCATAACATATGTATTTTTTTTATCATTTATATTTATTATATGTTGGCCGCTTTGGTAGCCCGCCCCCAAAGAACCAATACCTAATTTAAAATAATTTTTCAAAGACATAAATTTAATATAATTCAGTCACTTTATTTTTAAAAAAGTATTAAATTAATTTTTGAATACAATTGTGTATACGTTTTTTTAAAAAAGTTAAATTTAAATTTAATATTTAAATACAAGGAATTATTTATAAAATGTAGAATTAATTATTTATATTGTTTTGCCATTAATATTATATTATACGATAACCATCACCTTTTATATTATAAAAATATGATAACTAAGAAAATATATCAAAGTGTAGAACAAGATTGGAGAGAAACGGACTGTTGTAACAAACTAAAAAATATTAAGCCAAACACGAGACCTTGGAAAAAGCTTAGTTTAATTAATAGAAGAGAGTCGACCGTGATTACTATAGAATAAGAATAAGGCACACTAATTTAACAAATAAATTTATATTTGAAAAAACAACACCACCAAATTGTGTTTGTGGAGCAAACCTTACAATTAGGCATCTGTTCGAAAATTGTATTCAATATTCAGGAGATAGGGATAGATATAAATTTCCTAAAAGCTATTGAACTATACAAAACAATTTAAAACAAAAAATTAAACAAAATCAATAAAATATGTTAAATCAAAAATATTATATGCCAAAAAAAAAAAAAATGTTATAAATAGAAAATATTTAGTTATAATAACTTCATATAATAAATTAATATGTATAAGAAAAATTGAACTATTGAATTATTTTATATAGAAACAAAAATTAAAAATGTATTATATGAATAATAGAATATGTAATTAGAAAATAAAAAAAAAATAATGTAAAGACCTCTGAAAAAACCTATATTGTGTTGTGTTCAAAGGCCACTTAAATAAAGTTATGAAAAAAAATTATTTATATTGTTTTAGCAGTAATATTCCAATTTATTGTGACACTTGTTGAAATACAACATTACTGGTTTAATTATTTAGAGTGTAAATATAAATGATCTGGATTTCCAGCTCTTGAAAGTGAAACTTTTAATATAGTTAATCGAACCACACAGATTATTGATAAATGGTAAAAGGTATATTTGTGTATTTCCGATAGAGTATATATTTATACCTATTTTCAGCTGTGTAACAAATTTAGTTTTTGAAATTTTTTTGGCGGGTGGAGATTTGTATGGCAGCTACCCGACCCAATCAAAATTTTTAAAAACGGTAATAGACATATTGTTTAATTTTTGAGACAGTACCTGACTACAAATTTCAGCTTTATACCACCTTTGGTTCAGAACTTTCTATGAATAATCTTTTTAACATCTTATTCAATAGCTGATAAAATTGAACAAATAAATATTTGAAAAAGGGAAGTCTTGAGCTTATTTCACTTAGATTACAACATTTTCATTAAGCTATGCAGCAGAGCAGAGTTTCTAATGCTTTCCGAACGCTTTCGTATCGATTTCATATAATTTTTTGGGTCTATGAATCTTTATTAAAAACACTAATTCCATACGACCAAATTTTTATAGACTTAAAATCTGCATTTTTTTTTTCAACAAAAACAATTAATTTATATAGAGATGTATTTTTGCATAATTTAAATTCGGATTTTCCGGTCTTATTTTTTTAATTTTGCACACTATCAAAACGCTAAGAAACACTTTCTTTATACCGGGAATTTTTTTTTTGTTTTCAAAATTTTCAAGTTGTAAAATGGAGGTTTTTTATCTAAGGAGACCACATTACATGGAAGAATGAACTACGTTTTTAGTGGTTCACATAACAAATATTAGTTTCTAAAACCAGTTTTGGACCAGCTAGGGATTTCCACCGTGTAGAATTGAGCACTTGAAGCATCTGTAAGCGCTTCCTAATAATATTTTTTAAACAATAGGGCGTTTTCGAACCTAGCATTGATACTTCGCACTTCACACTAGATAGTCGCAATATTTGTCCCACTATTTCAATAAATTTATGACAATTAATAAATTTTTAATAGTAAAATCAACATTGACATAAACACATAATTTTTAACTTTTTATCTCAAATTTATTTTGGAAAACAGTAAAAACTAAGTGCTTTATTCCAGCAATATTTAGCAATATTTATTATTATAAGGATTATGGCAACGATATAAAAAAAGAAAAAACGTTTAAAATAATATACATAATATCTAAGGGGAGACAGATTTTATTTCAGGAAAAAATTCAATCTCAAGAAATCAAATACATGTTAATATATGATGACTTTATTGATAATTTTTATCAAATTTCGTTGGTTTCTTCTTTGAATGTTAATTTTTTTTATTTTCACTTTTACTATTCGGAACAAACCTTATACGTCATATATATTATTCTTTTGGTGCGATATCTAAAGTGTACCTACCTAATATTTTGACAGAAAATCAAGTGCGATAATTCCGGACACACTTGAATTTACTCGGAATTTTTCGAAAAAATTTAGTGTTATCAGGCATTGTGATAGCTAGGTTTGGAAACGGCCTTAATTAGTTAATATGGCAGAAAATCAATAAAAAAGTTCTACATAAGATATTTCGTTTTCTGTATCTAAATAAAATTGCTGTATTGCACCTACTGATTGTATGAACAAATATTTTACCTAATAAATTTAATTGTATTACTTGTGGGAATCTATTCTCTAAAATATATTTTTGGAAGTAATGCTATTTCAGGAAAAACAAGGTCTATTAAGTATTTCTGTTTGGGATGAAGTATTAAGTATAAAGTTTGGACTTGAAACATCAAAAATGCATCTAACTCAAAAAATATTATAAAAAAAAATAAAAAAATTGTTCTAGAAAGGTATTTGATCATACTATAAGGCTCTGTAACCAAATGGATAACTTTGAAGTTTTATCTGCCGCTCAGATAGCAAGGAAAGTTGGTTGATGTGGTTTGAAGTAAAAACACGTTTTGCCAAAAATGTGTTTTTTTCATAAAAAACCAATTTTTTAAATTTTATGTATTTTATTGTAAATATTATTTAATTTCTTAAAATTTAAGCAAAAGTGTTCAAAATACATTGAATTAAAAAAAAAGGGTCGGTGTATTCATTAATATTTTTTTTCTAGGAAATTTACTAAAAAAAAATACAAAAAATCAAAAAAAAAAGTTTAGAGAAAAAAGTGTACAAAATATACATTTTTATGATATTTTAATGTGCAGCATTAGGTGCCGAGCTATTCTTATTTTATGTTTAGATGACAAGACATCTTTTGGGTACCCAAGTACCATTAGGATTTTTATTTTTTTCACGTACCTATTGAAGATAATGTACGTTTCAGGCCCAGAAAAATTGTATGTAATTTCTATAACAAAATTATAATTATGTATCAACATTCGGTAAATAGGCCAAAATGCGACAACTGCGTTCAATTACCAGAATAATTTGTTATATAAACTTTATGTAAATAAAAAATGTAAAATAATATATATATATAAAAAAATTTGTTATAATAAATTAGTTCTCTGATATAAAAAATTATATTTTCTTATTTTAACACAAAAATTCATATAAATACATTATAGGTACAGACGATAGGTACCTTTCTAGCTGACCACATAGACAAAAAAAAATCGCTGGTTTACCCCTTCCCCAATTATTTTGTTTACTTTAAAAAAATTTTAGAATATAAAATTTTATGAAAAATTAATTCTCACAAAGATTCAAGTCTCTAAGTCAATTTTTATAGAAAATATTCACAAAATAAAATCCTAAAGGTACAGGTGAAATAAAGGTGAAATAAGTCCAGCTGAATAAAGGTTAATGAAAAATCCAAATCATCTGCACTGGTTAGTATTTTCATCAATTCACAACTAATTTTAGAGAATACCGATTCATTTTTCCTTTCAATTCAATTTTTAAAATCTGTTATAGTTGATTTAAACAACTAAAAGAGTCAAATTATTAAAAGAAAAACAAATATGTTTTTGTTTTTTTAGGAATTGTTTCGTTCATCATAACACTACTAGAACTCATCAGTAGGTACATTTATAGTGTTAGACTACCTATACAACTTCTGATTTTCATTTTGATTGATTTTATAACTTATTAAACATGTCATTAATACATCTGTGAGTTATAAAAATCCACCAAAATTTCATTGTAAAATGTATTTTTATACAATCAATTTATGCGATTATAAATTGTTGAAGTGGGAAATATTAAAATTTCCATGTCATTGTACTTTTAATAACAAGAACAAGTTCGATTTATTAATATTCAATATTGATACATAGATATTTTATATCACCATTGTATCTATTATTATTTGTGTTAACACAAAACATTATTTTTAGCAATATTGTTTCATTCATCATAACACTATTAGAACTCATCAGGAGACTACCTATACCACTCCTGATTCTCATTTTATAACTTATTAAAACATGTCATTAATACATCTGTGAGTTATTGAATTATGAGAAAAGTAAAATGATATGGAAATTTGAATATTTCACACTTAAAAAAATTTATAATTACATACCTTTATTTTATAAATATATTTTCTTAAGTCATCGATTAGACTTATTCCATTTCATTCCAATATAGAAAGTTTGTTGAAAATTAATTTCCTTTTTAGACAAAAATTACATTTTTTATTTAAAATAATAATGTTAGAAAATGTACCAATTATAATAAGCTTATTTTTCTAAAAAAAAAAAAAACAAATGACCACTTTAGTTGTTCAGCATACACAACATAATATTCATATACAAGTTCATAATAGAAAACTTGGAATTTTTATAATAATACTATTCAATTTTCCAAAACAATAGATCCAATTACATCAATTTCCTTTCTATTATTATTAACTAAATCATAACAACAAGTTACACTCAAGCATTTTATTCATTCATTTATTTTGATTTATCTTATAGATTCATATATATATATATATATATAATTATATATATATATATAAATATGATATATCTTAGGTAAATGTCCTTATTACATTTGCAGTAAATTTCAATTTCATTAAATCGTTTTAAATTATAACATTCAAGAATAATTTTATGTTAAATTAATTCAATTTAAAATGAAAAATCCCTATAAAAATGACAAGTTTTCCTATTTATTTCTTTTAAATTTTATTTTATTTTGTTTTAGTTTTTTTTTCTTCTTTTTTTTACATTTCCTATAAACCAGAATAACAAGATTTTTCTTTTTATTATTCTTTTTTTTTATATCCATACATACCCTCATGTTATATTGTCTATAATATACACCATTTATATTATATTTTTAACTGAATTTATATATATTTTCGCGAAAACTAGTACAACACACACCTTGCACAATAAAGTACATTTACCCGTTATTTTAATTAAAAACAAAACAATAAAAATGAAAAAAAAAAAACAAATAAACAACCCATATCCTTTCTTCTTCTTCTTCTCATAGTTTAATAAAATAAAATAGAAAAGAAAAACAAATAAGAAAAATTATTCGAATAAATATGTGCAACACTGCAGAAATCGTAGAAAAATTGAATTGAACGAGGCGCCTGAATGCCAAATTGGTTTAAAAAAATTCATCAAAACAAACAGAAAAATAATAAATAAAAAAAAAAAAACAGAAAACAGATCGTCGTTTATGCGCCTTTCAATTCTCGATTTTTCAAACAGCAAGTAAAACTTTTGTATAATAATATGAAAACAATACCATTTTTTAAAAGAGAAACAATAAAAAAAAACAATAATAACAACAACAACAAATATCGTATCACGGTTAACTAGTATTTTACGTGTTTTCAGTATAAATATATCACCATCATATCATCAACAACAACAATGATTATTTCACAAATGATTGATTCTAGCAAATTTAGCATCATCAACAACAACAGCAGCAGTAACAACAACAACAATTGATCATCTCATTCTTAATTCAATTTTTAATTCGCGTTTTTATGCCCCCTTTTTTCAAGTTTGTCGCACAGATGCGCATTTCTACAATACATATCTTCTTATCTTTTTAGACTCATTTCATTCTCTCTGCTTCTCAGTTATTCGCATTCTCATCAACCACATCATCATCACATTATTTCGATATCAAATAGTGGTCGATAGATTTCATATATATAATTTTAAAATTTTAGTGTTTTCAAGTCACAATCATTCATCAGAACACACTAACATCAATATATATGTATATATATATATATGGAATAATATTATCGTTAGTTAGTTGTCTTTTGATGAGGTGGTAGTTCAGATTCAATTATTAAAAAAAAAAAAAAAAAAAACAGGAGCGCGCAATTTTTCTCTCCATCTTTTCACCATTTCAAATATAGGTACATCGCGCATTGTACCTACTTGAGAATTTCAAATAACCAGAAATATAAAATGGATAAATTTGATTTGTGATTCGTAAATTCATTATAAATTCATCATAAGTACCATACGGCGTTATAATTTTAAACTACTTTTCCATAATAGGAAACTCAACCGACCAAAAAAACAAAACAAGAAGAAAAAACAAAACAAGATAAAAATATAAAACAAAAAATAAAACTCCCAGTTTTAAAGTACCTAGTTCTTGGACAGATTTTTGCAATTTAATATGTATAAATCAAATCAAAGAGAAAAAATGATGAATTCAAGTAAGAGTAACATTTTTTTTTAATATACACAACATCTCAAAAGCGGTCAATGTAACAATGACAAACAAAGTTCATTCAGTTTTTGAAATGAAGTTGGTATCTCCTAATTAGATGGCGTCAAAATTAATTGAAATGGAATGACAAACAAAGGATTTGTTGCAATTTTTATTGTTGTTGTTTTTTTTGGGAAGAATTTTTTTTTTTTTTAAATGGAAATTTCAAGTTTTTCTGATATGAATATAATTTTTTAGAAAAATATTTCAGTGTGAAAAATTATTTTTAATTTTATAAAATTTACTTTTTGATTTGAAAAATTATGTTTTTAATTTATTTGAGTGAGTTGAGGAAGTGAAGTTTTGAATCCCATAGATAGCAATTAATTGTTTTTATTTTGATTTAAAAAATAACTCCCTAAATACATATATTTATATTTCTATTTGTTATAGGTTATATTCAGGAGCAAATTATAAGTAGAATAGAGTCTTAGACTCCAAGTAAGGAATGAAAATTCGCTTTAATTTGTAAAATCAAAACCAAAGGTTATAGAAATTTTGTTTTTTCAACATATTTTATAAAAGAAATTGTGTATTTATTATCGCTATCCATTCCAGACCAGTTTTTATATCAATAGAACAAGATTGGTGTGCTATATTTTGTTTACCATATTTATTGTATCAAGCATAAAAATAAATTATAACTTAGCAATTAAGATAAGTACAAAGATAAAACTATATTTTCTATATTTTGTGAGTTGAATTATGAAATTATAAATAATTGAATATTTAATTTCGCTGATGATAATGTAAAAAAAAAAATATTTAATAATACGCGGATAATATGATGTTTTTTAGGAAGATAACGTTGGTTCAAAATGGTGTAGACAAATTTTACACGTCATGGTGAATTAACAACAATCTTTTGCTAAACATTAGTAAATATGCTCAAACGTCGAACTCTACCATTTAGTTTTAGATATATATTTCACGATGTACCTTTTGAAAATGTTTTTTTTTAATATAAACTTTTATTGTTTGCCTTTAATAAACTTAAAATTATCTTAGCCCAGAAATGGTTTAAGAAAAACGGCTTTACTATAACTAATTACTATTAACATTTAAACTTATTTTAAATTTTTATGTTAATTTTATTTTCTTACTATTTATTTTGGTTCGCTTGTAATTATTACTGTAGTTTAACATGCTTATTCCTATATATATTGTAAAAATAAAGCTTAAAATCAATATTAAATCTTTTTTTTGTTAAATAAACACCATAAGCTGAGTTAACCTAACTTAACCTAATTATGAAGTCTTCTTAATGTAATTGTTAAGCCTAATATGTATTTAGTACCTAATTCTGGTTGAATATGTTTTCTAACCACCAATATTCTCTTTTAATTTTTTTGTCACTATCTGGTATAGACATTTTGTATTTTAAGTTATCTCCATTTATGTGGCCCGGATTGTAATCAATGATTTTAAATGTGGCCCGTCTACTATAGTGATATAGGGACATAATTGTGTTCTTGAATATAACCATTTTGATCAAGGAATATGAAATTCTCGGGTGCAATAAATCCCGTGAGCATTGTTTTTTTATGTACTGCTCATTGTAGTAAAACGTATGTGATAATAAACTATTTCTGGAGTGTTTAGTGCTCTATCATAATGTTTTCGAAACAATTTTATTAGAAAATTGTCGATTCTGATTATGTTTGTGTTGTAATAATATTTGTAGTCGGATTTGGGCTTTCTGGATATATTAGTATAAACTCTTATGCATTTTCTTTTGAACTTACGTATTTTTTCCATTAGACTTGCGTTGCTATTGTACCACATGGGCACACCATATGCAAGTGCTTGACTTATTTCCTTTAGTGATTGTACATTTAACATGTTTGATGAAGTTCAAACTACGATGCAGAAGAACACCGATATATTTGACAACCTTTTTGTTTGCAAGTGACTAGCCGTTAGGAGATTTGATAGAAAAACGTTTCCAATTTTTTTTAATGTCTGAGCTTGTTTTGTCCGACCGTATTTCGAAATAATACAGTTTCACATTTATAAAAGTTCACTTTTAATTGTCATATTTTGCAATAGTTCAAAATGATTTTACACATTTTTTGAACTTTTGTTTGAATGGTGTTTACCGAATAGACTATTATATCATCGGCAAAATCCCGCGTGTAGCTATCTCCTTTGACACTGTCTAATAAATTCAGTAAATCTGCTATGTAGATGGAAAAAAGAAGAGGTGCATTCACCGTACCTTGTTGAAGTTCATTTTCTGTGAAAAATTTTTTTCCGGTCGAAGTTGATTGATTCGCAATCAGGAATGTGTTATTATATATTATATAAGTTGGGAAGCCATATTGCATTAATTTATAGATTAACCCATCCAACCAAATTGAATTGAATGCCTTTTCTAAATCTAAGAGGCATGCACAAATGCCGAAGTTTTTATTAACAAACCAACAGATATCGGAAGTTTATTTAGTAATTGTGTAATTAGTACTATGTTTATACCTAAAACCAAACTGATTTTTGGGTATAATACTACACAAGATTGCTAAATAATGAACTTTGTCGTAGATTAGGATTTCACAAATTTTACTAATATTCGACTAATTGGTCGATAATTATTCAATAATTTGGATCTCTCCCTGGTTTCTTTAGTAAAATAATTTTCGATGTTTTCCAAATTTGTGGAAAATACGATTTGTTTAATTTTGTCCTCCACTGCGAGACTCTAAAAGAATTTGCTCCAGAATTACAATCAATGGGAGGACTTGACAAAGACGAGGTCATGGTCTCTTTTGACGTAAAATCCCTTTTTCCCAGTATCCCAGTCAAAGAGGCTATTATTCTGGTAGAAGAATGGTTACTACAACAAGAAACTGGACCGCAGTGGAGGACGAAAGTAAAACAGTACGTAAAGCTGATCCGGGTTTGCATGGAACAAAATTATTTCACCTTTAGCGGGGATTTCTACAAGCAATTGAGGTGGGCTCCAATGGGAAACCCCCTCTCTCCATTCATCAGTGAAATTTTCATGGCTAAGCTGGAGTCAGATTTAGCAGCAAAAGAACGGTTATCAAGATTTGGAAGAGATACGTAGATGATATTTTTGCTGTAATAAGGGAAAGGGACTTAGAATTAATCTTAACTACTTTTAACGGATTTCACAGGAATAAACAGTTTACTGTCGAAGTAGGAAAAGAAGGTCAACTACCGTTCTTAGATTTACTGTTAAGCAAAACAGGAACGTCCCTAGAACTAGAGATTTACAGGGAACCAACGGATACTGACAGGGTCATCCCGAATACTTCCAACCACTCCTATCAACATAAGATGGCCTCGTTCAACCACATGATGCATCGAATGTTAACACTTGCCATCTCCCAAAAAGGTTTAGTAAAAGAAACTAAGCACATATTTAAAATTGCGAGAATAAACGGGTATCCGGAAAAAACCGGAGATATAAGATAACTTGCATCAAAGTTCATTGGAACAAAGTTTATACTGCGCAAACTAGGAGAAACATGCAAACACGACTCAATGAACACCTGAAAAAAGCCGAACTGGCCAAGAAGAAGAACTCAACAGAGTTCCGATTCAAAGTAGCAGAACACATCATCCAGGAGAATCATAGTATTTCGAAAGAAGATATTGTAATGGTAAATCACATTAGAGATTCTAGGAGAATAGATTCAGCTGAAAGCATCGAAATCTACAAAACCAAAAATGACTCACTCCTAAATAAAGACCAAGGTAACGAATATTCTTCTTTATTTAAATTTTTAGTGAAATACAATAAAACGAATAACACCACCCCTACCTGTCACTCTAACGTCGGAAAAATTATTTCAAATACCAATAATAAAATAAATAAAAATACCCCTACCTGTGCTAATTCATTGGATAATAAACAACCATGCAGCTGCGAGAAACATCAAATTGTTACCTGTGCGAAAAGAATAAATAAGACGATTTTAGATTTCTTTGCTCACGAAATACGCGTATCTGTATGATAAGCATATCAATAAAATTAAAAGTAAATTATTCGACTATTTTCACTAATAAAATAAATTTTAATTTGACTTGAAAGACACACCAAGTGACCACTATACCGGAAAACGTTATATATTTCCTTTTAGACACTATTTTGTTATTTATAATTATTTTTTACTCTAGCAGTTGTGGTTATTGGAATAGTTGAAAACAATTGATTTTAAAAATTATGAAAATTATTATCAAAAACAGCCAAATCATTTATTTTTCATTGAAATCTTAGATAGCAATCCTTTGGTGTTCATGTAAATTCACATATAGAAGTACTAAGTGGAAAATTATCATCAACTGCAGGAATATTTTATAAAATTTCTAAACTCTTACACAGTGAAATCAAACAGTCTGTTTATTATGCTTTATTTCATAGTCATCTTAGCTACGGTGTTGAACTATGGGGTACTAATTCAAAAAATTATATTGAAAATATTCAAGTAATACAAAACAAAGCTATAAAAAATTTATATAATTATAATAATAATAATAATGTCCCAACGACCAATTACCCCTCCCGTGCCGCGCACGCGGGGAGTCACCATTCTCATTATTATTATCATTTAGCATATGACTAGGAGTGTCGTATACAAGGTCATCACAGTGCTTGGAAGAATAAAACTCTTCGTATTAAAAGCATAGAAAGATTCCAATAAATTAAGTTATTCAGTATGTAATACTGTGACGAGCATACTCACAATGGACTTTCATTAATTAAACTTTAATATTATATTTTAATTATATTCAAAAAGAATACAAGCCTTAATGAAGAATGTGTTAGTAAGGAGAGAATTGGGTCAGGAAATGCTTAAAACAAGCATGCAAAACAAAAAATAAACAAAAAAAAGGGGGAAATTAGTAAACACGATTAAGGAAATTAGTAATTAGTAATAAATTGATAGAATACTAAAAACAAACAAAAATAAAATCCATAAAAGGTAAAAACAATTAAAAATCTAGTAACTTTGATTTGCCTTCCAACATGTCAAGGCAAATCAAAGAACAAAAATCAATAAGCAATATGCTCACAAGTCAAAAGTTGAAGCAATTTAAAATCTCCAATCAAAAAAAAATAAAAATTATATCATAGTTTTAGACTATCTTCCAACATGTTAAGATAGGCTAAATCAAAATTTCGCGATTTTAAATTATGCCGAAGAAGCATTAGTCAATTTATTTAGTTATAAACTAAAGAAATTTAAAAAAAAAGAAAAAATAATAAAAATAAATACTTATATAAAAATACAACACATGCAAAACGCAATTAGTCAAAGACACAAAAATAAAAAGAATAATAATAAAAATTAACAAAAATTAACATAATTTATTCACACTTATGTATACATGTTAAAAGTATGAAGTACTACTGATTCAACGTGAACAACTACATATACTACATGTATTACATGTCCTTCAAAAACTTATTACCTGTTTGAATAAAGCAGATTCTTTAGTTTGGACTTACTAATGTGAAAATCGAAGACATTAGAGTTATTGTTTACGTTACGCAACATTCTTGTAAGTGGCTCATTCTTTCCATAGTCCGTGCGATGAAACTTTAAACGAAAGAGGGCAGAATGCCTAAGAGAACGAAAGTTAATATTGAAGTTAATGTGTTCTAAAATACCAACCGAGTCAACTGCACCTGAGAGAAATTGGTGTACAAATATAATATCAGCTACTTCACGACGATTAAAGAGACTTTGCAGACCTAGAAGTTTAAGGCGGCCTCTGTAAGGGGGTAAGTTATATGGATCTGTCCATGAAAGACCACGAAGAGCGAAACGAACGAATCTACGTTGAACAGATTCAATCCTGTCTATGTGAACTTTATGAAAAGGTGACCATACCTGAGACGCGTATTCGAGTAATGGTCTTACCATAGTCAAATATAAAGCTCTGGTGACATATGGGTCGGAACATTCTTTTGACCATCTTTTGATAAACCCAAGAGCTGAATTAGCTCTACTGACAATATTATCTACATGAGATCTGAAATTTAGCTCGGTGTCTAATAGAATACCTAAGTCTTTAGTGGATGTGACATTAGAGACAATAACGCCGTTAATACTATAATAACGCACTGATATTGCCGTTTTACGGGAAAGGTGATGCTTTGGCATTTGCTAGCGTTGAGTGCTAGGTTATTATTACAACACCAAATAGCGAAATTATTAACGTCACTCTGAAGAAGATGAGATTCACGCGGAGATGAGATTTGTTTAAATATTTTCATATCGTCAGCGTACACTAGAATGTGAGAATTTTTTATAATATTATGTACATCATTTGTGGTTAAGATAAAGATCAGAGGGCCTAAATGGCTACCTTGTGGGACACCCGATTTAGCAGTGAAGGGATCTGAAATATTAGACCTAAAACGGACGTGATACACTCTGTTGCATAAGTATGAACTCATCCAATCTATAATGAGAGGTGGAAATCCTAGAGCACGAAGTTTAAATAAAATGACACTATGGGACAATTTATCGAAAGCCTGACTAAAGTCGGTAGCAATCGAATCCACATCTAGCCCCTTTTCCATGGAGTTGAGACTAAAAGAGACTAATTCGGTTAGGTTAGTAGTAGTGGATTTCCCTTTGAGGAATCCATGTTGAAAACAGGATAATAATGGCTTACAATAATTAAAGAGAGATTCGTATACAATACTCTCGAAAAGTTTAGGAATACAAGATAATTTGGCAATGGGCCTATAAATGGAGAGAAAGAACAGATTTCATACAGAAAGATAATAAACTTCTAAAAGTCAGGGACTTTATTGAAATGAAACTAATTACGCATATACATGATATTGCTAATGATAATATCCATACAATGTCTGCTCTTTCGCAGAGGAAGGATATACATAGTGCCAACACCAGAAGTAAACATCTTTTTCATTTTAATAAAATAAGAAATTTACAATTTGGGTCATCCACAACTCTATACACTGGTACCAAGTTATACAATAAACTAGATATGCAATTAAAACAAGAAAATTCAACAACTTAAAAAATTAATAGAATCATTTATAAATAGCTATAGTAATCATCAATATTTAATTTCTCAATAATAAATTTTTTAGGGATAGGATTGTCTTAAGACATAGCAATTATTGTGCAAAATTTTTCTTTTTCGCTTTTCATTTTTTACTCTTGCACTAAACAAATTTCAATTTCCGCAAATGTTTTGTAATTTTTTTATTATGTTTGTTACAATCATTTTTTAAATTTTTATTTTTTATTTTTATAGTTTTATAATTATATATTTTTTGTAATAATATTTTATAATTTTAATTATCTTATTGTTATATTAAAAACCTAAATGTAAACTTATATAGTCTGTAATGAGATAACGCTCTTTAGACATTGCTTTTGAATTAAATAAATAAATAAATAAATAAATTACATTAATTGAAATTTCGCACTTGAATTCGATTTGTATATTCTCCTCTAGAATATATTATTTTTTTTTGCTTCACGCGATGAAATAAGATTTCAGAATAATATTCGTATTTTGTCTAGACTTTAGACATTTAAAAATTTTCTTCAAAAACAACAGTATTTCATGAAAAGGTGAACGAATTCATCATTTCAATCAAAAATATTCAAATAAAGTTATTTGTTTCCAATAATCCTATCCAAATATCTAATTGTTTAGAATAATAGATCATTTCCACAATAACAATAATAATAATAATTTTTGTTGATTAAATATTTATAAAAAAAAACACTGATTGAAATTTTAATCCCACAACATTTTTATATGTGGATATGTACGGTGTAAGAGAATCTCTGCATGACAATAAATTTTAAACTGTTCAAATGGTCTTCATTATTTCAAAATAAGAAAAAAATATAAAAGAAAAATTTAAATATTAACAACTTAATTTCAATTCCCACATAATGATATATCAAATAACATGACATATTAGATCATTATCAAACGGTATACACATAATTAATGGCCACTTCAATAGATCTAAAATTAAATTTAAAAATTCCAATAAATTTAAAATAAGTCCAGTCAAGTACACTACAAACAGTGAATAAATTAAAATGACGACTAATAAATCAAGTCAAAACTAGAGTTAAAAAATTCTTAGGATTTCAAAAATTTCCAAAGGATCTTCAAATCAGTGATCCAATAAAATTGTAATCCATTTATGATTATTCAATGGACAACCTACAATATAGCACATTATCTTATCAATGGTGAGGAATTTGGAATCTTCGGAAGTCTAGACATTATTTCATATGAATTTTGATTACATCATTAATCGATTCATCTTTGTCAGTTCATTGAAATTCACCATACAATAATCTTGATGATTATGTTGATAATGATGATGATAATTATTGTGATGATGAGAAGAAAAAAGAAATTTAGAAATTTCATTATTAAAAAAACAAAAATTCTTTAAAAAATTTTTTTAATTCAGTAGAATTTTCAGTGATGATAAATTTTGATGATGGTGGTCATGATATTTATAATTGATAGTGTTGCCGGAGATATTGTAACAAAATTTTGTAAATCTATTTTTTTTCTTCTTATTTTCAATATTTTGAGACATAAAATTGAATAAATTTTTATGTTCTGGACTGTTTCCTAAATTAATTTCTTTCTAAAGAAAGTAAATTGGACTAGAAATTAATTTTTCGGTTTTTTTTTCTTTTATAAACGATAGAAAAATAACTATGTAAGAGGAAGCAAAATACAAAATAAAAACAAAATACAACTTCAATAACAATATTAAAAAAAGAATTAACAAAATTAAAAAAAAAAATAACTTGATATGAAAAGACGCGACTTAGAAAGACTTTTTTATACATATTTTGTTTTTTTTTTATATAATAAAATTAAGAGCCTCTCTCGTGTGTAGCATGCGTGATTAATTTTTATCTCATATTAGACACCCGTTGTGCTAAATGTTCTACCTGTACCTGTATAAACGGTAATTTTTTTATTTTTTATTTTCTTTTATTTTTTTTTTGTAGCTGATCGATTAGATGATTTACATTTTTTTTGTTATTTTGTTTTTCTCATACCTAAAATATCTCTCTATATATACAATAATAATAATAGGTATACACTATAGTTGCAGTTTCGAGTTAATTGATTGAGAAAAATATTTAATCGTCAGAGGAGGATTAAGAAGGGCTATTATTTGAAGTATTGAATTTAGTTTAAGTACTGCTGTCAGATCTGTATAAAGGTTTTGTCAGGCTGCAAAATATTAATCATATTCTATCTTTATGTCTCTGATTAATATTAATATAAATAAAAACATAAATTATTGAATTTAGTTAACGGATAACACTGTACAGATCTGCAAAGGTTTTGCCTTACTGTGTGTATATTGAAATTTGTTTCTGGACAACAATGGCATATCTGTAAAGATTTTGCCTCACTGTGAGTTTATTAAATTTAGTTCACGGGCAATACTGGTAGATCTGCTATGGTTTTTTGTTTCACTCTGTATGGTGTAGTTACCAGTTTTATTTATTCTGTTACGCTTCTTTCTTCTTATATGACTTCAGATTTTATCAGATTTCTTCGATGTTAAATTAAATTTATGTCAAGATGGTTACTATATCGTCCCAATTTTATTTAATATCTTACATTACGATCTCTCCGTTATGTAAATATTTAGCTTGGTAGTTTTCTTCATTTTTCTTTGTTTTGATGTACCTAGTGTTGAAATGTTCAATTTTTATCAAACTATCAATTAGAAGTATTTCCAACATGTTTAGTTTAACAATTATTTCTTTACTGCTAAGAACCTGTTTTTAAAATCTGGTAGATGTAGGCATGTCTTGTAATTTGTTCGTAAAAGAGTTTCGGAAAAGAGGTGTAGTGTAATTATTATGTAATTGCACATACATTTTTAAATTCTTCTGTAATACCAAGCCTGTTCAAATCCTTATTCATAAAATTTTTTCTTAACACAAGGAGCTCTGGTTATCTATTTTTGATTACTTGGTTGTTACAGTTCGAACCGGTTAGTATACTACAATAGACCTTTCCGTTGCAAGTTTGTTGGGTTTTGGTAGTTACTGCTATAAATTTTTTTTTAATTTAAAAAAATAATCAAAGCGTTCAGAGATTATCTTTAACACTTCGCCTAATAATTGGTTTGTTTGGAAGAAATTATGACAAGATAGAAAGATAGGTATTTATTAGGTAGAAAGTTGAAGAGTGACATTAATATATATTTCTTTAATTTCTGTGAGTTAAAGATCTACAATCAGATATTAAAGCTAGTCTGGGCATACGGTATTCAAATATGGGGTTGTGCTAAACAACTATATATTCAAACTATCCAAACGTTCCAAAACAAAGTATTGCGAAACATTGTCAATGCCCCATGGGTTGTTCGCAATCCTGATATTCATAGGAATTTCAGGATTCCTCTCATAAACGATGAGATAAAAAAATTGCTCTCTAATAGTAATCTTTTTAAGTATTACCATACTGTCATATGACCATACTAAATTAGTATTATAACATCAGAACAGATATAAAATATAAAGTTAACTGAATAATTCTAAAAATGTATCATAGCTTCTCAGTCCACCTCTGATATTACTGCTACAAAAAAACTATAAAATTAAAAAAACATAAACAAAAATTTGTCAAAAATAAAATTTCATTTACCATGTTTTCATTAAATTTTAATGATGTCGTCATTTAAATTATTGTTTTTTTTTTCTTCTAATTTTCTTTTTGTTGTTTCTTGTTTATTCTTTGTCGACTTTTCTCTCTTAATTTTTGTTGTGAATACCTTTTCATCTATTTGTAACTAACTATTGCACAAACATATAAGAAAGAAAAAAATAAAAATAAAATATTATTCAAAATAAAATTCAAGAATATTAGTTAAGACTTAAAATTTAAAATACAGTAAATTTAATTTTCGAACTATATCACCGCATCTCAATTTGTTTTTGATTAGTAAATATGTTTTACAAAATTTTTTTATTTGTTTGTTCACGTCTCTAATTTTATTAATATTTATTATTTTATTATCGCAATCAAAATGGAGATATATAGGGTGTTTTTAAACGATTGTATGATCTTTCACAGGCAGGTAGATTAAGTGAAAGTGACGAAAAAGTTTGTATTTGTCCAACGAAGAGCTAAAATTTAAGTAAAACAATGTGTATACAAACCAAAAGTCAATCTGGATTAAAAAAAGTGATATGGAGTTACAAATGAATTAATTTTGTTGTGCTACAATAATTTTATTCTAACTTGGATGAAGTAAGTTTAAGATAATAAAAATTTGCAAATAAAGTAGGCTCACCGTACAAACTATTCGGTCTAAAACTGAATATCATAACAATTGAATGTAATTCATTTGCAATTTTGTCGTATAGTCATGATTTAGACAACAAGAGAAATAGTAATACATTGAGTTAACGAAATAAAACTATAAATTCAGCCGTACTTAAGTTAACTTAAGTTTCAGTTTCAATACGAATAAAATTCAAAATGCTGTTTCTTCTTTCAAAATGAAATGAAGTTTTACCGGGTGTAACTTAAGTTGGCTAGTTAAACTTAAATAGCTTTAAGTTTTGACGTAAGTTTAACGTTTTAAGTTAACTTAAGTACGGCTAGTCAGGCCTAATAATCGAAAACTAAAACTAGTAAATTTCAACAATATATACCTTTCTTTTAACGAATAGTGTTGAGACGAAATGTATATTTTTGACGACACAAAGAAAGAGAGTTATTTTGACTGTAATTTGGTTAGAATTAAGTTAAATTTTTTGCTATGATTTTTGCTCTCAAAATTTGAACTCAAAATATAGAAAAGAGAAATAGTTTTAATGACAGCCGTAATGATAGAATATTAAGCCTCATCTATTTTATTATCACATATTAAAAGTAAAAGATTAAATTACAATAAAAATAATTGTTTTGTACTGAAATAACGCAAAATTTATTAAGCTTTTACTTTAACAAAAGTATAATTTGAGGTTATAATAACTTTTTTACGTTTTGAAATTAAACAATACTGTTAATAATTATAACTGAAAATTATACTGCAGAAACACTATGAATAAAATTAAACAAAAACGTTTTGGCAATAACAAATTTTTTTAAGCTGAGCAACTTCTAAACAATTGATAATAGTGTAGTGGAGTTATTAAGCTCCATTAGTATAATTTTTGTTTTGTTTTTATAGTCTTAATAATTTCCTTTTCCCATATATGATATGTATTTACTTAGGTGCTAGCAGACCATGTAGGTCTTGGTGGCCAACAGACAGGTGGCCATTTAGGTTTGTTCCTTTGGGTCTGGATTCAAAGATTCACTTTGCTGAAACATTTTCTTCTCAAAGACACAAGTACATGCTCACTTGTCTTGAACATTATCCATGCCTCTGATCCGTAGAGCAGAACCGGGAGTAAGAGCATTTTTTAGTATTAGAACTTTGCTATGATGTTTTGACAAACCGAAGCAGTAACGGCTTGTAAATGTTATTTTTTACCGTACCTCCATATTGATGTCGTTTGTGGAATTAAAGCTGCTTTCAAGATAGATAAACTTCTGAATTACCTCGAAATTATATGTGCTGACAGTGGTGTTTTGATCAATATGATGGCTTTTTATTTGTCATATTTGTTTTTTTCCTCATTTACCTTGAGACCTAATTGTTTCACTTTCTCTTCAGTCTGCTAAAAGACTCGATGACCGCCCGCTGTAATCTGGCGATGATATTAATGTCGTCGACGCATACCGTACTAGTTGAACATATACTTATTATTGCTCTTGTTCGTCGCACTATACGTTCTTGAATAAAATATTTGAGAAACTCTGATTTAAACTGCAAAATTTGTTAAGAACTTTTATAGAAAATTCATTGTATTTTCATTTTC
Source organism: Argyra leucocephala (assembly GCA_963942445.1). NCBI lineage: Eukaryota > Metazoa > Arthropoda > Insecta > Diptera > Dolichopodidae > Argyra > Argyra leucocephala. The sequence continues at coordinate 137,846,427 of OZ012677.1, forward strand.
TTGCTTTACTCTGAGCCCTATTGGATTACCAGATTTTAATCTCATTTAAATCACTAGTTTATAATTTATGCATGTATACGTATACGTATATGTTATACATATATATTATAGATCCAAAAACAAAAAAAAACCCAACCATAAGAAGCTATAAATAAGCGGTTAAGGTTTAATAGTTTGGCGGATTTAAAACCAAATAACTAACAACATAAGGTACCTACAAAATAACAAAAAAAAAATAATACAAAAATAACAACAATAAATTAACTATTATTTTATGTACATACATTGTACATACGAATGTATTTTCAGTATGAACAACAAGTCAACACGTTTTTGATTTTATAATATGCAAATTAGCACTATTTTTTATTTTACACGGGAACTACGTGAAAGCCTATCCCATCAGATTTGCTTTAGTAGACTTTTATAGATTTTTTTGTCTATATTTTTTTCTTATTCTGTTTTTGTTGTTTATGGTGCTACATAGATGCAATGCGCTTATTTTCATTGGTGTTGACTCTTTAACATCATACTAGCACCTTAAAATCGTGGGTTAAAATAATATACATTAGATAAAAGATAGAAAAAGAAAGAATTAAATAGTGTATTAAATAGAGTAAGGGAGAGAGTGATAGAGGGAGAAAAAGAGGGTGACAAAAGTACTTAAGTATAGTACATGTATGCATATATGCATATTATTACTAAATGGTGGTGATCAATATCACATTATGAGAACTGACTGTTCAAAAATAAAATAACAACAACAAAAAGGTTTTTGGCTTAAAAGTGACATCAATTTGTAATAGTAATTGTTATGATGTGATATGATGATAAATGGGTTTCTTAACACACATATATATATAAGCTCATATGTATAATATATAAATATTTGTAATGCATTTAATAAATATTTCTATTAACAAAAAAAAAAAAAAACGTAAAAAAAATGTATTTCTTTTGTTGTTGATGCATGAGAAGAAGGGTGATTTATTGGTGAATATTATTGATAATTTGAATATTATTGATAATTTGCAGATTTTGTCGGTAAAATTTGCCATGATTTTATTTTCAATAAACAAGAAACATATTGTGGCTATAATATTATGGAATATGAAATTTAATATTTTTGTTGTGAGTTTTTCAAAGTATAGTTATTACGATAATAAAAAAATATTTTATATTGACTGGTAATTAATATTTATTAGTGATATAAATAAATATCTAAATTATCGAAATGAAAAATAAAAAAAATATAGATTTAAGAATAGAAACGTTTATTTGGTATTTCAAAAGCTGAAGGCTGCTGATATTAGTGTGAATGATGTTAAAACTGACATCTCTTTTTTATTGTATTACATAATAATATGTATCAGGGCTGCTTTAAATACAAAGTATACAGCTCTGAATAAATATGATTAATTGCAATTTATGTCCAATGTAGCTTGTTGTTAAAATATGGCTATTTCATAAAATTTGAATAAATCGATGAATTCATTCCTTCGAATATTGTTTAGTGTATAGTAAAAATTTAGATATTTTACTACATGTGCTGTGTACTCTGAAATAATAAATAAAATACTTAACGTTTTGCTTCTCAATTATAATTATTAACTGTTTATATTAATAATTAGACCATTATTGTTAGGAGTGTTAAATATTTAGGTGTTATAATAGATATGTGGAAAAATTAATAAAAGAATGGCTTTCTACGCCTTATTCAAAGGAGTATTGGATTGTCACAGTAAAAATTGTATATAATGTACTTATACGTCTCATTTTGATTATTGTGCAACAATCATATTTTCGGAGTTATTATAGAATACCCAACCAGAATAAGAAAGCTACAAAAACGCAATAATAGAAGACTAATTGGAGAGATCGAATTTCAAGAACTAAATTGGATGAGCATAAAGCGAAAAAATCCATTTTACGATTGTGATTTTAAAGATTTTTAAGTTGAAGTACCACTTACTCCAACTATACAAAGAACCCTCAGCTCGTTAGTGAATGTTCATAATCAATCGTATGATCTAAGAGGTGAGGAAAGCCCCAGAGTTGCACTCTCTGTAAAAATTAATTACTGTACAAAATTGTTTTACTCACTGCCGAATGAGATGTATAAGGGACTTAAAAATCAATGGACTTAAAAATACTGTTCCAAAGTAGACTATAGAATTTTTTTAGAATATTAGTTTTTAAAGTTATAGCTAATTTTATTTTTATTTGATAATCTTTGAATATTTTATTTTTTTTCTCATTTTAATTTTTTATTTTTTGTTGATTATGGAATTTGTTATTTTGTTAATTGTTTTGAATTATCCAATCTTTTGAATTTGTATAAAACTGTATTGATATATTATATAAAGTTGTATAAAAATCTAATAAAATATAAAAAAAAAAATTACATATCACATTTTTATTGATTCCGGCTATTACAATAATTGCGTTCACTTTAACACAATAATATTACTTTAGAGTAGTTCAGAGTATTCTGTAAATGGATCGCTAATTATTTATTGTTCTTTTTTTGTTGTTGACGTATGTACTTTTTTCAAGGACTGAAGATAGTTGAAATTATATAACAGAGTAGTTAAGTTAGTTAGTAGAACACAAAAAATGTCACCATTATTTTTTGATTTTAGATTTATGTATGCCTTTATTTCAATCCTTACAATTCTAAAAGTGCAAAGTATATAATTTCGATACTAAAAAATTAAAGAAAAAATAATTTAAAGTACGAAATATAATCGAATAGAATTATAATCGTTCTTTTGTAAAAAAATAAAAATGTACAAGAGGCGAACGATTAATCAAAATATTAAAAGATTGTACAGTAGTTGAAACATAGTGGTGGAAAATAATTCAAATAATTTACAATACAGTATACTATTTATACTTATATCAATAAAACTTAACTAAATTAATATAAATTTAGAAATAACACAAAAATTGAAAGTAAAAATTTATTAAAATAAGATCAAATAGAACAGGAACAAAATTAACATGTTTGACTATTATATGAAACTTTATTATGGTATTATATCTTCAATAGATTCTCAGTCACATCCAAATTCAAATGTTGTAACAAGATTTTAATAATCCTGAGAAAAAGATTTGATGTTCGAATATTTCTAATATTCACAGACAATTTATTGTGTACACTCTGTGTAATGACGTTATAAAAATTTGGAAAAGTGAATTTTTTTGTGATTAGGAATAACTGCAAATCGACTTGAATTAACTCTCAAAATTCAGAATGTGTAATATATTAAGATTCCCAGATCTAATAATTATTTTAGAGTTTTGTATTATAAATACAAATTTCTGATAGGAATTTTCCTCTGTATAAACAATTTGAAACTCGGAGTCAGATGTCTCTTTTCCTAATTTTTATTTTATTTTATTCAACCTATTTCGAAATGAGCTTAGTAACTCATGTAGAATGTACATACATAATAATTTTTTTATTATTTTAATAAATCAACGTATAAAAACGTAAAACAACAAAATATAAGGACGGTTCAGCTTCAAACAGCTATAAATGTAAAATAAAAACTATTTTACAAATAAAACATAATGTGAAATTTGATTTAGAATTTTTATAAAACAAAAGAAAGTATATTGAACATTAATAATTTACTATGACGTAATAATTTGATTGAAAAGAAACCACTTACATAAATTTAATTATAATTGTATCAATGAAAATATTTTTTATTTTTTTTATTTGTATAGGCAGCATTTTAACATCCGATGGTATGTATATTGTTATATGACTTATAGAAGAATTCACTATCAAAACCTTCAAAACAACGTACATAATTTGCTATCCTGGTATTGTAGTTGTGAACTATGTTGTTTGCTAAAATCTGAGTATTCGACTTGATGTAACCTCTTTCTATATTATATATGAATATTAACTATTTGGATTAGATCTTTATAATCCAAAATTTTCATTATTTCCAACTTTTTGTGGATTTGTTCAGTTAAAGTTCTTTGTGGTGAAATCCAAATAAATTTTTTATACCTTTATTCTGAGTCTTTTGGAGCATATCTATATTTTTACAAAATAAATATATAGGTATGCTTCAAAAGATTCAGCACAAACTTATGAAAGTAACAAATATGTAGAAAAACCCCATATACCAATACCATATTCTAGCACACTATGGAAAAGGCTATAGAATACTGAGATTTTTATTTAGTAAGGTATTCATACTAGCACTGAGTGACGATCCAACCTGTAGGCACTGTAGGCAAGAGGATGAAACCTCCACGCATGTTGTAGGAGAGTGCCTATCTCTTTCAAAGCTGAGACTCAGGTTGTTGGAAACGCACTACATAATCTCAGAAAGTTTCTGCACGATTGAACCCTCAAACCTATTGGGTTTTAACAAAAGAGTCGACTAAGTTGAGTGGTGAGGGAGGGTATAAAGAGCTAAAAGACTACATGCCGGTTCAGACATATTAGGGCCACCTCCGTGGGGGACAAAAAACGTATTCCTACACCAACTTTTCTAAACATTCCTGCTTTTTTTCTTGTTTTCGTGGCTAATGTTTTTACATGTTCACTCCATGTCAAGTCACTGTCAACTGTAATACCAAGATATTTGTAAATGCTTACTTTTTAAATTTTCCTTCGATAACAAAATTTAGTTTTCTTAATATTAACTGTAAGTTTGTGCATATTTATCGATGTAGAAGTTTTATCTATAGCTATAGATTTATTATTTGTTCTAGCATTCATAGTTACTTTCTTAGTATATGTAAATTGCCAAATCATCAGCATGCAGTAATTATTTCCCTTTTCATTTTAACGTGGAGAAATTGTTCATATAACACTAATCTTACTAAATATTGTTGGTTTACTAAAATTTGATAAAATTTATTATACTATATTATACCCCCAACGGACAATGCCATATTGCACTTTAGAATGAAAAAAGGTAAAAAGGGTAATAATATACAATAGGTGAAATTTTTATTAAAAATAATAGCCTAATTTGATAGAGTTGTCTGATAACAGAATTAAGATAATAATTGTTGTGGAAGTAGGTATGATCAATTTCAATTATTTAAATGTAATATTTTGTTAGAAACAATTTTTTGGGATTCTTTAAATTTTTAATTCTATTTTTAATACATAATATTATAACAATTATTGGATTACAAAATAATTGACTTTAAAATAGTAGTGCTTACCAAATAAAACAAAAAAAAACAAAAAAAGCAAAACAATTCAGCTTTGAATCCACTAATACGCCTAGATATGTGAAACAATCAACTTTTTTGATCTTGAAACAGCTGACGTCACAAAAGGGTTAAAATGCAAGAAGAAGTATTGATACATTTCGGAGAATGGCTTATCAAATTATAATCATAATTAGTAGGTAAATAAATATTAAAATTCATGTATTTAGTTTTGTCAATATTTATTAATTTATGTTTCAGCAACCACTTTTTTTATAACAGCTGGTTCAAAATTGATGTCATTAACAATAAGAGAGATAGATATTCCTTCATAAGCAAATTATCTAATATACATATTATCATGCACGCTTTGAAACGTTCTAACAAATGAGTTCAGAACTCTAAGATAAGACATAGTGTATTGCAATAACGCAACTACGAACGCAAATACATTAAAATATTGTAGGTAAATGCTATTCTAGATCACATAGCTGTAATCAAAGTAAATTCATACGTCCAAGTTTATTCGTTCAGGGTTACCAAAATTATACATATATATATTTTTGTTTATTATTTGAAAATATCTGTTTACATACAAGAATGTTGAAAGCGATTTTACAGAGTTTAGACCAAGCTATGTCTTTTCAACCAAAATTAGAAGTTTTGTTTTTAATTTTTGAATTATAATAAGAGATATAAAAATTTATAAGGAAAAGCACATGTACATGAAAAAACCTCATATAAAATTATATTAAAATAAAATATTTTACTAGCTATTTATTTTTAAAAAAAAAATCTATGTGTTTATTTTCTCATATTTAATTCCCAAAATACAAAAAAAAAACCACAAAAGACCCAGACAAAGGATTTAAAATTAATTTTTGGAAAAAAAAATTCTTCTAAAAGGATTTCAGTAATTTGTGTTCCATCAAAAGTAAAGAAATTAAATGAAATGGAAAAATATTCAATTTAATTTTGTTTTTGTTTATTTTTAGACCTAATAAGCAAAAACATTTAATTCACTTTTCATATTTTTGGGGATTATAGAAGCCCCCAAAAAACAGTTCAATATAATTAATATCGTTTGATACGTATTCATTATGACATTAAATTGTGGAATCCTTTTGAAGTAGAAATGTATAAAAAAAATTTAATCCCCTTAGGGTATCATCATCAAAAAATATAATATGGTATGAAACGATCAACACTGGTTCCTTTCTCCTGTATTTTTTTTTTTTTTTTTTTAATTTTTTGTTATTCGTAAATATTGATTGGTTATTAATCTTCTTTTTATCTTCTGAAGCTATTTAAATTTTGCATTTTATATACACTATATTTTTTTTCTTGACTGATATTATTATGAAGATTTAAGATACTCATACCATGAACAAAAATTATGGTAGTAAGATATGGTAGTAAGATACTGAAGGCTATAATTTTCAATCATCTAAATAAATTGGGCTAACTGTTCAATTCGATATATATAGGTCTGTGTTTATACACATGGAAAAAAAAAATCTAAAGATATTTTTCAAATACAGATGTTTGGCTTATTTAAAATTAAGGATTTCAGAGTATATAGGATTATCACGGTAGCCGAAGACAGAAGTTATGAAAAATTACAAAAAAAAAAAAAAAAATTAGTGAAACCTGTATGTATATTGAATGAAAATTTACGATATCTAATGATGGTTTATAATGGATTTTAATAATTACATTATTGTTCTATAGGGAAACACAATTATTAACCGCATCAAACATTTTGGTCCATGTGAAATTTTAATTCTACAAAATTAATATTGAAAATATGTTATTAACTGTTTTTTTTTTAGTTTTATTGAAACACAAAAAAGCTGGTACATTGGCCAAAAAGATCAGTAACCTACCTGTGAGTAATAATTTGTATCTGTATAAGATGTTAAGTAAAATTTTTAAAATTAAAAATATGAATCGTTTTTCTCTAGATGGCTTTGGTTATAGTTCTTAAGCAATTAGGATATATTTTAATTAAAATTTTGTGAGCAGGTGGAATAATTCTTTTAATTCTGTTAAAAATTTTCACTTAATATACTATCCCAATCTCAAATTTAATTAAGAGCTTTTGGTTTCAAATAATTTGTAATTATTTGAGTATACAATATACAATAAAATTAAAACAATATACAGTTGTAATTTACTTCATTATGTATAATTGTGGCAAATGGGTTTTAGGTACTGGTTTAAAATACAGAGTTTTACATTTAAAGCTTCCAATTAAATGGAAGGTAATTCCAATAATATTTGTTTATGTATCATTATCATTGTGTTGTAACCCCATCCGTAGGGTATATGGCGGAAACATAATATGTAAAAAAATGTATATAGCTTGTATGTATTTATTTCAATTGAATAACGATCATAATAAGTTTTACTTAAATTGGTTTAGTTAATTTTTTAAAAACAATGTTAATAAGATTTTGTTGCCCCGAAAATTATTTAAAATAAAATTATTATGACAAAAAACATTGATTTTAATTTAATAGGAAGAGAAGAAATATTATTTTTTCTTCTCTTTTAATCATTGCTTAACAACAGCGAATAAAATATTATAATAATTGAGTATTATCAGCTTATGGGTTTTATATATTATATTATTTTTTTATTTATTTATTTATTTATTTATTTATTTATTTAATTTATATAAACTGTACATAAGACGGTTATTCTTTTTACTATAGAATTACAATATTCAATTCAGTTTGATTTGGTTTATTTTAGTTTACACGCACATTACATTTTTGAAAAAAAATATAACGAACATTTTTAGCACATAAATATGGTAGCTATTATTGATCAATCTGTTTTTAATTTATTTTTTATTATCTATCTATAAAATACGCTACAGATTAATTTCATTTAATGATAAAAAAAAATATATTTTAACAAAAACAGACTTAAAGATTTTTTTAAATTAAATTAATCAATTAAATATATTTTTATTTTCTGTTAACCCGATATTACAAAACGGTTCTAAAGTATTACATTTTTTTAGCACGATGAAGTATTACATTTAAAAGTACGATATTATGAAGTTTATATCCAAAATAAGTTACTTAGTAAAAATTCTTTTTATCCAAAACGCCTATTCAAATAAAATTATTTCAATTTCATGGGTAAACAAATAATTGCAATTATTTTTTCCCATATGATAGAAAGTATTCTAATAAATTACACTTTAATAGATTAACCAGAACAATTAGATTTATAGAAATTCAACTTTACTTGAGGATAGCCCCATATTTATATTCGGGCAATTCATTGAAAAATCAATCAAATTCAATAAATCTATCTTTATATGCTTCTTTAAGTTATGCTTTAAACATAGTACAACTACTGAATATATGTGTTACAAATATTACATAAACAAAAAGTCAATCACAGCTCAATAGGACTGATATAAGATCTATGATCTAAAATAAAACAAAAATCAAATCACATAACATGCTCACCAAAGTGAACATGTATTAGACAATATGATAATCTCTGTCCAACTCTGTTTAACTTAATAATGCATAAAATAATCAAAAATATAGTTAAAAATCTCTTAAATGTCAAAAAAAATTGTTTACATTGTCTCATGATCGGTAATTTTTTTGACAGTGTATCCGAGACTCATTTTCACGACACGGAATTTTTAATACACAAGAGTTTAATGTTGCGTTGATTTTCTTTTTAATAAAAAAGCAATAAATAAAAAAGTTGGAGGAAGAAAACGTTTTAGAATTAAAGAAAAACAAGTATGAATTAATTAATTTTTTAAAAATAAATTTAAAAATGATTTTTTTAATTTTGATTTACTTTAATTTTAATTGGAAACGGACTCATGAAAGGAAAATGCTTTTATTAACCATAAGGCTAAAACACGAAGAATTTTTTTTTTACGAATTTATTCAATTCAAATATTTTAAAAATTTATCTAAAAAATAAGTATTCCCAAATGTGTATAATATTTTGACATTTAATTTGATGTTTATTTCAGAGACAATGTGTTTAAAGTGATCGGAATTGTAAACAAAGTACATTATGTTGCCAACACAATCGATGACATCGGAAATGTATCCAAAAAATTTCAACCGATACAAATACAATGTAAAACTTTCTGAACCGACAACATTGTTCGCCAACACAATGTACTTTGCTCTAAACACATTGTCTCTGAAATAAACGTCAAATCAAATCTCAAAATAAATTTTTAAAATATTTTGTATATTTGTGATAGATTTTATATGGACAATTTCGTAAAATTTTTTTTTTGCTTTTTTGAAGCAAAATCTTGTTCGTGCTTTAGCATTATGGTTAATAAAAGCATCTTTCTTCCATGAGTCCATTTCCTATTAAAATTAAAGTAAATTAAAATAAAAACAATCATTTTTAATTTTATTTTTAAAAAATTAGCTAATTAAAATTTATACTTATTTTTCTTTAATTTTAAAACTTTTTCCAATTTTAAGACTTTCTCCATCTTTTTTATTTATCGCTTGCTTATCAACAAATTTTTGGATACATAATTTAATAACCCGTATCGTGAAAATGAGTCGCGGATACACTATAAAATTAATTACCAATCATGAGAGAATGTAAACAATTTTTTTTTTGACATTTAAGATCATACGTTAATATGTTGGCGACGTTGTCGATACATTTACGATGTCACGGAATGTTGTTAGTTCAGAAAATTTGACATATTGTATTTGAATCAGTTGAAATTTTTTGCATACATTTCCGATATCAACGTGACAAGTGACCTGATTTTAATCTTGGACTATTTTGCTGCAGTATATTGATATTACTATGGATTGGTAATTCATTATTTAGAAATATTTTATTGTGCTCTCTAATCAAAACATTTTCAGGACGTAGATTAAGAGGACTTATGATTTGATATTCGATTATTAAAAAATATTTTCAGTTGTTGACTTGTTAGATGATTTGATAAATAAAAACACCTCACTTCTGTTTTTGTTGAGTCCCAGTCCAAAGCCCCAATTTCTGGAAATTGGTATCCAATTTTGCAAGGTCATTGCTCTATTTTTTCTTAGTCATTGCTGCAATTTCTAAAGAGTTACTTTGGGTAACGTCTCCTAAATCCTCAAAGTATATTATTAATAATGTAAACCAACAAAGTTTGTAAAAGCAGTTAAATTACCATTACAATTATGTTAAGAAAATAATTTATAAGGATTGAAAATTTCCTTTTTTTCGTTTTGTACCAATTTTGCACAATTCTATTTGCAACTTCAAAAAACCTCATTTTAATTGCTTCTAATTTGTTTGTTTAAATAAATAATTTAATACTCTCTCTCTCTCTATACTTATACATCATATCCAATTCACAATTATAATAGTTCTATTGTGTCTTGAGTCACCTAGAATTATTATTTATTTTTTTTTTTATTTAAAACTTCAAAATTCTTTTATCAAAACTAAAAAAACTGATTATTTTTTATCCGAAAATCTAGAAGAAAAAAAGAAAACAAAAAGTAAAAATCAAATTGACTGTCGATGTGAACTAAATTGAATTTCCTAAAATGAATAAAATACAATAAAAAAAAAATGCAATTTTTTATGTCCATATGGATTTTACACTTTCCAAATAATCGGTAAAGTTATATACAACACTTTTAAGTTTTAACCATTCTCAAATTAAATAAAAATAAAAAAAAAAAAGAGAATTGAAAATAGGAACATAGGTACTCGTACCTGAGTTAACCTTGTGATGTATCCTTTTACAGCAAATTCTTGTGTTCAAAAGTAAAGAAATTTCCGCGTATCGCATATTATTTCCATAGTTATAATCTTTATCTATATTCAACAAAATGACTAAATTATTTAGGTAAACGTTTGCAATGCTATGGGAAATAAAAAATCATAATAGCAACTTGATTTTTGAATCAATTATTTCACTTTTAAAATGTACTTAAATTCTAAACAAATTTACTAGTAGTAATGAAATTGAGATACGGAAGTATGATAATAAAAAGCTTGCCAAATCCAATGTTGTAGTTTTTATTTGTTTGCATGGATTGAAATTCACAAATATTGTAATAATTTTAATATCTATTCTAAATAAAAGATTAGTTCAAGTTCTAGTAGAACTTTGAATCTTGTAGGTCCAATGAGGTGGTGATGCGATTTATGGTCGCTATATCTAGTTTACGCCATCTAGACTCTCTTACCTTATCTTTCTACTCTCACCTTAACGTGGTGTTCTTTGTTAATCCTAGCAACCCTTACGAACGATGGGATCCCAATCTCGGTGTAACAGATGATGGATAAAAAACCCAATAGAGGGTATCGGACAACGACGTATGTAGCAAACAAGAGCTGAAGATGCCATGGGTCCGGAACTGAGCCATTATTACAATTTACATTTTAAGTAATCAATTTACCTTTCTGTAACCATACACATAGCGTGTACATCTCCTGTACTTTTCATTGCGCGGTTACAAGATGCGTCTGTACTCACAATGAGCGGTCTGTAAGAAGATGAATAGAAAGGTGGGCGTGCCTGTCATGTTTAAGCTTAAAGTTTTACCACCAATATCTCATAAAACGGCAAAGGGTCAACTAATTGATAATATTTCATGAAACATGTGCATCCTCCTACTGCCTCGATTGTAGTAATCCGCACATCATATTTGGGGATGCGGCATATTTCATGTGGTGGTGTTAAGCGGAACACCGTGATAATAGAATCGGAAAGAAATCCGCCATTTTTCCCAAGGATGGGGTTACAGGACAAGTATGATGATAACAACTTTGAAAAACTTGAAGCTTTATAATCCTTTCCATACAAACAAATCTCATAATATTTAACTTCAGCGTTGATTATTTGTTGTTATTTAGATGTCAAACCTGACTAACAGCTTAGTAGCAGAACAATGCAATACTAAATTTGCCCCAATAGTTTTTTTATATTTCTATTTTTAAAGAAAATATCTTATAGTAATATGATCAACTTTTAATCTTTTTTTTTGTAATGCTTTTTTGTTACTCTTTTTTTTAAAATTTTTTTTCTGTTTTTACAAAGATAGCAAGAATCGATAATTTATTGTGATATGCAATTCAATTGTTCGTTATATGTTTAAAAAAAAAAAAGTTCTATACAATTACAAGTTAAGTGCGCACATCACATAAATCTCTAGAAATAATTTTTTTTTTTATTTTATTTTCAGTTCCTCATATTCATCCAAAGGAACGACCACCGATCTACACAAATTTTAACCATTATTTTTCTTTTTTGTTTTTCTCTCTTACTGAAGACAGCTAATTTAAAATACAAAGAGAAACATTTATAAACAGAAAAAAAAAACAAAAAAATCAAAATTCTTAAAATATTAAATTTGTGATCGATTTACTGATTTTGGTTGGTATAAAACTGGAATATTTGTGATAAAAGTTAGCTTGTCCTTTTATAAAGTTCTATATTGAAAGTGAACACTGTACATATTCGGAAATTATATTGTATAAATAATAATATGTATATCATATAAGTAAACTATTATACCACCAGCAGCATCAATTTGATAATGATGATGATTATAGTCATCATCATTATCATATGACTAAAAGTTAGAAATTTTTTTTTCTAGGGTATAACTACCGAGTAACTCTAGCTAAAATGGTCAAAAGTAATGGTCAAATTTACCAAATTGGATTTCACCTGACATTTTTTCAATCAAATTAGACAATTCAGATCAACAATGATTGATATGCAATTATGTTCAAATATCTACGCAACATAAAAATATCTACTTATATTCTATGATTACAATATAATGATGCAATGCGTAAATCATTATGCGGCATTGGCTGTTAATATTCAACATTTTACATTTTTCTTTTTGTTTATTTTTTTTTTTATACTTATTATACATACATAAACACAAATGTACACGCATCTAGTCAAATAAGTAAAATAAAATTACTTATACTTTATATTTACTTACCTACCATACCGAACAACATCGCAAGTCGATCCTATATAAATTACCAATCAACATATATGGTAATGTAATTTCGATCAATCAAATGAAATTGAAAGAAAACCATAAAAAGTTTTAATTTAATTTTTAAGCGCCACCACCATACGTTCCGGAATGGAAACATATTTTTATAGGAGGAAAAACTGTCATTCATTTAAATTATAGTGTCATTTATGGATCAAAATAAAATAACAAAAAAAAAAACAAAAATAAAATAAAATAAAATAATTACGTATTATAATAGTTGTTTTTTTTTTTCAATAAAATTATAAATAATGATTAATGTAAATTGTTGTTGTAAATTTGTTTTTAATTAAATCAAAAAAGAATAAAATAATTATAATTTTTTTTATTTTATTTTCGCTAATTGAAATTAGTCGAACACTTCTTTTGATATGGAAAAATATAATGTGTTTATCTTTATAATAAACTTCTGAGATAAATGTATAACTTTTTTGGCGTATTGTGAGTAAATTTAATTTAAAATAATTCTAAATTGTGAGTAAATGGAATTAATTAATTTGTTTCGTTTAGAAATTTTAATTTGACTTTCATTTAAAAAAAATTAATAATTATTATTCAGTTCTAGAGTAAGTGATACAATTTTATTTATAAATAAACTTATCTTATATATAATCCACAAGATGAACGACGCGGTGAGTAAAAAAGGAAGAATAATTGAATAATAAATTACACAACTAAAATATTAAAATTTTAGCAAATTTAAAAATTTTTAGCCAAAAATAAAAATATGCCAAAGGGTGGTGAACACTTAAAACATTTCAAATAGTTACACATTCCACAAACCAAAAATAAAAAACAAAAATTGAAAATTAAATATCAACAAACCAAAAATAAAAAATATAAGTAATATGCAATTGTATATTTTACGGCATTCAATCATTCATTCAATCATGTTGTTAAATATTTAAAAATGAATTGTTAACGCTCTGTGCTACATATATAATACAAAAGTGCAAATAAACTAAAGAAGTAATAAAATATGGGATACCTAAATAAAATACAATTACAATAAAATTATCACAATGGTAAATTTTTTAATTTCCAGACTGGACGCTTGCCATTCGCACTTCTTCAAGGGATTGGTATTTACAATGATATCTACAAGATGGCATAGACAATAACATTGTCTACTTATCATAATTTTTTTTTCTAATTTTTGGTACAGCAAGTAATTTAAATGTGGAAAATTACATCTATTGTAAAATTCATAATAGCAAAGTTCCATTTTATTTTAAATGAAAACGAACATGTATTCCAAATTATTTTTAAAGATTAATTGAAAAATTTTGTATGTACGTACATTCATGACTTAAGTGGAATTCGAACTCGAAATTATCCTTTTGCTATTAAATAACATAATGGATAACATAACCGCTACACTATCTTAGTCCGTCTAAATTAATGGCTGTCTTTGATGACGAATATTTTTTGATTATGTAAGGAACTAAATCTGATGAATTAATGGTTTAAATATAGTTTAGAATATATTCTACAATAAAATCCTAAAACCCACTTCAATATCTTATGCGAAGACACTAACTTATCGATCTGCTACGTTGAGAGTAATGGGGTTTTATTGTGTTAAGTTATATTGAAATTAGTATTAATTTCGTCATAAAGTACTAGGTATTACACTTTGATTTCATTATAAAGTATATATATTCAAGTACCAAGCGATTCAGAAAACAGCAAAAATCATACCAAAACAAATATTTTTTTTTATCTAAAATTGTGTTTGAAAGAACAACTTCTGTGCAATTCCACAGGGGATTCACTAGTTTAGTTTAAATATAAAAAGTAAATGTTAATATTGAAAATGAGTCGATTATTTAAGTCCACTAACACATCAAATTGGATCTAATTTTTTACTCTTTTTCAAAGGTAATGGAGAAGTAATATTTCTGCAGTGTACATTTTTAAGCCAAATACTGGTGTTTAGAGCTGAATGCAGAAAAGTTATAATGTAATTTTTTCTTATAAAAACCTAGTAAAAATCAACTATTCAACCATTAATAGTAAAGACTACAACCGAGTATCGACACAGAATTTAAGTGGAAAGCTCATGTGAACATTAAAAAGAGACGAAATGAATCTAAAATATAACAAACTTAATGGGCTTACCAGGAAGAAAATCGGTTTTGTTAGTACAAAATTAATTATTGATTTATAAGGCGAAAACTCGGTTCCGTTATATGGTATAGAAATATTGGAATGCGATTCAAATATTCAAAAACAAAGTGTTAAGCAATATGGTCAATGCTTCTAAGTATAGCATAAGCAGTGGGATTTTGGACTTTTAAAAATAAAACAAATTTTATTGAAAACCCGGTTGTTGAAAAGAAAAATGCCAAATGTTGAAAAAACGTTTTTCGAAAGTTTTTCGTGTTTAGAGCTAGTTGTACAAATCAGCTTTTATCATTCATGACATACATATATGAAAAATACCTGAAAAATGAAAGAGTTTCAATAACATGTTTAGTGGAGGCTTGGGGCGAAAACTGCTACTGTTATAAGCGTTTGTTGAAATGTATATGTAATAAAAATAATTAGATGGATCTTGGAAGTGTTGGGTAAGCCAATCAAAATATTACAGTGAATTTTCGCCCCAAATATTACAGTGAATTTTCGCCCCAAGCCTCCACTAAACATGTTATTGAAACTCTTTCATTTTTCAGGTATTTTTCATATATGTATGTCATGAATGATAAAAGCTGATTTGTCCAACTAGCTCTAAACACGAAAAACTTTCGAAAATGCAAGATTCTGAATTAACAAGATTCTATAAAATATTCTATAGATATAAATTCTTCTTAAAAAAATATAGTACACAGTACACTACAGATCAGTTAATATTGTGTAATACTAATTCAAACTGCTACCATTTTTAATTTTTATAAATGAGTCATTACTAAGTCTTTCTCACTATTAATAGTTTTTTTTTTAAATTTTTTTTAATAAATTAAGTGAGTGACCTAGATTTATATTATTATATCTTACCCTTAGTTTAGAATTTATTGTAATGATATTTTAACGATTGCAATATAGTTTTTTTTTCTACTTAATAAATTTGAAATTGAAAATGAACACTTTCCCAAACTTCTAAAAATACTAATTTCATTTTTATAAATTTTTATTCTCATGTTAAATTCCATAAAATACACCTACAAAAAAAAATATATTTATATTCTCGTACCTAGTCTCATATATTGCATTATTAACCATCTAACTTTATTTTGATGACAATGATAATGATAATAATATATGTAAGTAAGTATATATATATGGCTGAAGACTTATGCGAAAATTTTTAAGTAAAATAAATCAAGTTGTTGATGGCAAACTGTCAATTGATATTTTTTTTTTTTACTTGATAATTGCTTTTTTGTCTTTTCTCAAAATGTATTTTTTTGTCACAATGCAATATGTATATATTTAATATGTATATCTAAACTTATAAATATAAATAATATTCTTTCGGATAGATTTTATGCGACTATATACAAGTCTAGTAGTAGTTGTAGTACAATCATTTGTTATTTGGCATATGCCTGTATCGCCTACAAATCATTTCAATAAATTCAATTTTATCTTTTCATTTAGATCAACAAATTTGTTAAACAGAGATGGATTTTGGAGGGCAAACGTAAAGATAGTGTTGTAACTGTTTTATAGTATATCCTCTAGTTTTTCTGCACCACCAATTTTCATTGGAAAGTGGGTTTTTTTTAGAACGGTGATTGTCTGTTAAAAAGACTAAAAGTTTCTGAACATTCCGTATGGATCTCATGCTAAGTCAATAACTTCTCATTATTAAAATTTTGTGTAATAAAATTAATTACCCTTTATTCATGACTTTTAACTATTTTCTCTTTTAATAGCTTGTTTCACTGATTTTATCTGATGGTCTCTGTCAAGATTAGTGTTTTGACCACTTTCATTTTTGATTGGTTGGTGTACCTAAACTCTTTTTAGTTTGGAAATTGAACAGTAACATTTTTTTTTTTTCAATTTAAATTAGGGTTTTGATAATAATTAAAATAATGTGATTTGAATTGAAAATGAAAATAGTGCTCATTACGGTGCAGTGGTTAAATCTTCTGACTTTCCGAGATCAGGGGATGGATGTTCAATTAAATATTTTTCTTTCTATGTAATTATGCCTAACATACCGGAAATATCATAAAAAAACGTAATTCAACAAAAATTGTTACATAATTTCATTTTTGACAGCTGTCAAATATAAACTCCATATTTATTACAGAAAAAAATTACAATAAATGTCAACTTTTAGTTTTAATAAGAAAAAACATATTTTGTCAACTTTCAAAAGTTAAATTAAGTTTAATTTATATTGGCCTTAATAGTAAAACTTTTTGGCCCTTGTTTTATTAGATGTGGGCCATTGACCTTTCGAATAGAGCCAATTTTAAATCAAATGCTATCAAAAATATTTTTACATAACATGTTAAGGTTATTCAAAAATTGTAATAATTTCAGACCGTTGAAACAACCTTTACAGGTTAAATAAGACTTGTAAATTTTTTTCTTACTTCTCTAAGCAACATAATACATCCGGGGTCTTTTACTAGTTATTTAGGTACTTGTGTTATCATATTTATTACAGAATGTATCACGAAATCCAAAAGCGGCAAAAAATAACTTCTTAATGAAAACATAAATTAATCCCTATAATCCGGTATTTTTCTTTTGATTTTTCCTTTATTTATTGTATCTTTTTTTTTAATCAGATCTTATTGTATCTTTGATAGAAACTAACAATTTGTTGTCAAATCTTATAATCTACTTTTAATTAATGATCCTTGCCATTGCTAGATCATTAGGTTTTTATTACAGTTTTATGGTCTTATTTGATTGTTTATCACATTTTTTTCTTTAATCGGTGGTGACTTGTGTCAAATTGGGGATTTCTTGCTAGTGAGTAGGATGGTTTCTCAGCTTTGATGTGTATTTTCTTCCAATTCTATCTATCTCTTCTTCGATCGTAGGAATATTTAAATCTTTGTATATTGTAACATTTTTTATATACCATGAAGCAGCTGTTATGGTTCTTAATATTTTGGATTGAGCGTTTTTAATTTTTTCAATATTAGAGGGAATTGCTGTTCCCCATAGTTGTAATCCATAAGTCCAAATTGATTATGCTTTTATATAGATTTACTTTGTATTGTAATTTCAGTTTAGACTTTGTATTCAAGAGCCAATTCATTTTGTTGGTTTTTACTTTCATTTGAGCTCTTTGTGTTTCAATATGTTTCCTCCATGTAAGTTTTCGGAACAGATGCATGCCGAGGTATTTGACATCATTGTGTTGTGGTATAATTTTATTATTTATCTTGACAGGAGAGCATGTTCCCTTTCTTAATCTAAATGTTATCTGGCAACTTTTTCGTTTCGTTAAATTTGATTCTCCATAGATTTACCCAATTTTCTAATTCTTGTTTCTTCTAAATGATTGGAAATATATTATGTTGAAGCTATTTTGAGACACGCGTTAGAACTTAAAATTGCTGTATGGCCTTCAAAAGTAGAAATTGTCGTTTGATTGTTGCTAGGCATATCTGACGTATACAATAAGTGTAGCAGTGGACCTAAGATACTAACTTGAGGGACTCCAGCTTGAATCGGATGTGCTTTTGTATTCTATAATAAGTTTTCTCTCTGTGATAAAATTTTTTAATAACTCGTGGACACTAGATGACAGATACTTCCTTATTTTATGAATAAGACCTTCATGGACTTTTCGGTAATGAGAATCAAGAAAATTTTGTTCAGTACTATTGTTGAGATCTTGTTTACTTAACACATAGAGTTCTGTCTGTTTGATATGAAAAGTATTCAGTTAGGCTTTACGCTATATAAGTTTTACTATTTTCATAAAGTATTTTAATTTACAGGAGTGTTTAACTAGACTAATGGAGCCTATTTAGTAGGTTTTATAGTGTTGGACTACCTACATAACTTCTTAATTGAATTTGATCAGTTTTATAGCTATAGCCAAACACTACTGGAAACTCATCTAGAAGATATTGTAGTGTTGGCCTATAGCTAGACAACTACTAATTTGATTTTGACGAGTTTCATAACTAACTAGACATATTTTAAATTTCCATTCGATGATCGCTACAGCACTGCTTATTGTATAGGTAACTGTATATATATCTATAGAAATTTATAATATAAAAAAATATTTTCACAAGAGCATTATGGAAGCATTTCATCCATATACACAACATATTTGCAAAATAAAACATGAATATAAGATTATATGATGATATGAAAAGATGATGAGATGATTTTTGTGACCATACTGGATAATTGTTGGTCTCTTTTAATAAAATGTATACATACAAATAATACATTAATAACAACAGCTTATATAAATGCACATGCAGTAAGTAAATCCATCATTATGACGAATCTACCATACAGAAAAATGTTGTACGGATTGCTGTTTCGTTTTTTTTTTTTTGTTTTTATTCTGTCTTTTTTCTTAAGTTAACATTTCGAACCACCTTGAATTAAAAATCGAATGGCAGGGAGGAAAAAAAAAACAATATTTAAAACTAAAATTGAAAAGCGAGTCACAGAAGTTATTATTATTATTATTTTTTTTTTTTTTAACTTTAAATTCAAATTTTAAAGAGGACAAAAAGAAAAAATCTGCCTAATTTACATAACGATTAGTAAAAGCAAAACTTCTAAAGAATCTAAAAAACAAACAAAAACAATATAAAAAAATATGGACTGAAGACAATGATGATGTGATCTGATTACATGAATTGTAACTTTTTTTTTTTAAAAATAACTGCTGTACTAGATGACGAATATGTTCTTCTCTACAACTGTATAGCACGACTTTGTACTATTGGTGCTGGTACTGATGGTGGTGGTAGTTATTGTGAGATTATTTGAAAAGACTTTTAAGACTATTGATTCGCTTTTGTATGCCTATGACACCAGAAAAAGAAAACAAAAAAAAAAATATATAGAAGATTTTGATCAAAAGATTAAAAATGTAAAAAATATTAATGGTGTTGTAAGAGAAGCAATAAATAGAATTTTAAATTTAACGTTTAACAAATCTAGTGCAAGGAATTGAAAGAATTTATGTTGGATTTTGAAACAATGTAGTTATAGTAATTTTAATTTTTTCTCTAAATTTTCAAAGAATGCTTGTAAGTAATTCATTGGTCTTGTTCAACACTGTATACTGTTAATGAATTAAAAAAAAGAAGCAATAGTTCTGCTTTGATAATAACAATTCTCTGAGATGTACTTTAGGCTAATTTTGGTAATAGCTTAATAATAATATTTTACTCATCAATATCAGTTAATACCTAACAAGTAACAGATTAAATACAGTTAAAAAAAATATTGTATTCGGATAGCAAGTTAATCGGTGCTGAGGGAGTAGTTCTATAGATGCGAAATTGTTGCTAAAATTACATTTTAAAATATACTTATTTATAATTCATTTACTTTTTTAAATATATATGTTTCAATTTATTAAATTTCAATATGCATGAGACGATTAGTCTCTACAATTGCATATACAAGCATATGTTTAAGATGTACACAATTAAGATTACCACAAATTGTTCCGATGTTCAACAAAAAAATTTAAAATTTTAATTTTAATTCAAAACTCAAATTTAAAGTTAACAAAACTTAAAAGAAAAGAAAAATATATATATATAAATTTAGATTCAATTCTCTCTCGAAAGTTATTAATTCCCTTTGTGTTAAAACAAAAATTTATAAACTTAAATAAATAAAAGCAGAAAAATAATTAAAATCTATAAATAATAAAATAAAAATAAAAAACGTAAGTAATTGAATAACTATGATTTTTGCCTGAAATGCTCCCAACAAAGTTCAATAAATTTACAGTGAGAAGTTGCAGATCTTATAACATTCGGAAACGTATTCCAAAGCACTGAAGTCTTTACAAAGAAAGATAAATGCCTGATTCTACCATTATGACGTGGGATTACTAGGTTCATACTCCTTGGTGATCTTCCAAAAGTTATTTGGTCAAGCAAATATGAAGGACCAGTTTTATTATTTTCCTCCTATATGAAGCGTACCTAAAATCTAGGAAATTAGTAAAGGTGCCGCCTAGTATTGAATATACACGCTGAGAAATACAATTAATGTGGTCATGCCAAGTGAATGTACTATTGAAAATGATACCCAAGTTTTTAGTCATGTTGACACACTCTACTACAGAATATTTAAGTTTGAATTTAGGGAGAATAGTAGTATCAATATTCCCCATAGCTAATAAAATAACCATAACTTCAGATTTAGTAGGATTAAGTTTTAATCCGTTATCTTTGGCCCAGAAAGCAACTGCATCAATGTCGTAATTAAATTTTTGCAATATAATTGTGAATGTTGGCAGGTGAACCACTAATGTAAAGTTGAGCATCATCACAATCTACATTGAGCTTCGGATAAGTATTTAGGAAGATCATTAATAAACAAACTAAACAGCAAAGGGCCCAAGATTTATCCTTGTGGTACACCACATAATACGGGTACACAATCAGATTTAATATCGTTAACAAATACAAATTGAGTTCTTTTTGATAAATAATTATGAATTAATTTTATTGCGGAAGAGTCAAAGTTGAATGAAAGTCTGAGTTTGTTACATAGGAGATCATGTTTCACGCAATCAAAGGCTTTTGTGAAATCTAACAATAAGAGAATTACTGCATGTCTTTTATATATTTCATGGTAAATATTATCACTAATTTCCAGAAGTGCCGATGATGTACTATGTTTGCCTTCTGAAAACCGGTTTGAAATTTAAATAAAAGACTATTAGCACTAATGAAAGCATTCGTTTGTGCATAAAACAATTTCTCAAAGATTTTAGATAGACACGAAATAATGCTAATAGGCTTATAATCAGCTATTGTTGGATTAGGCTTTTTGGGTACCCGAATGACTTTAGCACACTTCTACACATCGGGGTAAATTCCAGTGGTCAATTCTATATACTAATATTAATGAATGTGGTGCAGTAAGGGAAGAACGACAGGTAGAATCGCGAAGAGGATATAACTTTTATTTTATTGAGAAAATCTATTCTAATAATCGACTTTACTTGCATTAATTTTCATTTAAAATTATATTATTCTATCAGCGAGAAAATAAAAAATTATTAATATTATAAATCTAAAAAAATGTTATAAATTTGAACGGAAGTATAATTATTTTATCAGTCTTTTCCGTCTGATAATAATGTAACAACCGAATTCGATTAAGAATGTCCAATTTGCACAAATTAACTGTCAATAGAAAGAAAACGAAATATATGCTTGTAAAAACAAGGGAACTAAACTGAACAATGTCTATCAAATACAGCAATTGTCTGATAAGTCAACTTACAAATATTTTAGCATTAAGCTAGATTGAGAATTTATCTCGATGAAATAAATTTCAAGTCAGATAACCAAAAGTTTGTAAAATTACAAGAATGCGTAGAAGAATAAATTACAATATATTATCAGCTTGCAATTTCAAAGCTATCACATATTCTAATATAATTTTTATTTATTTGTTTTATGACTTTTTTAAGAGACTATTGTTAAGTACTTTCCAAATGTTTTTTGGTCAGACCCAGCCATTTGTATTTTATTATTAAAATAATTATTCTCCTTTGCTTTGGTTATTTCATAAGCTACTTTATTTTTTACAGTTTTGTATCTTACTAGAATGTTAAGGATATGGGGGTTTTTTTAGTCTTTTAAACAATCTATTTCTCTTTTTTTATCATGCTTAATAAATAATTGTTCAAATCCATAAGTTATAATTTTTGACTCTGATTTGATTTTTTGTTGTAGAGTTTTCATGTATCGTTGTAATATCAACACAATCAGAATTATTTAAAACAAGTAATAGGCTTCTAACATTATCTTTAAATATTTGATGATTTGTAGTAAAAATTTGCTCTTTGAAAGTAGGATCGATTTTTTTAACAACTTTTTTTATTTTGACGAATACAACTTTATGATCTAAATTTACAATATCGCGTACATACTTATCAAGGTCTGGATCATTCAAGGATCGTTCTAGAATTTTCACTTATTTTATTCACATATTTCTTACTTAATTCGTTCTTAATATTAATTCCACTAGATTCTAAGATTGATTTATATAGGATTCAGTGAGCTCTGCATCAATTAATAAATCAAAATTACAATCACTCATCATGATAATGTTTTTATATCTGTCAAAGATTAAGTCTAGATATTCAGTATTATTCTCACTTGGGTCTTTATAACATGCACCAACTTTTACAGCTGGAGTAAGTAGCGTCACTTAATGAGACAATTATTTTATTGAATTGTTCAAATACTTCTATGACTTTATATTCCAAATTCTGTTTGATGTAAATTGGAGTTCTACCTAGATAAATTATTACCTCTATACCTCTATACCTCTAGATAAATTATTAGAATTAAAAAAATCTGAGTACCCTGGAATATTAAAAAAATTTTCCTCCTCTAAGTATAACCAAGTTTCACAAATCATAATAAAGTCAATACATTTCCTATTTTTAGCAAAAAAATCAATTTTAAGTATGTATGTCTTTTTTTTAAACTTCTTGTATTCAAATGCACAATGTTTATAATGTTTATATATATAATAGGTACATCAATATAATACGAAATCAACTAATCTACTTTCCTCAAGCCGAGTACCGCGATCGTGAGAGTTTGCAACAATCTGTTTAGATTTTAGAATTTCTTTATTTCAATCCTTACAATTCTTACAAATCTAAAGTACAAATAGTTAGCTTAGTTCAGCTTAATTACTACAAACTACAGAAAACAAAAGAATTTATAGGATGAAATAGTAAAAATCGTTCTGTTGCAAAAAAAAATATGCAAGAGGTGAACCAATTAATATCGAAATCAATTATTAAATCAAATATAAAAAGATATTGCTGGAAATTAATATATAATTTATAATAATATTCTAATTAGATGAAATAAAGGTAAAATAATATACAAGATTAAGAATTAAAAAAATTTTCCAATATAAAGCAATAAGAAAAAAGAAAAGAAAAAAAATTAAAATCAGAAGCAACAAAAAAAGAGCCAAATTTCAAAACTGATTATGAAATTATCTTCCAAAGATTCTCAGTCTCTTCAAAGTTTAGATGCTGTAGCCAGATTTTCAGACTTGTGAGAAAAATATTTAACGTTTGAACATTTCTGATACTCTCAGGCAACTTATTGGTCAACTCTCGGTGCAATAACATCATAAAAATTGCAGAAGTGTTTTTTTTTATGATTAGGAATATTTACAAATCGAATTGTATTGACTCTCAAATTATAGAAATCAGAATATCTAATATTTAGATTCCCAGATTTAATGAAAAAGAATTTTAGAGTTTTATATAAATACAAATGTCTTATAGGAAAATCTTCCTAAGTTCAACCAAGTTAAAACTGGGAGTCAAACGTCCTTTTTGGCAAATCAACCTAACTAAATATTTTTGACTTATTAAAATTTGATTAAATTTATTGAAATAACTTCTTCCCCAACAGATAGTTTCATACTGAATTGTCGAATGACAAAGAGCATAATAGACAATAGTTGAATTTTTATAGAGCAGTATAAACTAATGTGATAAAGTTGTCTGATAACAGAATTAAGATAATACTTCAGGTAGTTAGTGTGAGCTGACGAATTTAATTTTGAATCCACTTATAAGCCTAGATACAATCTACTTTTTCGATATTGAAACAGTTTATATCACCAGGAGGTTAAAATACAAGTAGAGTTATTAGTGGATTTTGGGAAGTGGATTATTAAATTATAATCAACATTAGTAGGCAAATAAATACTAAAATTCATATATTTAGTTTTATCACTAAAATTATTAATTTATGTTCCAAAAACCAATATTTGATAACAGACAGGTCAGAATTATAATATCATTACAATAAGGGAGCTGGACGTTCTTCATAAGTAAAAGCAGTATCATAAGCGAAAGCTGTAGGTTTGCATTTAAAAGCTGGAATAAAAAGAAAATTAATATAAACAATAAAAAGAATAGGGTCTAATACTGATTCCTAAGGTATCCCACACCTCAAGACCGACTCATTACTAAAAATATTTCTTTATTTTAACCCTTTGTATATGATTAGAGAGGTAAGATTTAAGCCAATTATAGATAAACCCCTTCAAAAGAATTCGGTTCTGAATAACTTTACCATTGAAATATATAATATCTATAATTACATATAATAGATATAATAATTTCTTATAAATATTCATCATCATCATCATTGTCCTGCAACCTCATCCGTGGAGCATAGGACGGATTATAAATATTAGATAACAAAAAACTAGGAATATAATAAAAATCTAATAATATTTCAATTGTATAGATTTAAGTAAATCTGAAGTATATAAACGAAATTAATTTTTCTACCTAACGCTTTCGCTGTTTATAAAAAAAACAAATGTTATTATGATGGAAATAAATTAATTAAAATCTTTATTCAACATTGTTTCTATTGGTTACGCATTCTTAAATAATTTTCTTTTTGACATATTTGAATAATATTTTCTAAATCTAAGTGTAATGTGTTCATTATATTTGTATTCTACATGAGCAAATATTGGTCCTTTTAAGAAAACTTACTTACTTATGTGGCCAACAGAGCATGTACATCCTGATCCTGACTTATCAACGTCTTTTTTTTAATCAGTCACGGGTGGTTTCTCTCCAGTTGAAGAGACGAAATTGTTTCATTTCTTCATACTTGGTCTTTCCAAAGAGGGTTTGGTCTGCTCCAACATCTTGTACTTTTGGGTCTGGATTCGAAAACTGTCTTGGGTAAAAAAAATTTTTGTGAGTGTGCGATCCCCTGGTGACTACATCCACTTACTTTTACAAATCATAGAGTTCGATATTATGATATTTCCTCCTCTATACCCGATCGTCGTTTTCGGGATCATAATCCGATGAAATATTTTCTTCTCATAGACACCATTTGTATGCTCAGTTGCCTTTAGCAGTGTCCATAATTCTGATCCGTAGAGCAAAACCGGAAATATTAGTGTTTTGTATAGAAGCGCTGACAAGAGATGTTTTAAAAAGTTATGGTCATTCTTTGGTCTTCGTCATACCTCCAGATTGCTATCGTTTGTGAAAATAATTCAAGGTATATATAAGCCCCTGAACTATCTAGAAATTATATGTGCCGAAACTTCTTTTTATTTGTCGACAACATAACATATTTTGCCTTTTCTTTTACTTTGATACCCATTTGTTCTGCTTTCTTTCATAACTAGATAAAAGTCCCGACGTGCTTTTGAGAAAAATTTAATACAATAAATAAAATAGAATAAAATATTTTTTTTTTTTTAAGTATAAATTTTATTTTTTCCCACTATTTTTAATTCTTACACTAGTCTAGCCTACAAAAATTTACAAAAACAGTTATTTATTTCTAATTTTATTAACATCTAAGCAATTTTTTCGTTTTTATGTTAATTATACGCACAATTTTAGGAGTTTTTTATATTATGTACAAACACTACAAACTTTACAAAGTTTTTTTGACTTTGAATTATATTTTTGAAAAAGTAGGGACTAAAAACCAATGGTTATTTATTAAAAACCTAGCCTACAGTAAAATATTAATTAAACTTAGTGTGACAGACCCAATTTTTTTAATTTAATTCAATTATAATAAGACATTCTTTCGGAACTGTTTTGTTTACAAATAAAATACATTCTTAAATTAATTTATCCTAAACAGTTACAATTAAAATAATAATATATAATTTTAAAAATATCTTCACTTTCTCTTTAAATTTTATTTAAAAAAATTAACAAAACCCTTCTAATTTTAAAACATTTTATTTCTATTGAAAATAGTTTTTATTTTTTTTTTGTTTTTGTTTTTGTACTTTTTGATTATTCAATATTGTTCGTTAAATTAATATACAAGAAATGTTAAATTTGTTACATTTGCAACAGTAACAAAAACAACAACAACAACAAAACAAAAATAAAATTCAACATAAAATAAAATAAATCACTTTAAAATACCATTATTTTACTGTGATTTCTTTATTTCTTCCTTATATTTTTTCTCTCTCTCTTCAACATAATTAAATTTTCAAATTAAGAGATCGACTCGAAAATGCAATAAAAATTCATTAAAGTCATTTCTGTTGAAATGGTTTGTTTTTTTTTTCCCATTTTCTTTATATAGAAATTTTTGCATTTTTTTTTCATTTCTTATATTTTGATTTTAGTAAGAAAAAACCGTAAAATCAAAAAGAAAAAATAAAGCAACTTAAATGCAAATGTTACCAATTTGAAATCAGTCAAGAAAAAAAAAAAAAAAAACAAAAAAAAAATTAAATAAAATCAACAAGCTGTAACAAACCGATATCACCAACTCAGCTTCTTCTTCTCCTTTTTTTTTCCTTCTTTCTTTAATCCTAACACAAACTGAATGAATGGATAAGGGCAAATAAATCACCAAAGAATAAAAACAATAACAAAAAAACAACTCTGATGAAGTACCAAATACACATCATTGAATTTGATTTTAACTTTGTTATATTTTATTTTATTTTGTTGTCGACACACAACAATAACAAACAACAAACAAATACAATAAACTAACTATATAAAAAAAAGGGTACACTATTAGCGCCATCATGTTTTTAAGAATCACAACACGAAAATATACATACAACAACAACAACAACAAAATATATATATTAATGTATATATATAAAATATATAACTATATTAGATATATAAAAAAAAATCCTCACAAATTATCCTCATTAAGAAAGAAATGCAATAGCAGCAGCAGCAGCAACAACAAACAACAACAAAAACAACTAGAGCCCATTATAACTGGGGCAGTAAAAATCCCGGAATGAAATGAAATAAATTAAAAGACAAAAAAAAAATAACATAGCTAGCATTCTCATTTTCTATTAGTGCAGCACGAAACAATTCATTTTGGTATGATAATATGATGATGATTCTCTAATACCAAATGGGGTATCCAAATGGTAGTGGTGTGCTGCATTGATTGCATTTCTTTATTTTTGTTTTTCTTTTGTTGTTTTCAAAATTTTAAACATTTTCCAGCATCCAATAGTATTTATTTAATCTAATACTTCGTGCTGAATTTTACTTGTTGTTTAACTGTTTGAATTTTTTTTTTTTTTGTTAGGAATTTTTGTTGCAATTGTTGCAACAAAAAAAAACAACAAACAAAACAAAAAAATTGAAGAACAATTTAGAAATAGTACAGTGAGTGGTGGTGTATCAATAAACAGAAGAAAATTTAAATGCCGAGAAAAAGTAAAGTACACCCGACAATTTTCAAAGTTGTTTTTATTATTTTGTTTTTGGGTTTGTTTGCTACAATTTTTCACGAATTGTTTTTCTGTTGCTGTCTTGGTCTTTTTTCTATGTTTTTTTTATTTTATTTTTTTTTTTTTGTATTATTTTCTATTAACATGCTTCAATCTATATGGTAAAGAAGAATAAGTGATCCTACCACTGAGTCAAAGAATCAAAAAAAAAAAAAAAACAAAAAGACAACAATAAAAACAATTTTAAGTTGTTTAGAAAAGTAATGAAAATAAAAGAAGCACAAAATTTCTTAGTATTGTTTGTACCATTCCCTACTTATTAAAACAAAACAAATAATAATAATAATAATAAAAAAAAAATTGGCTGCTTGGTTGGTTGGTTCTTTGGTTCGTTGGTTAGTTGAATATTTCTATTTTATTATATTTTGTGCAAATAGTTCACCATTGGTAATAAAAAAATAAATAAATAAAAAGCATAAAAAAATACACCATGACTTTCCAACTTGATAATAGTGGAAGAAAATTACATTTTGATTTTACTAGTTTTGATATTCATGGAGTCGCATGCATGTAATTTTTGTTTTTTCATTATTATTTTTTTATTGTTGTTATAATATTGTTATTGTATAACTTAGATTAAAACAGGACCCTGCAACCTGTTGTATTTGTTGTGTTAATTTTCAAAATAGTGAAATATTGTGATATAATATTTTGTCTTAAAGTAGGTTAAAAATATTAGATATTAGTAAAATGACTGGACGTTGTCCGAGGTCGACACAAAATGTATAAAATTTACTTCAATTTATTTATTTATTTATTTATTTATTTATTGCCATGATACATATTCATAATTTTTACAATATTAAATGTTTTAGAGCTTATACTATTGTATTTACACCTATAACTATTCTTAATTATTACTTAGACTAACTGACTAATTTATTTATTAATTAATTTATTATTTAAAGGAAAAATGGCGACAAAAAACCTTTTTGAATATTTATGTTTTTTCATAAAACTTACCACTACTTACATACTAAGAAATAAACCTAAATTAAAACCTATTCTAAAATTGCTCTTATGAGCGGATTATTTGTGTTGTTGCAACTTTCCAGGAAAGCAGGAGTCAGCTTTTCAATTTGTTGCAATATGGTGTTTATATTAGCTAATTCATGCAATTTCTTGGTTGAAAAATGTCTAGGTTTTGCAAGAATTAATTTCAATATTGCATTTTGTTTTCTTTGCAAAA